>CAJQZJ010032551.1:6416700-6453517 GCA_907164525.1 Lophiomys imhausi
ATAAAATGATCTTTAAACCATTGGTTGGTAGGCCTTCTGTTCCTGGAAGTGAACAAAAAACTTAGAACTAGGAAGGCCATTTGCAAGTCTCGTTTTGTATCCCTAAGGATGGTGACCTTGCCCGTCAAGCTTCTTATGGATGAGAAGAAGTAAATAATTCGTCATTACCGATTCCTTTGTTTGTACTGTGCATTGACCCATTGGGGAGCCGGCTGCCTGATTAAAGGTTGCTGTTCACACATTGCATGTGGCTGTGCGTCCATCTCTAGTGGAGCCTGAGATCTGTTGACCTCTGTTCCCCTTTTGGCTGGTGATTGCTTTCCTTCTTCAGGAGTGACCCCAGGGCCTGAAGGTGTTATGCTTTTTCAGCCTTCAGATCCCAAAACAAGGGCAGTGAGAGATGAATTCCTAGGGAGGTTTCTTTGACCCTTGCAGACCCATGCAGACAGAAGTTTGCTTCTGATTCTTGCTTCGTGTTCTTGGTGAGACCAGCAAAAAGTTGCCTTGTGTCCTAGCAGGGACAATAGCCATATCTTAGACTCTTGTCCTTTAAGTGCCTGACAAGGCCTATCAGGGTTTATCGTAAGGCCATCGGGGAGGTGACGTCTGCCTCCCTTACAGCCTTCAACAGAACCAAATTTGCTTGTCCAGGTTGGTGTAATGAAACCTCTGGAATCATTTCTAAATATCCAAGAAATCCCCAACAAATCACTGCTAAAGGCTTGATGCTCCTGAGGAGATATTCGAGGTGATTTACATTTCTTGTAGGGCATTCAAACAGAATGTCATTGAACTTCATCTGTTTATTTCAAATGGGGCTTATATAAAAAAGCATTTTCTAAAAATCACTGCTGAGCTGAGTGGGTGTAAGGCCACCCACCTGCCCAGCCTTTAGGGAAGGCCAGCTCTCTCCAGGTGCCTGGAGGTATGTTAGAGGGGTGAGCATGGACCTTCGTACCCAGCTGTAAATTGGAGTGGTGCCACTCTAGTAGACACGCCAAGGGAATTAGCAGTAACATTTCTAAGATGCCCAGCAGAAACAGACAGTAGAAAGCATCCAACAAATAAATGCTTGGATCTCTCTTTTCCCACATTGCTGTGGGGCCCTGGGGAATTCCTGTCTTCTAGTCTTCCCAGCAACCCCTGGGAAAGTGGTGGAGGGGGGAAGCCTCGCCATATCTGTTGTTTTGGCTTCAAAGTGGAGGCTGGAGAAGATGGCTTAGCCCTTAAGGGCACTAGAATTAGAACCCAGGCTCAGTTCCCAGCTCTCACTTGACAGCTTACAGCCATCTGTAACTCTAGCTGTAGAGGTCTTGTGCTACCTCCTGGCTTCCAGGGACGCTGCATACACAAGGCATACAGATGCACATAAAATAATAATAAAAAAAAAAACTGTAGGAAGTCTGAGTCTCAGGTTTGTGGAAGCACTGTTCAAGGCCACATCCTCACCTGAGACAAATAAGAACATAGAAGTGGGGAGGATCCAAACACTGTTTTTCTGTGTCAAGACTTAACTTAGTGGCCTCCTCCCCCCTTTATCCCCAAAAGGTCTTGTTGGGAAAAATCAAGTACTTCGGGGTAGCCTTAGCTTGAAATCTGAACTGTTACAGAATCCAGAACTTTCTCTCAGTGCTCAGAAAGTTTCCAATTTTAGAGCATTTTAGGTTTTCAGATTGGGGTTACTCATCTGGCAGAGTCTGCGCAGATATTCCCAAATCCAAACATCCCCATTGTTGGTGCTCTTCTGGTCCCATCATTTCAGGTACTGTCAAACAGTAATAGGAAGTTGTGTCCAGCACTAAATTACCAGATCTGAGCTCAAAATCAAAAACCCCAAACCAAAACCCAAACATGCACATAAACACACATACACACGTACATGTATATATACATTACATGTACACACATATACATAAACACATACATATACAAATACATACGCATGCTTGGCCTTTGGAGGACTAGCCTTTGGCTGCTGAATGGCTGAGGGAGCTTTAGTGTTCTGCCCCTGTTTAATTGAAAGTGATGGAGACAGTGCCCTAGGAGGTGGGGCAGGCGGGAGCCTGTTGAGATGAAGGGGAAGGTGGGCGTGAGAACCAAGTGCACTGGAGGGAGTGGAGTGATGGGTGGATGATGGGGAACCTTCCAGCATGTGGAGCATTGTGATCTGAGGAATAAGAGCCTTCAGGAGGCAGCTGTGGGACTCTAGTACTGGAGACTGGTGATGGGGTGGACAGGGAGGTGGAGAGCATAAGGCCAGGGAGGGACATGTCATCTCTAGACTCAGGATCTGAGGAAGAGGAACTCACTGTATAATGACCTGGCCCTGTGGCGTGGGAGTGAGGGTGAGTGATGGGTGCCTCCTTGTGTCAGGAGTGGGGGTTGTGTAGCTGGAGGAGCTAGTGAGATGTGACCCTGGGCCCAGAGTTGGGGACTGTATAGAATGTGTCCCTAGAGTGCCTCTCTGTTGGCTGGCAGTCTGGGGTCAGCAGCACAAAGCAGGCCCTTACGAACACACAGGATGAGGAGTCTACTTCTAGTGAGACCTTGGACTAAAAGGCCTCTGGAGACTTCAGAATTTACCTTTTGATTGAAACTGGACTTGAAGAAAGTGGTGAGCTCACGGTCGAACACGCTGCTTTTCTCCAAAGATAAATATTCCTGCTTTCCAGGCAGCTACTCCTGCAGTTGGTTGCTGGGTGCCCCTCTCTGAGTTTCGGGGCAACCGAGGCCAAAAAGGACTCTTGCTTGCTTCTAGGTTGGGTCAAGTGGGCCAGAGACTGGCCCCTGCTCTGTGCCACTGCAGTGACCTTGGCTCCCAGTGGCTGAGACAAGGAAGCAGCCCCTGCTACTACCCCTTGGTACCAACCAACATAGGAGGGTAGATTTCTAGGCCTTTCCAATGTTGTGTCCCAGTCTGGGCTGCTACTGGTACCTCCTTTATGATTTTAAATGGATTGGATTGGGCACATCGTCATTTCTTCCCCCCACCCCCCCAGAGTTTCCCTGGCTGTCCTGGACACACTTTGTAGACCAGGCTGGCCTCAAACTCACGGAGATCCGCCTGCCTCTGCCTCCCAAGTGCTGAGATTAAAGGCGTGGGCCGCCATGCCCGGCGGCCATGGTTCTTGATGAGAGGCAGCTGCACAGAGTTAGAGTTGCCAGCTGCCTTTCACTCACAACTAGAGTATAAAAAAGTGGTAACACTCGAGGCATCCTAGGAAGGTGGTGGTGTTTGGTCTGTGGGACTTTGTATGGGGGAGAAAGCACTCAAAGTGCATTCTGAAATTCAAGTCATTAAGTGGCTCAGTTCTTTCCCCCACCCCCAAGTTCCCCAAAGCAGGTTTCAGACTGTTTCAGCCCTCTTGTTTTCTCCCCAGTCTTGCGTGGTGGACCTGTTTCAGTTCTGAGCAGAGAATGAGAGCCTAGAGCTATTCGGTTAGAATATGTGTCTTGCTTACCGGGCTGCTGTACTTTACTCACGTAGAAAATGGAACCCACCTTCTAGGAATCTTACAAGCACTTTTTGAGTGGTGGTGGGTAGACGAAGCCCTTGAACTCTGCCTAGAGGTGGTTGATAGTGTTCTTCGAGGTAGAAGGAATATACAGTTGAAGTTAGTTATGAGAGAGAGGTCGGGGTCCCTCCGTCCCTCTTCTTTCTCATCCTGCTCCTGCCTTTGGGGAAGGGTTGGAGCATCTTCTTTCAGATTTTGGGTTCCAGTACCTTTAAAGAAGGCTCATATGTCCTGCTCAAGGGGTTGAATGACAGAAATGAATGATTGATGCATTTTGATACATGCAGAATTCTGTTTCCTTTTGCTCTTTCTCTTTTTCGGGAATGGGGTAGTAATTGGAGGTCATGTAGCTTCTAGGTGAGAGCCAGATCAAGGGGCCAACCGCGGCGGTGGTACATATCTTCAGCCCCAGCACTCAGGGAGCAGAGACAGACGTATTTCTGCGAACTTGAGGCCAGCCTGAGCTATGAAGTGAGACTTTTTTTTTTAGAGCCAAGTCAAGGACATAGGAGTAGGTTGGGGTTTACATTCCCAGTCAGATTTAGGATTTAGGATCTGTAGTGCAAGGATCTGTGTTTCCAGGTGACTGGTTAGATTGGCTGAAGTTAAGAATGGGACAAGTTGAAACCCTTTTATCCTTGTAGATCAAGGGCTTCCCATTAGGATAGGAGCTCCCAGAGGTGAGCCCTGAAGTATCTGGAGAAGGAGAAAGCTTCAGTGGGACCCCGGCACATCACACCTGGTAAATAAGTCCTTGCAGGGCAGTCTTCCTTGAAGACAGGGCAGGAGCTTGCCTCTTGCTCTGCTCCTGGGTTCCCTCCCCATGGTCCTTTTCCCCAGGGCCTGTGTTTAAGCCCAGCCCTGCTTCAGTGTGTTAAGTGGGCTTGCTCTGTGTTTCCAGAGGAGAAGTATGTTTTGAACCTGGACCACAAATGATAGTTAGTAGTAATGATTTGCTATTGTAACCAAACATCTCTTAGGAGTTGGAGTTATTCCCTTGGTTTAAAATTGATTCCTTGATTTCAGTAAGCCTCTGAAAAGACAGCACTAGTCAGAGCCACAACTGATACCACTTCATACCTCTTACTATGATGCTGCCAGGCAGTGACAAGCATAGTCAGGATATGGAGAGATTGGAGCTGTGTGCCCCAGCGATGTAAATGGTGGGTACTGGAACATGGCGTGGGTTCCTCCAAAGCCAAATGCAGAGTTGCCATGGTCCACCTATTGCTCTCCTGAGTATAGGCCCCATAGTGAAAACAGGACCTTAAACAGCAGCCGCTTGTACACCAGCACTCATGTTCGTGAGCAATGGGTTTTAAAAGCCAAGTGGAAGGAAACCAAGACCTGTCGAAGCTGATTGATTACACAGAATGTGACATAGGTACATGGAATGTTGTTCAGAACTTAGGAGGTGAGTCTGCTAAGGGCTGTAGGGAGGGTGAGTGTTGAACTCAGTATGTGAAGTGAAACTTGAGTTGTATGTATTTCACTATATTTTAAAGAAAAGAAGCTGTCTATCTGGTTGAATAGTGAGAATGTATGTACCATGTGGGCTGTGGGAAAAACAATTCTAGACCACCTCTAAGAGGCCTCCTTGGAGGTGCAGGGGCAGCTCACCTTTGGGAGCTGTGCAGCTCTGAGGAGCTGGACGTCACAGGGCAGAGGCTGCCTTCCGCATCTGGTATTGCAGACACTTTTCCTCTCAAGGAAACCAAGTCCAGAGTCAAACTCTCATGCTGTCATTGTCACACATGAAATTTATTGCTAATCAGCCATATGACGTGTAATTGCTTTTTCAGTTTCTCATTTTTCCAGAAGAGAGACTTGTTTAGATATTTGGTTTCCTCCCTGATTATACTGGAAGTTTTTCATTTGCTTTGACAGCTCAATTTTTTTATAGCAAATGGACTGCCCCATCATGTAGGGAGATGAAAGGAAGAGATTGGCTACTGTAGTCAAGAATTCAAGTGTCTGGAAGTTGAAGCTGGCCAGAGGTTCTTCCTCATAGGTGAAGAACCTGAAGCACTTTCAAGGACTGTGCTGCTTGGGGGTTGGCTTAGGCCAACGTTGCCTCAACACCTCCTCAGGATGCACCCTCTGGGGCCAGCCCTTTGGACGTAGTTGTCTTAATCTAGTTTAACAAGGCACAGGACTCAGGCCTGGACCTGCCGAATTCCAGACAAGACTGAGAGGTAGTCGAGCCTGTCTGGCAGTGAAAGGAGCTTCCTCCACCCCGCTGACCCACAGCTCCTCTTGGTCTGTGACCCATGGGAAGAACCATAGCTCTGTCTGCAAGTTACATTAGCATTTACCATTGTGTCAAAAGCAAACCTGAGGGATCCTTCTTGCCTTCTCCCAGCCCTCTCCAAACTGTTAAGCCTGTCTGTCTGTGTGCCTGCTTTGCCTGACCATGCCATAGGAGGCATTACCAAGCCCAAGGTGGGCAGATCCTTCTCTGGTTTGGTGATGGGCTCCTACAAGGCAGTCTGGATGTCTTGGTCATCTCTGACTGCCATCGCAAATTACAGAGGCTGAGTGGATTGAACAGACACCTCTTGACGGTTCTGGAAGCTCCATGTCCAGTATTGGACTATCAGCTAATTCAGTTTCTGGTGAGGGCTGATTTCTTGTCTCACAAATAGCAAATGTCTTCTTGCTGTGTTTTCATGTGGCAAGGAGAGCAAAGGTCTCTTTCTCTTCAACTAAAGATACTGATCCCATCATGTGACAGTTTTGCTCATGACCTCTTTCAAGCCTAATCTTGTCCCAAAGGGCTTACCTTCTAATACCCCCCCCCCCCGACTTGGAGCTTCAGTCTGAAGTTTTAGGGGCAGTTGGTCACCCAGTCCATAATAATGGAGTGATGTGCCATAATTAAGGATTCTCAAGGTCATGATTCTATTTGTGCTTAAATTCTTGGCCAAGGCTGAGAGTTGATTGCAGATTAATTGTGAGACTTAAGTGAAATTGGGCACCTAATTGTACATTCAGCTCTTTATGATCATGGGCTCACATTCATGAATTCAACCAGGCACAGATCAGAAATATTTTGGGGGAAGAAGTGTGCCGTATTGAACCTGGAACCTTGTTTCTTGTCATAATTCTCTAAGAAACACCTTCTAACATCTGTGTTGTACCAGGTACTGCTGGTCTTTGAGAGGTGACTGACAGATGTGGGGAGAAGTGAGATACGTGGTTTTTGTATGGGGGGGGGATCTTGGATTCAACCCTCCATTGATGCTGAGGGACCACTGTATGTGTTTTCAGAATGGCAATGAACACCCCATTCCTTTTTAAAAGTGGATACCCTTTGAGAGGCACCCACCTATTGGGAAACTACACATGATCCCACGTCCCACTTTAGAAAAGATAAGCTGCTTATTTTACGGGAGCTACCTGAGGGACATTGTGCTCCAGGGGAGTTGTAACTTGAAAACCCAGTTCCATGCAGGTCTCCATCTTGGCCAGTGTGCTCTTGTCTGACCAGTAGAATCAGGTCAAAAGTGGCTCATCCTGACCAGTTCTGGGGTCTGTTTTGTGGGGCTGACACCAGCATGGTTGCACAGGTTGCCGCAGAGCCCCGGTTCATCCAGAACCCGTGAGCAAGGCTTCTTCCCAGCACACCCAGAAGGCTGGGAGGCTGCTGCTAATTGTTTATAAGCATTAACTGTTTACCAGTCATACTTGCTATTTTGAATCTGACCCTGCTATTGTGTTGTTTGTTTCTGTTCACAGCTGAGCCTTAAGCTGGGTAGATTTTTGTGGTGAGTCACTCCCATGATGGTAAAACCAGTATCCATCAAGCTACCCTGCTAATCCTGGGAGCCATTTAGAGAGAGATGAGACAGTCTGAAGGTTTCCTTCAGCTGGACAGCCACCCCCACCACAATCCCAGAATCTTTGCGGTCAGGTCAGGTGGACATGGGCTGTCTGCTGCTCTGAATCCTGCAAGGGGCCCAAGGGTGTTTAACATGCTTCTTGGAAAGCCATATTTGGATAAAGGAAAGGGAGACAAGCCCCTGACTCCATCCAGACTACCTGCTAGTGTTTTCAGGAGCCATGCACAGTTGTGGGGAGTCAGTGGTTGTTCTTCCCACCCCCCCTCAGCCCAGACTTTGAAGTTCTGGGATGATGAAGATTGATGAGATTTACCTGGAGGGCACATGTGCTTGCCGCTATGAATTCTTTTGGGGCTGGTGTACAGTGAAGTGTTGATGGTTAGACACCGTCAGGGTGTGGAGGGGCAAGAGGACATTGGTTGGGACCCTCTGTTTCTGAACCGTGGTAATTCAGTCCTCTCCCTCTTGACTTCCTCTAGGACCACCAGCTCATACCCACCTTACTGAAATCCCCTGCCAGATTTGTCACATTCTCACCACTGACATGTGCCAGCTTTGATTCCTAAGGAGGAAAGTACTGAGGGCCCCCAAGAGGGGGGAGTTCTGGTCCCTGTGAATGCGTGATTTGTCCATGGCACCTGTGAAAGAGCATAGATATTACTGGATTCAGTGTCACTGGGCAGCAGAATTCGGCCGATTGCTGTTGCTTTCTCAAAGAGTAGAGGAAGGCAGCTCACGGCCCCTTGAGATGCTGGGCTGAACTGACCACTGCAGAGGAACTGGACAGGGGTAGATTGGGGTGTCTGGATGGATGTTCAGGGGCCTGTGGAAGGACGCAAGCTGTGTAAGATACAGCCACGCCTGGTGAAGTGCTTGCTCTGAGAGGTATCCTGTACATACCGGTTGGGAATCCGAACAGACACTATGTTGCTGACCAAGGAAACCAAGGAAGAGGTCATTGTTCCCCCCAATTCCTGGTGACCCCGTTCAGGATCAGGGCTGACTAGGCTTGGGGTCCAGACTTAATGTGGGATGAGGCTCAGAGCAAGGTAGGAGAGGCGTATGGAGGAATGAGGCTGGAGCTGGTGGGAGCTGTTTCGAGACCAGGCTATGGAGAGCCGGATTTTTCTTTAGAGCATAGGAGTTTTTTGTGTCTTTTAAGGCAGCACACTGGTGGCTCCAGTTGTGTTGTTTGTGTAGAGAAAGTAGAAAGAAGACTGTCTCAGGTATCCTAGAGGACCTCTCTGGCTTATTTCAATGGGCCTTGCAAAGGCTGCTCTGCATTACTGTTGGACTTGAATGATTTGCTTGGGACAGATTGATGTAGGATGCCAGGAAAAATCCTCTCAGTGACTTTACATCTTCTTTTTTGTCTCCCTCCCCCAGGTTAGCATACATTTTAAAAACTTGTCCTTTAACATTACCTGCTCACATTGCCGTGTGTTTATTCCTTATAGAAAGTAATTGGGACTATGTTATTAATTACAGTCACCCCCCCCCCACACACACACATAGTAGAGGACCCCTCTGCACGGTACCCAGGGATGATAAAGAAATTTCTGCTTGAGTTTTTGTCACTGTCTTTGGAAGGTCAGGAAGGTGCTTTCTTTCCCTTACAGCATGGCAGACCTAACCACAGTAGTGGCCGCTACTGGGGTGGGTTGCTGGGTGTCTCTCCTCCATGCTGGTACACTGACTGGAGTGAGTCACCTCTTGAACTGTTCTGTGAGGAAAGTGGGCTAGACTAGGAGCTGTGCTCCAGGTGTAAAAGCGTTCCTTCATGCCTTCTTATAGGCCTTTGGGAAGCCCTTTGCGTTTGGCCAGGCGTAATGTTTCCCTGGGAACAAATGATGGTTATTTTCAGGCCAAGTAGGGGACATTTGGAGACATGACATGCCTAGGGTTCTCAGTGCATTCCAGGTTCAACTTTGAGGAGGCATGACAAAGCCAAAGTGTGAGGCAACCGACTGTGTGTGTAGAAAGTTCTCAGCCCCTCTTCACCGATCAACAAACAAAACCTATGGTATTTGTAGAGAGCAAGTTCCAGCCAAGCATTTAATTATGGGGATAACATTTGTGGAGCTAGAGGCTGGGGCTTACTGGTCACCTCATTTTTTTTTTTTTCAGGCCCTGTTCTCTCAAGTGTCCGCTCTTTTAAGATTTGAAAAATAATCCAGAATGCCAGAGATTTTTTAAATTCCTGTCCTTGGAGACCTGACTGCATGCATAAGAGCCAGGGTTTTCCGGCTGGCCATTTGAGGATCTGCAGTTTCTCACTTCCTGATTCATAGCTTCCAGGATTTGTAATGCCTGTGGGCTTCCCCCCTCTTCTAGTTTAAAAGCAGCCATTGACAGAAAAATAAATAGAAAAATCTCTATCCAGAAATTCTACTTCCTGTTGTTGTCATTGCACTCTGACAAATAGCTTTGCCAGTTCAGGCTCTTGTTTGTGCTTTTTCAAAGGAATTCTTGAACTCTTTCTGTTTGGATAATCTGTATGGAGGAGATAAGTTAAGAACCCTGGCTTAATCAGTGGAGTCCAGAAGCTTCTTTTTAGGGTCTGTTTTGGCTTTCCAGCGAGCCTGTGGATGGGATACAAGCGACAGCCGTCTGCCCGGTTGGGGGCAACTGACACTTCTCACAGTGCCAGTTGTTTCGTCCATAGTGTTCAATGTTGATTTGTAAACGGTGTATTTAGACACAAATCACCTTCTGTAACACCAGGGAGCGATTGGGAATATTCATGGTACAACAAGGGAGGAAAAAAAAAAATCCAAAAAAATCCAGCCAGTATCTGAATGGTAGACTTTACGTTTTCCCACTGTGGTTGAGTGGAGGTCAGCAGACTCCTGCTAGATTCAGTTGGGTTCTTGCTACAGAGTTTATTTACCAGTTGGAAGATTCTGGGCTCCTTTGTGGTACACTGAATAACGTTTTGAGAAAGATAACCTTTCAAGTTTTGCAGGGTGATATATTGGTCTTCCAGGTGCCTGTGAATCATTTTATCTGAGGTGCGTGGGTGCTCCCTACCCGGTACTGGTGCCTAAGCAGTTGAAGCAGTGTATCTGCTGGTACCTGATCAGAGACCTAATGCAGCTAGAACACATTTCTGGGTGGGTTCCTACTGCCCAATGTCCGCCCCATAGTAAAACGATTTTCTTGTCGACACTTGGTTGTTAGCTGGGCATGTTGTAAGGAACTTTTGCCATTCTTCCCTAAGGTGCACATACAGTATAAAACCAGGTGTGCTCCTCGTTTTATACTGTATGATTAATTAATGTCATGATGTATCAGTTGTAGTGCATGTATCATATTGTGTGCTTAATTGTTAAACCGCCTTGCATGCAGTTTTGCAAGTATGGGTAAGATTCTGTATCAATAAATACTGTGTGATTAATTGGAATACTGCAATATTGACTATACTCTGCGTGTCATTACAATATGTGATTAATTGGAGTACACTGCCCAAACAGCCCTGTTCGGGAGGGCTCTTGTTTCTGCACTCTCAGTGGCAGATAAGAGATTGTAGTAAAATACAATGGGAGATGATTTTCCTTAGTGTGTTTTGTTTTTTCCCATCAGCCTTTCTAGGGAGAATGACAGGTCTCTTGACTGCTGCCTTCTGGGGGTTTTCCCCACAATAGAAAATGGAAAAAAATTATCAAAGATCCCTGGGTGGTGACTTTCTACCAATTCCATCCAACCAGGACTGTTAACTGTTAGCAGCCTTATAGCTCATCTTTGAAAATAACCTTGTGCATGGTGAATGGGGTGGTGGCCATTCAATTCTTGATGCTGGGTCCATATTCTGTAATAAGGTCATTCCCAGCTGCACTTTTGACCAACAAAATCTTTCCAGTTCCTGCTTGTAGCACAGATCTCTTAGGATCAGGATCGGAGGGAGGGCTCTGAATTACAGAGGACAGCAACCTGTGAAGGCTGCATCCATCCTGTGGGAGGGCTCGTAGGTAGGTAAATACTACATAAGTGCCCCTTGTTTGTGTTTTGTTTGAAGCTCACATCTTCTTATTTTCATTTTTCTTCTCTGGAAATCTAGTAAGTTCTTTTTCCTCATTCAGTGAGTTTTCCATTGCACTCACAATTCTTCTAAAAGACGTTTGGAAAAAGTAGCAAAGGCTTTATTCAAGGTATTTGATGGGCAGAGTGACTCTGGTGGGTCCTGGGAAAGTGTTTAGTGCTGTCTTCAGAGACTAGGAAAATGTGAGTTTAAAGTGTTACTGACCAAGTCTTAGGTTTTTGGAGAGAGGACTTTAAATGATTTTTGTAAAGGGGATCTGATTGTCATGTTGAAGCAGAATTTATTATGAGATCACATTGAGAAATGCCAGACAGGTAAAACTCCAGTGGTCACCATTGCCTGAACTTCAAACATTTGAACTGGAAGGGCTGTGGAGATGGTTCAGTGGGTACAGGAGTTTGCCACCAAACCTCAGTCGGATCCCCAGAACCCTACAAGGCATGTCTGCTGTGGTGTGCATCCACATACATACATGCTCGTAAACAAATGTGATAGGAATTGAACTATGAGTCCACTAAAAAAGCAAGAAATGTTTGTTGTTCATTGGGTGTGGGACCAGGGCAGGGACTCGGGACAGTGGTTTCTGACACATGGCAAATGTTCTGTAGATGTAAGCCAAGACATGGACATTCTGAGTCTTCTTGGGTCACAGACCGAATGACACCTCAAGCTTGTTCCTTCCAGTGTCTGCACACTCAAGAGAGTCTGGTTCTCACGGCTCCGACTTTTCCTTCCATAATTGTGCCTGCACACAACACCTCAGTTTCACATGTGACTTGCTTAAATAATATGCAGCCATGGATAACATTGAACCTTTAATTAGGGACACATTTGTCTGCCACCTTCCACTACAATTATTTTATTATGCTTAATGCTCCCCCCCGCAAATTATAATAACAGTGAATGGTTATTAAGGGGAAATGAGAAAAATATAGTTAGGGAAAATAAAAATTATCCTTAATCAGCCAAGAGGTAACTTTACCATTGTTATTTTCTATTGTATTTTCCTAAAGGGTTCTGGTCCTCCAACTTGTGTATATTTATTTATATATTAAAAATGCATTATATTGCATATACCAGATTATCATTTTCCTACTTATCAGCACATTGTATATTTCTCTGTGTTACATTATTTATGCTATTTATATCTGGTATATGGTGTTTAAGGAAATTATTTAAATTAGTCTGTCACATAAAATGATTGTATAGCTGCAAAATTTAAGCATTTACTGCTTTTTGTACTAAAACTATTACAAAGAAGTCATTTACTATTGTTTATATACTATGGTTAATTCTTTAGGTGAAATTTGTAACTCAGTTTCTTAGCAGGAGATGCTAAAATTTTGGAGGAGAGAGGAGAGGAGAGAATGTTTGAATGAGTGAGCGAGTACTCAATCTTTAATAAATATCGTCAAAGTGAGTTCCAGGAAGCTCGTTTTCAACTTCAGAGGCAGTGCCTGTTGTCTGTATTGAATGCTAAAAAAGAGCCTTGCAGTTTTAGCATAAAAAATTACATCTCCACATTTTTATTTTTAAAAATGTCTAGCAGAATCTCCATCCATCAATTCCTGTGTTTTGCTTAAGTTATTTGTACATTCTTGAAGACTTGTGTGGCTCTAAGGTTTAGTTTATCACATAACCTTTTCTGAACGTCTGCTGCTTTTTGACTCATAGAAGTATTACACTTGTTGACTGACACCACTTCATTTGAATCTAGAACCACAGCCTGTACACTCTTAATTCAGGTCATGTTTAATACTTGATATGTTCGTGTAAAAGTTCACATTCATGTCAGAGTCAGGTCAGTTTAATCAAGTGTCTGGACTCCTCATTGTTTCCTCTTTCCCTTTTAATGTTTAATACTTGTAAAATATATTTCACATTTTAGTGATGTGGGATGTCTGCCACTGACAGTTCACTCTCCTCTTGAGATGTATTTGCCATGCTTTTCTTCACCAAGTTTACTACTTTCTCGCACCTTAGATGCGCTTACTTTGCAGTTCTTCCTGCTGACCTGTCGCTCTTTGGGACGCAGCCCACAGTCTCAGTGCGTGTGCTGCATCTTGAGGAGCGTTCATTCCTGTGAACCAAGAGCATGAATGTAGGCACATGTGTTTGGTTTTGGTTTTACAAGTCTTTCTCACCATGTCCCCCCAAATGGGAAAACCAACCAAACAAAACCCTGAATCCCAAGCCAAGAAACACTAGATTTTGATTGTTTTGGTTGGGAAAATAACATTTCTAAATACTTGAACTGTTTATATAAGGCATATTGTTTCTGGCCATTCATTCAACTTTTATCAAGTCATGGATCATGGAGGTCTGTAATTTTCCTTCTGGTTATTTCTGGATTTTTAGCACCTTGCTGCTCATGTAAAAGGGCTCTTGATTCTTTGTCGTATCATTTCTCTGATTACTGCTATGTATCTGCTGAGAAAGCTAAGGCATTTTGTTGATGTATCTTGCAGCTACCTAATTCATCGATTGTTCCTGTTGTAGTAGTTTTCCACTTGAGTCCCCCGATTTTTCCTGTAAGTAGAATCATTGATGATCAGCAGGAATACTTGTCTTCGTTTCCCCAGAATCCAATACCTCCTTATCTGCTTAAGGTTTCATGACATTTAGGAATTGTCTTAGTCACTTTTCTATTGCTGGCCAAGACCATGACCAAGTTAACTCATAAAAGAAAGGATTTAATGGGGCTTACAGTTTCAGAGGGTGAGTCTATGGCCACTGTGATAGGAAGCATGGGAACAGGCAGGCAAACATGGTGCTGGAGCAGCTGAGAGCTTACATCTTATCCACAAATAGGAGGTGGGGAGGGGGGGAGAGAGAGGGAAGGAGAGTGAGAGGGCCAGAGAGCCAGAGCAAGGGTGAGGGAAAGGGGGAATGGCATGGGCTTTTGAAACCTCAAAGCTCATCCCCAGTGACACACTTCCTCCAGCAAAGCCACACCTCTAATCCTTCCCAAATAGTTCTACCAAATGGGATCAAGCATTCAAATATAAGAGTGTATGGAGGGCATTCTCATTCAGACCACCACAGGAATAAACTAGCTAAAAACCTGCCTAATAAAACTCCTCCAGGGGCTGAGTTTTCCCAAGTTAAAAGAAGTCTGGAGGGAAGCAGTCTGTGGCCTTGGCAGTGTGATTTTTCTAAGAGAGTGAGGACCAGACTCCTGGCTTCTGTAGTTTCATTACTAACATTTGTCTTTCACCCTTATGCTCACAAGATGGCCCCCTCATATCTTCAGGCACCACCACTGTATTTTGGGCAGGAAGAATAGAGAAGGAATTAAAAATGAAGGACAAAAAGGCAGGATGAATTGTCAGCAAGCCCCGTTCAACTAACTGTCCCTCTTTCTTATGGGCTAGTCCTAACTCACCTGGCTCCTGAGGGTAGGCGTGGCTTGTGAGCCTGCTATGGAGGTGGGTGGGTCCAGCAAGGTCTTTTTGCTTTGGTTTCTCCTTCCAAAATCATGTTAAATGCTGATCGTGGTATTTTTGTCTACATTAATGATGATGCCTCTCATATTTCTCAGTCTGTGTGATATCCTTTGGTTTAAGGGAGGTTTTCATCATGTTGAGGAATTATCTGTCTAGTTTTCATGGGTGATTTATTAGGGATGGCTGTGAGTGTCCTCCCATGTCATTTGGGCATCCCTTTGGATTCAGATGCTGTTACAGTGTTAAGCGTGATGTAGGGATAGATCACCCGATGGTAATCACATTTCAGATACCTTGAGAAATGACTCGGGGTTGTAGTAGGTGACTGTTTTAAAACCCTAATTAAATTTAGTTTGTTAAATGACAGAATTAGGTTTTTCATTTTTTATCTACGCTTTAAAGAAGGATGTAGCCTTATGTTTCTCTTTACGTGCATTCATTTAGAGACTTTGCTATTAGGTTTAGGGCAGCTTTGGGAGATGAATTAGTGGCTTTCCTTTGTGCTTCTTTGTCATGGCTTGTATACCGTGGCAATAAGCTGCCCTTTGTTAAAAGCTTAGAGGCTAATGCTTTAAAAACTGTCTAGTTCTGTCAGTTTCTTAAATTTTGTCCCTGGGTATTGGTGTGCAGTTGGCTTCTGATTTGTTTTCTGATAAGTTTTTGGAATTGAAAAAATTTCAACAAGTCAATTTAAAAAGCTCAGTAGTACTTAGGGTTTTCTGGTTCCCTCCCAGCCCTACCCCCAAGCTGAGGACTGAACCCAGGCCTTGAGTTTGCTAGGCAAGTGCTCTATCTACCACTGAGCTAAATCCCCAACCCCTGTGTAGGGCTTTCTTTACGCGCACGTGCGTGCATGCTTTCTCTGGCATTTATAATTGCTTTCTCTTTCACTCTTGGGCAGACCTGCCAGAGCACTCCCTGTTTGGTGCTCCCACATGGACTTCTGTCTACAGTAGCCCTGGCACTCTGCTGGTGACGGTAGGCGCTATCTTTTCTTGGGCTTGCTTTGTTGATACCTCATTAGTGACGTGATGGTAGAGGCTGTATGTTCACCTTTTCCATGTATACATGTTTGTTTCAGGTAACCCTGAGTGCAGCCCTGTTGTTTACTTCCTGCGTCTCTGCTCTGTCCTTGTACCTAGCTGTTTCCTTAGTTACCAGGAACTTTTCATTGAGTATAATGTTGTGTGATGGGTGTTGGTTGTAGATGCCTTGACCTTAGGGCCTCTGTGGAGAGGAAAACATTCGTATAAGTCGACTCTTCCCATGGGAGGCTTTTGCAAATCTGGGTTCATCCTAAGGGAGTCCCCTGAGTGAATCTCCAAAATTGAGGTAGTGCTATGATTGGCTGACTCTCTGACTCTCAGGAGGCAGCATGCATGGTGCCCTAAACTCCATAACTACAGAGGTGGGAAGAGCAATGGGACTCAATGGCCCTGAGATAGTTATCTGTAGTGGGTGTCTTGGAGCCCTGTCAGGACCTCTTGCTCCCCAAACTTGGAAGTGCTGAGACACTTCCTCACCTGAGGACTCTCACCTCCATATTGTTAACAGTCAGATTGACTAATTTGAGAATTCTGTTGACTTCTTGGCTTGATGTCCTTTGGATTGTTTGCGGTGGGAGAGCCCAATAGGAGCTTACTGTGACTTGGTGTAGAGAGGCAGGCAGGACAGCTGTGATTTTGGTTAGATCATGTGATGGGGCCCTCAGGTCTTTTGGACTCTGATTTTCTGTGTAGGGTAGAGAGCAGCGAGGGAGGAAGCCATGAGCACTCTGGTCATGGGGTAGAGTGGGTGGAAGACATCAGGTTAGATGACTAGAGCAGGGCTGTGCACAGTCCCTCAAGGACTTCATCTTGTTAGAAGTGGTGAGTGATGATGACATTTGAATTGATGCTATGTTGTATCTCTCCTGAGATTGTCAGAGCTGTTTTTCAGAAAGGCCCGAGGAGTTTTGGGAAAGACAGTACCTCCTATGGGTTTGCATAGGATATTCTTGTTGGATGGACTGGTGTCCGTCTGTGCAGGGCCCAACTTCACATTAAAGGACTGAAGCCCTCCCGTCATGCTCTTATTATCACTACTAATTCATTTTTTGCTGTATGTATTTGCTGGGTGCCCATGTGTGGATGTGGATATGCTAAAAGGTGTTCTGTTTTACCATTTCTCTGCCTCGTTTCCTTGAGGCAGGGTCTCTTAGACTGGCGGCTAGCAAGCCCAGTTGTCCCTTTCTGCTCTCAGCCTTCTGGCATTAGGGTTACACATGGGTCCTGGGGATCTGAACTCAGGTCCTCATGCCTGCACAGTAGGTGCCTTACTTGCTGAGCCATCTTCTCAGCCCAGGCAATTGTAATTAGAAGCCCCCTCCCACCCCTGTTTTAAAAGGCTTGCTTCAAAAATGTTGCAGGATTAATTGAAGAATTTGGCTTTGTTCTTATATTTTTCCTCAGTGACCCAGAAACTAGTATCTCTCTGTGTTGCTTTTAAATTTATGCTTAATATCTTATTTAGGGCTCAAACGGTATAAATAGTTAAACTGGACTTTTCTTGTTATACATTTCATTCTGAAGAGGCATGGAGGCAGCCTTCTTTTTTTCCTGAGTTGGCTAATCCATCTGTGCTGGTTAGTTGACAACTTTACAGAAAACTAGAATTACCTGGGAAGAGGAACCTTATTTGAGGGATTGCCTCCCTCCATCCTCAGGGTGTGTGGGTGTGTCGGTGAGGTACTTTCTTGATTGCTGGCTGATGTGGGAGGACCCAGCCCATGGTGGGCAGTGTCATCTCTGGGCAGGTAGGCCTGGGCTGAGCAAGCTGGGGTAGCCAGCCAGTAAGTAGCCAGTATGTAGTGTTCCCCCATAGTTTCTGCTTCAGTACCTGCCTTGACTAACCTCAGTGATGTACCATTACCTGGGAGTGTTAGATGAAACACATCCTTTCCTCCCTAGGTTGCTTTTGGTCGTGCTGTTTATCCCAGGAAAGGAAAACAAAGTATGATACCATCACATAGGTGGTCCACCTGCCTACTAGAATATGTAGTATACAAGGCTGAACATACTGACCACACACACGGTGCTGGTATAGTGGGCCATGTCTTCCTCTGTTCTCTTTAAAAGCATGGAATATGTTCTTTATGTTTCTAGCATCCAATTAAGTATTGCCACATAGTAGGTATTCATTAAAATAGATGGCACTAGGCCTCAGGATACACAGGGCTTTAAAAAAAGACCTAATTTGGGCCTTTCATATCTAAATGCACTTGGAAAGGAGATACAGTTTTTTGTTTGTTTGTTTGTTTTGAAAATATGTCTGCGATTCCTCAAGTGGTATACTGTTTGTTTAGGATTCAAGAAGTACTCATTCATGTAGCAGGCTGAGTGTTTCACTGTTCTCCAGTTCTGCTCTGTCCCCTTTCTAAGTCCCATCCTCGGAGCTGTTCTTGTTTGGAAGGTAAGAAGGCTCTGGAAAGTCTCTCGGGCTTTGCAGAGAGGCATGTGCATGTATGGACATTGTCCTGTTGAGTTAGAGCTTGCTTACTGCCATTGGTTTTTAAGGAATGGCGTCATCTTAGCTTTGCTGAGTGTAGTACACAAAAATTTGGTTTGCTGAGAAAGTTTTTATTGCTTGAACTTTTAAAAAATGATGTTAGCCAGTGGTGGGGGCGCACACCTTTAATCCCAGCACTTGGGAGGCAGAGTCAGGTGGATCTCTGAGTTCAAAGCCAGCCTGGTCTACAAAGTGAGTTCCAGGACAGCCAGGGTTACACAGAGAAACCCTGTTTTGGGGAAAACAAACAAACAAAAAAAGATGTTAAGGACATTGGGGAGTGCAAGCGAGTGAGTGTCCTCGTATATAAGCTCGTCTCACAGGCCAGTTTTGCAATCTCATCTCTCACAGTTGGATGGCAAGGTTTATTGCTGAAAGTTTCCTTTTTCCCTTTTTTTTTTAAGCTGGGAAAGGAAGAGTCTACATTGAAATTAGATAGTTTCAGAGGCCAAGACATGGCATGAAGGCCATGGGTATTTGGAAATCTGGGTGTAATTCACCCTTGTTTTTAATTTCTTATTGGGAGTCTGTGACCGCTGTGAATTGGGCCACTTGTGCACAGAGTTGGAGATGTGAGGCCTGTGTCCTGACCTGTTGGTGGGTACACTCTTAGGGACCCTCCTCAAGCTAACAGGGTTGCCAGATGCACCGCCATCTTGGCCATCTGCACCTCACAGTGGAATGGGTGGGACAGTGTTCATTCTTAGGCTGAGCTTAGCCAGTTATAAAATCACTTTGGATGTTTTGACAGCCTCAGAAAGTCTCAACTTAAAATTTATTTTTTATTTTAAGAAGGTAAGGAAATGGTTTCTTAGTGAGACAACTTCTGCCTAAAAAATAAAGGCCTCTAAGACATAAAGTCTATATTATAAACAACTTGTAATTTTCATAGTTTTCAGTGTTAGCACTAGCAGCTTCTATGATTAGATATTAAATATGTTTATCACAGCTGGAAAAATGTTGTATTGTCATCTTTGTTTATCATAATATGCCACCTACTCTGGTTGTATCTTATGATATAGCTCTGCTTTTTAATGGGGAGTTGGGGGCTGGAGGCTGATGAATATAGATGATACTTATTAATTGAAATGGAGAAAAAAATGAACACCAGGACACTCTGCAGTTACACTGAGACTTGGACTGGCAACGTCTGTACTGTGGTTTATTGAATAATAATGCCTGTCACAGCCCTGAGCAAAGATCCTTTCCTGGCTGTTTCTGAGTGTTTTGCGGATGTAGCAAAAGCGTTATCAGGATGAAGATAGGGCCTTTAGTGCCCTCTTTGTTAAAGTGAGGTGAATTTGGCAGTTGGGATGTTTCAGTTTAGAGATATTGGAAGATCTGAAACCTTCCCTCTCTGTGCCAGGAGAGCTTTTGGTGGTTGGCAGTCTGGCTTTTCATTCTGTCTAGTGCTAGTGCTTGGTGGCTGTGATTTGGAGCAAATAACATTAGGTATTTGCTTTCCTTTATGAGAAGTTTGACCCCATATACAGTCGGCCCTCTGCACCCACCACCTCTACAACAGTAGAGTCTGCCCACCTCAGAGTGAATAATTCTTTAAAAAAATACATCTATATGAACACTGCAGACAATTTTCTTACCATTCCCTGAATATAGAGTCATGACTACTTCCATAGCACTCACTTTATATTAGGTATTAAAAGTGATCTGGAGATGACCTAGACTGTGAGAGGTGTGCATAAAGTTAGCTGGCAATGCTGCACCCTGTGAAGTAGAGGCTAAAATGTGGATTTTTGATAACCGAAGAAAATCGGTGTCACCATCAACTACCCAAGGGTGCTGTAGAACTACCATGTTTGTTTATTATTTCTTCAAATATGATATCATCCCTACACTGATTTTTTTCATAGTTTTGATTTTTGTCCTGCCATTCTGCTTGTGGATTGTGTACCATTTGTTAACATAATTTGAGAATTGCAGATTCACTTTAATAATCTCCTAGGCCAGGTGTCATGAAGAATCATATTCCAAAGTTAAATGCAAACCAAAGTTAGAATATTATATGTTTCTTTCCCATTCAATACCCCTACCTAGAGCATCGGATTTCATTAGATTGAGTGTCTCAATGTTGGTTCTTAGGACTTCGGAATTATATTTAATTTTCAGTTTGAACTATTGACTTCTAAGAATAGTGATGCAGTGTTTGAGTTTATAGTAACAGTCCCATGGTTTCTGGGAAGCGTGTAGAAATGTTGACTAGTAGATATGGAGTCCAGAAGTGTTAAGTTGTGTCCATCCTGGGACTGGCCCCTGTTGTCCTCTCTGGGCCATAACTATCAGATGATGGCCTCTAGATACAGTTGGGTGTAGATATGGGTGTTTCCATGGAGTTGGCATCCGCCCTCAGCTTCTTTCATACCCAACTTGACACTCTTTTCTCAGGAGCTCAGTTGCAGGCCTCGGCCCCACACTGGCTCACCTGGTGTCTATGTCTGCCCGTTGTTGTCTGTTGTCTCTCCAAAGATGCCTCTGGGGTAGTGCTACCCCAGAGTGACTGTTGAAGATAGGGCCTGAGTGGGAGGTGCTGCTGGTGTCACATTGGAGTTGGAAGTGAGTCTCCCCTCCTGAGGCAGATCCTGACCACTCTGTCTTAGAGCTGTGGCTTCCTTAGACGGTAGGGTGGCTCTTAGAGTCTACAGCTGCTTACAGCTTTCTTTTAGAGCAGTGCCACACAGGAGGATACCATTTTGAGTATTAAGGCTTGAGTTTTGTTTTCATGTTTTGTTAACATTTGAGTTTTCGGAGACCTTTACTGTAAAGCTGCAAACTTCTAGTCCTCTTGTTTATGTTGCCTGGGATCCTGGCTTGGAAGTTAATTAGTCTCTTAAATGTTAAGAGTTTGTTATGGTACCCCACTTCCCTTTAAGACTGATCTCATGCACTCACTCCAGTTCTCTATGTGGCCAAGGATGACCTGCTCCACCATTCGGTCCTCTTGCCTCCACCTCCTGTGTTCTGAGATTATAGGTGATTATATACCACGCTTGGTTTATGTGGTGCTGGGGATAGCACCCAGGGCATCGTGTGTGCTAACGAATATGTGCACTGCCAACCTGACATCCCGTCTGTGCCCATTTTGAAGTGCGGAGTCCAGTGGCTTTGAGTGCGTCACCCCCCCCTACCCTGGTCCCCAGGGCTTTACCTGCTTTTCAGACAGACCTCCATAACCAAGCAGCACTACTTCTACATTCCTTCCTTCCTCCAGCCCTGACAGCCACCATCCTTTGTGCCTCTAAGAATTTGATGACTCTAGGCACCTCAGAGGGGTGCAATCATATAGACCCTGCCTTCTGTGTATGGCTTATTTGCCTCTGTATAATGTTCACAGGGCCCACCCATTGTGTGACAATGTCTTCTTAAGTTGGAATAATACTCCAGTAAATAATGCACCTATACCACATTTGTACCATATGGCAGTTGCTGCTTAGCCATTTATCTTTGGGGTGCTTGGGGGGGGGGGCTCCCATTTTTTAGCGCTTATCAATAATGTTCCTGTAAGCATGACATAACAATAGCTTTTTTAGGGTTCTGCTTTGATTTCGTTTGGGTACATCTCCAGGCGTGGGGTCATATGATAGTTCCACTTGTAATTTTTTTTTTTTTTTTTGAGGAACTGCCATGTTATTTATTTTCTAACCCTCCCTTCCCTCCCCTCTCCTTTTTCTGTGGTGTTGGTGATTGAGCACAGAACCCACACCTGCTAGTAAGTGAGCGTCCCCCCCCAAGGCCAGTATTTCAACTGTTTATAGGTGCAAAAACTGACTAAAACCTGAAGGTTTGGGGAGGAGGAGGTGAGAGTTCTGCCTGTGGACAGCAGTTAGCGTCTGTTGACCAGGTGTTCACTCAGCACCCAGCATTCCTCAGGCCCTAGCCCTTGGGACAAAAGATAACAACTGTGCAGTCCCATCTTCCCTGAGTGATCCATCCCAATATACCACTTACATTCAGGAGAGATGAGCTGGGGCTCCATGGCAGTGAGGTGAGGTTTGGAGACTTGCATTCCAGAAGATGTGTGTTGGGTAAGGGCTTCTGAGAAGCAGGGGTTCTGGAGCCTCAGGGGGTAGCTTCACAGCCCTTCCAGTGGGGTCACTGCTAACCTGTGTTCTGTGTGCTGCATGATGCCTAGAAGCCCCTCTGTCTGGCAGTGTGAGGTCAGGCTTTTCATTGCCACTGTCTTGCTGGTTAGTGGGAGAATTTAGATACTGTCATTTAATATCGTTTGGCATCAGTGTACTTGTCTGAAAAATGGCATCACAGATGCCTATAGCCCAGAACTACTGAGGCTGGTAGAGGAGGTTCCAAGGACCTTTCCAGTGTGACAGAAATGCTTTGTACGTGTTAGGAGGAAGGCTCAAGCTTTTATGAGACTTTCCAGGGGAATCCAGGACCTTAGAAAGAAATGTCAATCGAATCTGGGAGCTCCCTTTCACCGTCTGATGCGTGACTCATCCGTGTGTGTAAGTGTGCGCATGCGTGCATGTGTGTATTTGCACACACATGTGTGGACAGGACAGCCCCTCACAGTGCAGCTCTTCTTCTGCAAGGTGAGTGAGAGTGTTGGCTGCCCAGATGTTCTCATCAAGTAAACAGAAGCTCAGTCAGTGTGAGGGAAATTAAATCACCCTGCAGAAATCAATGTTAGTGAGATTAAATCACTTGATCTTAAAAGCAACAATGGAAGAGCCATTTTTCATCTTCATTGTGCTGTTTTCGCTCTGTGAATGACTTACAGTGTGTTCATTTGTTTCTTGTATCCTTTTCAAGGAGAGCAGCTTCGGTTGGTTGTACGAGATTATTACGTACTGTGGTTGAGGTTCCAGCAATTTGTAATCAGTTGATTGATTAATCAGGAAATATTAAAGGATAAGAATATATCAGAAATGATGCCTAGTTTGATGACTCAGAAAGCAGGCTTGTACTCTTGTACTCTCTGCCATCATGGATGAATGCTGTTTACTACACTACACGGGTCTTTCAGGATGCTTTAACAGGTAGTAGGTCTGGTACTGAGGAGCAGACTGAGTTCAATAGATACTGTTAGCAGCTAGTGGTGTGAGCAAAGGACAGGCCACATTGAAGGGCAGTTATCCCTTGAACTCATCCCTGTGACCAGGAAACCGGGGCAGAGGGATCATCATATATCCTGGCTTTAGCAGCTGAGTTCCAAAGTTTCTGTTGGCTCCATTGGGTGCAGTTTGGGGGTCAAGGACCTGGAAGAGGCAAGAAAGAAATTCTAAGGATTTGGGATTGTTTTGATGATGTTGGTTATGGAAAGCATATTATGGTAAAGCCCTTAAACAGAAGGTAGTAAGAACACTAAGTAAGCCCTCTCCTCTCTTCTTTCTCCAACTCTTCCTCCCTCTCTGCAGCTTCCAGAAGGCTAGCTTTGCATATGCCTTTATGCAGAGCGAGCATGCTGTGTCCTGCTCTATTTAAGAACAAATTTATTTGTTGTAATTTTTCAAATTAATGTGCCTTGGCTCTCTTCCTATAGTAGGATGATCTTCGTTCTCAAAGTGGCTTCGAGTGTTATTACAAGGAATGCATCCGTGAACTCGGAGTTAAAGCGAGCAGAACAGAATCATGGAGCAGAAAGTGGTGGTCTGTCTTCTTCTTGCCCTGCCACTCAGTGTGTGTCCCTCTGCAGAGGGAACTGCTGTTGGTCAGCATCATCCCCTCAGGCTCATGCCTCACTGCAGAGGCCAGCAAGGGGGTGGGAAGAAGCGAGCTGCAGAAATAATCACTGTGTTTTTTAGAAAATACATCACCGTTGTCCTCGAGACCTGCTCTCTTGCGTGCACAAGCTTACTTGGTCGGCCTTCTTAAATAGATGCTTTCAGAACAGTGTTAGGTTTGCGGAAAGAGTGCCTTGATACTACAGTTCTCCTGTCCCTCTTAACCGCCCTCTCCATCAGCACCCTGCCTCATCGACGCGCACGAGTGACTTGAACTCAGTACTTCCTTTGAGCTCTCACCAGGGAGGTGCTACTTCGCTGCCCAAGGTCCACATTGCCTTGAGATGACATGTCGTCTTAGCCATTCTAGGCGCATAATGGTGCTTCCACTCTGTCCTCCTTGGCCACTGTGACAGTTTTAAAGAGCACTGGTCAGGTTTTAAATCCCTTAGTTTGAATTTGTCTAACCGTTTTCATATGGTTAAATGGAAATGTAAGGCTTGCGGAATGATGACTACAGAGCCGAAGTGCTGGTTGTCCCATCCTGTTAGGGAAACATCGCTGTCAAAGCGACTTGCTGTAGGTATGTTAATGTTGATTGCCTGGATGAACCTTACAGACAATCGGCTACATAGTCTGTTCTTTTTAACTGCTTGTATTTCCTCACACTGTCTTTAAAAGATAGCCATTTAGGAGTTTGGTTTTATAAGTCAGATCCTGGGGGATACTATCAAATGTTTATCCTTATTTGCCCAACCTCTGTGAGGATGGTATGCATGGAAGAGAAGCTAATGAATCAGAAGAGTGGGCATGGGGAGTTATGGGTAGATGTTTCCTCTCAAGGGGCCGTGTGCACCACCAGAAGAGAACTGTTGCTACCCTGTGGCCATCCTCAAGAGTTGTGTTGCCAGATCTGTAATTTTTTTTTCCCTGCAAACTCAATAAGATAAAGCATTTTATTTTGCATTCTTGTAATTGTGAGAGACATACCCCATACCCTGGAAATGGTAACATAAGATGACGATGAGAACAGGAGTTTCCAGTGACATTTGGGAAACAACTGTTTAGTACAAGGCTCTGGTAAAAATATCTACTCTCAAGGAACCAAGCCTTCCTCTGAAACATCTTTCCCACGACATTTAACTGCCATGTTACCTTTTGTCATAGGCCCCACCATGGAGTTAGTGTGAGCCTGTCGTTTTCTCTTTCTCAGTGTGTGTATATACATGTATGTTCATGTGTGGTTTTGTGCACATGTGTCAGCCTCTGCCTAGAGGCCAGAGAGCATTAAATATCTTCCCCAAATTCTGCTCTACCATATTTTCAGAGACAGGGTCTATTATAGAACCTGGAGCTCATTAGTTCAGGTTCACTTTCTGGCCAGCAAGTGTGTCTGACTCTCCAGCCCTGGAAATATAACCATGTGTCACTCCTGCCTGGCTTTATACATGGGTGCTGTGGATCAGACTCATGTATTCAAGCTTTTACAGCAGGTGCTTTACTCACTGAGCCATCCTCCTAGCCTTGCTATTGTTTCTGTTTAATGCTTGATGGAGGAGCAGCTCATTAATGGTGAGGGCACTGGGGAGGAAGTAAGATTGTTATCCAGTGTCACAGGAGATTCAGGGTAGGGTGGAGCCACACAGAGCATACACACAGTGAGACCCTGACTTTTGGATTCCGGGGTCAAACATGCCCCATGTCCCTTTGCCCTTTGTGCTGTTTGCTCCCCGCTTTGATGAAAGATCTTGAGAAGTGCATGGAGCGTGTCTTTGGTGTTTCCTTACTGGGGCTGCATAGTCTCCACAGCTTCCTATACCCACCTCCAGTGGTCCTACATGAGCACCGTTTCCCTGAGGTCTCTGAGCTGTGGTCGGCTCCAGAGGCCCATCACTACTGGTCCTGGCTGAGATGAGCAGAAGGCAGCAGGCGTAGAGGGAGTGTTGGCTGTGGGTGGTCAGTGTGGACCTTGATGTGTAGTTCCTATTGTACTGCTGAGAGACTTTTGTTTGAGACTTCTCCATTGCTGAGAGATTTCCTGGTCCTGCACCTAGGGTTTTGTCCCAAGTTCCTCATGCAGACTTGTGCACAAGGCTCCTAAGCAGGGCTGCTGTCCAGCAGAGGCTGCCTTCCACTGCAAGAGACACACACACAAACTCACGGTGGTCTCCAAGGCCCACTGCTTCTTGAGCAGCTGAACACACAGTCTTCCTTGGGCTACCCAGGAAGGGCTTTGCTTGTTCCTTTGTAGAATGACCTTCCATTTCCCGTGTTCTTCTGCTGCCAGGGGTGGAGTTCTTCCAGGGTGTCCCTTCATTATTCAAAAGAGGAGGACGTGGGAGAAAGTTTCCTTCTGAGAGGGCTGAGCTTGGGTCTGCAGTCACCATAGTCTGTACTCACGGTAGTCGTGGTCCCTGTAGTTTAAGCCTCGCACTTAAGCTATATACATTTACATCCTAGGCTCTTGATTGGTGTTTACATAATTGTTCTGGACAGCATGGTGTGCCCCACCTCCGACTTTTAAGCAAATTAACACCTTATCCATGCTTGGGTATGAGTATAGGGAAACAAAATTGAACAGTTATTAGAAGCCTGAGTTGGATCCTCATAGGCCTGTCAGTTCCATTTATTCATGTGCATCTCTTCTATGCTGGATTCTAGTCACCCTCAGGAACCCAAGTTGAGATGCCTGCCCCCAGATGCCTGCTTTTCAATCAAAACCAACCCGTGTGAGACTTTTAGGCTCCCGATTGTTGTGTTTTGTGGCTTTGGGGACTTTGGCTGCCTTTCTGAACTAGCTAGCAATAGTGTTTTTGTTTAAGGACTTCAGTCTTCAGTGCTCCTGACTAGGGTCCTCTGCCTGCTCGGTTGAAGGAGCTGGTATACCTCACACCTCACTGAAACAGGGTGGCTTTAAAGGAAAATGTTGCTTGAGACCGTCAGAGATCTCCTTGTACTTGAGAATTGTATTAGTCTCAATCAGAACCTGTAAAGACAACAAATAGTACAAAACAACCCAGAGGCTGGAGAGATGGCTGTGTTCAGAGCACTTGCTGCTCTTGCAAAGGATTTGGATTTGGTTCCTGGAGCCCACTTTGGGCAGCTCACAACCACCTGTAACTCCAGTTCCAGGAGATCTGATAACCTCTTCGGGATGCTTTAGGCAGCAGGCACACACATGGTGCACATACATATCCACAACACCCACACATATATATTTAAATAAAAAACAAACTAAAAAAAAAAAAAAGCCCCAAACTATACTTGTTGATTTCAACAAATGTGACCTTTTGGGTGGTAATTTTTTTTTATGTGTATGTACTGATGGGGTGTGTATCTGTGTGTGCATGTGTGTTCACATGTGTGGCTTCACTCCTGTATACAAGTATGTGTGTATAATAGAGTAGCAAAGTTTGAATTGTGTGTCTTCCTTGATCATTCTCCACTTTATTTACTGAGGTAGAGTCTCTTGTGGAGGCAGAGCTCCTCAATAGCAGTGAGTGTAGTTAACTCTGTAGTTACTAACTGGCCCTGTCTGTTTCCCTGATGTTGGGATTACAGGCAGCTGCCATGCCTGCCCCCTCCATTTTTTTTTTTTAACTTTATTGCTTTCGATCTGAACTCTGGGCCTCTCACTTGCATAGCAAGTGTTTTACCTACTGAATTATTTAATCTCTAGTGGTAACTTAAAAAAAAAACTTTCAAAAACTTTTTATTTCTCTGTATGTGTATATGTATGTTGTGGAGTGTGTGTGTGTGTGTGTGTGTGTGTGTCTATGGGGTGTGGTGTGGGATGTATGTGTGGTGTGAGTGTGGGTGTACTATGGTGCACATGAGGAGGTCAGAGGATGACTTTGCAGAGTTACTTTTCTCCTTCCACCTTTACAAGGGTTCCAGTGGTTGAAATTGGGTCACCAGGCTTGTGAGGGAAGCACATTTACCCACTGAGGCATCTTGCTGGCACTGCTGGTGGTAGCTCTTACTGTTAGGGGCTCTTCATGTAATATGAATGCTAGCATCAAATGCAGAGGGTGCAGTGAAATCAAGGAAGCCAGCTTCTCCAGGCTGTGCAGAGGGAAGTTTGAATGGCATCCAAGTGCTGCATGGAAACAGCTGTCGGGACTTAAGATAAATAAAGGAATGTGATTTGATAGAGATAGGGAGTGAGTGACAGGTGCCCAGTGAAGCTGGAAACCTGTGCTTGGAATTTGTGAGATTTGCCTCTGTCCTCGGAGGATGCCTGCAGGGTTCTTGTGGCTACGTGATGTTGTGTTGGGCTTTTTGTCTTCATTTCTTCCTGTGGATTATGGGTTCTGCAGTTACACACTTTTATTTGTGGAAACACGTGCTTTTTAGGGGCAATAGTTCTGGAACAATAGTAACTTCCCCAGGAAAGCAGGACTTTATCCTTTCACATATAGGCTGTGAAGTAGAAAATGACACCTTGCTGAGCCTTTCCCAGCTTCCTTTGGTGTCTTTGAGGGACCATGGAGGAGACACTGACAGAGATGTCTACCAGGCACAGCATGGAAAGGCATACACTGGTCTGATGGCTTTCAGGGTATACAGTATGAGAGTCCCTCCTCGGCCCCCTGTACCTGGCAGCAGCATTGTTTTCAACCATGAGAGCTATCTCCAAACAAGAATGCTGTACCATAAGATTGCATGCACTATAGATTTAAGCCCTTGCCCCATCCCTCTCCCCCAACACCGGTATGATCCCAAATAGGCCATGTGGTCCTTCATTACCTTCGGTTTCCTTTGATGTAAAACAAGGAAGATAGGAGTTGAAGAGATGGCACAGCAGTTAAGAGCACTTCCTGTTTTTGCAGAGGACTCAGGTTTGGTCCTCAGCATACACATCAGGCCTCTTGTAAGCCATCTGTAACTCCAGTTCCAGGGAATCTGACTCCCTCTTCTGGCCTCTTTGGGGATCTGACATGTATGTGGTGCGTATACATACATGGCAGACATTCACACATACATGTAAAATAAAAGTCTCAAAACAAAACCAAGGCAAATAAGATCCCAACAATTTCAGTGGCAATACAATCATCTTACGAAATGTCAGAAACCGGCTGCATCACGGAAAAGCTTGTTACCTATGTGGGGAGCTTAGTGTGGCTTACAGGGTGTGCTGGTTGAAATTCCTGATCTTCTCTCCCCAGCAGGTCATATGGGACCCAACCAGCCCTCCATAGTGTCCTGACAATACTTAGTCTCTGTAGCTGGTCCCTGCGATGGGCTTTCCGGTCTCTACCATTTTCAGCCTGTCACTTAGATGCTTTGTGCATTGGCTTGCCTGTCAAAGTGTGGAGGCAGAAACAAACCTAGAATTTGGTTGGGGTATCTTCTTCCATGTCTTACTCTACTAAGGACCACTTAGGTGTAGCCTAAGATTGTCAAACTTTTAGGGGGTGCAGGCATAACACCCCTTCATCACATACAGAAATTATATCTAATTAAGTCGCCTAAGTCTTTTTCACACCTCCTACATTTGTGCATTTCTTTTTTTTTTTTTTGGCACCCAAGTGTCCAAATAACGTTATTTCCTCTTTGTTGCAGTTCCAATCTGTTGATCTTTTTAGCTTTTGACTCTGTCATCCAGTGCATTTGCCATTTCTCCTGGAAACCCGTCGTCCTTGAATTAGAGAACACTTTATTAGTATCATCGATGAAGTGACTGATAGAAATGCTGAAATAGATATGACCCAGAAAGAGCACCTTGGCCGTCCATCTAGTGTCCATTAGTCAGCACCTTGAACTGTTACTAAGCTGTTGGAATGTAGTTCTTATTTCCTTGTCCTATCATCAGGGATGTGATGAGACTGTTTCATGTAGCTCTGTATACAAAGCATGTGATCTTGGAAACAGCTTTTTTTTTTTTTTTTTTTTTGGTCAGGAAATGGAAATACACATGTCAGAATCCCTAGCTACTGTGGTGTGTATGCTGGCTTGTGGTCCATGACCCCTGGCTTCATTCTACATTAGGATTCTTCCAGTTCTGCCTTCGGTTGATGATGGTTCAGGGATGCACATGAGGAAATGCTTTTACCATGTTTAGGCTCATGTGCAAGGTGCTGAGTTGACTCTGAGAACCAAGACCTAGGTGGGCATGGTGTCAGACGTCGTCTCCTGGCAGAATGCTGGGAGCAGAGCTTGTGGGTTGTTTGGCCTGGTGGATGGAGACTCCTCTGTCTTGTGGAGAAATCCTAAATTCTGAGTGTGTTTGGTCTTGGTGAGATGTACAGCTTGCCTCTGAATAAATTAGGGGTTCACATTATCTTCTAGATAGTTGGAGAATGGTAAAAAAATTATTACTCATAGTGGGGAGTCTGGCGGTAATAGAGTAATAAGTGAAGAAATTGCAGGAGATACAAAGGCCGTCACATGACTAGGTAAGGTGAGGGTGGTGGCCACAAAAGGGAAGCAAAGGGTGTTGGGGGTGGGCAGGTTGGAGCTACAAGATTCCCCCCCCTTTTCCATGATACTTTACAAAGCAAGAGCTCTGTTGACATTCAGATATACCTGCATTTAGGAAAACAACCCACAGATGCTTAAAGTTAGAAAGTCAATGGCAGGGTTGCAAATTCTGTCCTTCAGTCATATTAGATAGTGAAATGATGTTACAGTTTGGTTTGTAGAGATGGTAGATTGCATATGGCATTGTGGCTTCTGCCCGATCCAGAGAGCTGTAGGCATAAAGGCACCCAACTACCTCAGTGTGCTTGGTTGTTTGTGAGCTGCATGTTCAGAACTCATCTCCTTGGCGAGTCAGTGGAGGACTCTGCTTGGGCCTCTGTGCCTGTGCGTATGCACTGTGCTAGAGCTGTGACCAAACCTGACTCTCATCCTGCTGGACTCTCTTAGAGCTATGATAGTTAATCCTGCTGGACTCTCTTAGAGCTATGATAGTTAGTGAGTAATGGCACCTGGCCTGGCTTCAGCTGCCTTCAGCTGCTTTTTTTACCTTTGTGTGACCAGGAGTAGAATAAAATGGGGCAAACATTTTAAAATGGATTTCCTCTTCTCTTTAAAGAAAATATGGCAAATTACATGGGAAATAGACTATCTGAAACATTGGTATTGTTTTATATTTGTATAATTTATGTTAACCACATCTCCAGAATTCTTTTCATCTTGCAAAATTATACCCTATATCCATTAAACACCAACTCTCCACTCCTTCATCCCCTTCTGTCTCTGGTAACCACTTTTCTAATTTTTGTCCCTTTGATTTGTCTCCTCTATGTACTTCATAAGGTAGAATGATAGAACCCTGTTTTGATTGGTATATTTTACTTAGCACAATGTACTCAAGGTTTATTCATACTTGCCATGTGTTAGAATCTCACTCCCTTTTGAGGCCAAATAATGTTCCATCATGCACCTAGATTTTTTTTTTTTTAAATCTGCTCATCCATTGTCTGGCACTGACATTTCTGTATTTTGACCCCTATGATTAACACTGCCATGATCATGGACCTGTGGTCACCTCTAATTTTTTTTTTTTTTTTTTTTGGTTACTGCTGACTGTTTCACGTTTCATAGTTATCTAGTGTTCTTGCCCCAGACTCCACAGTGGCTGTCCCTTTCCATTACTTTGTAGGTGTTGAAGCTCTTACCATGAGAGTTTCCCCTGGACTTGAGTATCTTCTGGTGAGTTCTTTGCTGGTCTGTCCTGCCTCTTCCTGTGTTCTCGTTCTCTCTCTCTCTCTCTCTCTCTCTCTGTCTCTGACACATACACACACACACACACACACACACACACACACACACACACACACACACCCACCTACCCTGCTTTTCTGCTGTCAGTCCCTGTTCCCCACAGTCTTGACATCAGCTTCCTACTTGCAGGGACTTACCTTACTGAGTTCTTGTTTGGTGACAGTTTCAGTACCTGCTTAACTACTCCATCTCTCTTAGACTCGCATTCTATCATGTCCTGCAATTTATTTGTCACACCTTATCCTGGTGTGATTGTGTATCAGGACCGCAGCATAGTCTCTGTGTCCTGACTGCAGCATGCACAGAGAACCTCTCTGGGTCATGGGTGGGCTTTCAGTTCTGCCAGGATGGGCAAAGTTTCTGTCAGTGCTGACTTCCCAGCATCTGGGAAGCACTTGGCTTGTAATAAGCATTGCTTGCATATGTATTGGAAGAATTAATAAATTTTAGTCCCAAACCTGCATGGGAACCATGAGGAAACTGAGGCCTAGAGTAGCAGAGGCTGGTCTCAGTCTATGTGAACAACTATTGGGGACTCAACATCACTCTAGCAAAGTCCCCAAGTCAGAAGCCTCCATGCTTCAGAAGGTACAGACAGGCTTGTATGTGAACACACACACACACATAATTTATGTGACTATTTACGCAGCATGTTATTATTGCTGTTATTTACCACACGGGGATGGAACCCAGGGTTTTGTGCATGCAATGGCTGACCCACTGAATTATATCCTCTAGCTCAAGGCTCATAATTTGATACCATCATGGAGAATCACACCATAGTGTTGGAGGGACATGTAAGTGAATGGGGTTTCCACACTGATTATCAGCTAGATTTAGGTAACTGGTTCATTAACATGAGATCAGGTCACTTAAGGAAGCTGGATCCTTGTAGGGTGAACTAAAACACTCCAGGAATGAGCATGAGCAAGTGGCCTGTAAGCAGAAAGATGTAACGGGAGGATTGGGGGTGGTAGCTGGCTGGCTTGACTTAGAATGCTTGTCTGCTTCTGAATAGAAAAGTCACAAGTCAGGAGAGGGAAAAGCAAAGGAAGGGAGTTTCTCTACAGGCCCTTACTCAGTGGAGGCTTGTTCTGGTTGGCTGCTCCCTAAATACACACACACACACACACACACACACACACACACACACACACCACCCCACCCCACCTGCCACCACCACACACTGCACCACTGAGCTGTGCAGTTCACTATTGGTAGTACAAGGTAAGGATGAAGATACATGACCTGCTGAGGCAGAGAACTGGTTCTCTGGGGGCTCCCCCGACCGTGTGTGGGTGCCAGGTACTGGAGCCTGTGTGCTGCCTTAAAAATGCCAATCATAGGGAATGCAAATAATGAAAAAGGTTTAGAATCCTTTACATGGGGTGTTACTTTAAAATACAAACAACCTTGAGTATTGGACTTTGGATATTTTAAGACTAGAAAGGCATGTAGAATGTCAGAGCAAGTCAGGCTGCACGAAGATCTGGGAAAACAGTTGCCCTTCTGCTGAAGCAAGCCCAGCTTCATTCTGCACAGATCTATTTGGCTACAGACGCCTTACATGGAGGGACACTCAAGTGTGTTCCCTTGCCTTGGAACTAATTCCCTGTAAGTTTTCCATTTCTTAATTGGCATGATAGGATAAAAGCATCACATCCATCTCTTTGTAAATTCCTTGCAACATCCAGCCTTGGTTTCAATGTCCCCACCCTTCAGGACTGCATTTTATGTGCGCATAGATGGCTCTTCTGTAGGGCAGCAGAGAACAATTTGCACATTCAGATTACACTTTGTTTTTTTAATTTTTTGTTCTCAAAGTCATCCATGTAATGGAAATCCCTTACATTCCTGTCATTGCCCTCACTTATTGAATATATCAGGTGGCCAGGCTGTCTTGTCTGTATGAAATAGAACTGTACATATACAGTGTAAACACGTCCTCGTTGACACGTGAAGATAAAAGGCTTAAAATGAATTGTGTCTGTTTACACTTAACACAGAAAATTCTACTCTGACAAACTGTGGAGTATCAGTAGTGTTTGTTATCATAACATTCTCCCCACCCCTACCTCATCTGATTTTCTGTTTAGTTTCAGTTTATTGCAGGTAGAGGCCCAGCTTCTGTGTCTCCGTCTTCTCAGAGCTCTGGGGTTGTGCTCTCAGACCTTAAAGGGCAGCAGAACCAGCAGCTGTGGGAGAGCTATGTATTTGCTTTCCACCCCCCCCCCCAAACTTTTTCTTGACCTTCGGGTTTCGTGCATTGTCTCTATGGGTTACTTGGGGGATTTTCTCGACTAATGGCTCAGTGAGTAAAAACACTTGCCATGCCTGCCTGCTTGTGTTTGAATCTCAAGCACTCAGGTGAAAAGCCAGGCATGGCTGTGTGTGCCTATAACCTCAGCATTGGGGAATGGGCAGGATGTGGAGACAGGTGGATTCCAGGAGCTCCCTGGCTGGCTAAGCTGGCCAAAATGGCAAACTTCTGGCTCAGTGGCAACGTTTCTGAAGGCAATAAGGTGGGAAATAATAGAGAGGAAGACAATCCTCTATTCCAGACACAGGCATGTGTACCTGCATACCCAAGTGCACGGGGACACACAGACACACAGACACACACATACACACACTCAGGCTTTCCCTGTGTCACACTGCAGATACTGGTGGGTAGTACAGAGGGAGGATAGAGACAAGAAAGAGAATTAGGGGTTCTTTCCTGGGTCTTACTGCCTCTCACAGAATGGTAGCTCATCACAATCAGCATCTGGCATTTATTTATCAGATGCACAGATTTCAGGGCCACATTATGATTTAGGAAGCCTCGGAGATGTAACATCGTTCTGCTGTGTGCCAGGGAACTTGAGTGCTGTCTTGCATGCAAAGTGAAGCAGGCCCCCTGAGTGTGTGTCCCAGTCTACTTTCTAGTCTCTGCCCTCCTTATGTCCTCTCTTCTCTCTGCTGCACTTGTTGCACCTCTGGGCTTCCCTCCAGCTGTCAGCAATCAAGTCAGCCCCAGACTGTCTCCAAGATGTATCTCATCCCTCCCTCCGCCTGGGTGCCCTGCACCTTACACTTGGTTAGACTTCATCTTGTGTCCTAGAAACTAAAAGTGTGGCAAGACCTTGCCTATCTTCAGACCATCTTCAGGGATTCCCTCCTCTGAGAAGTCTTCTGGCACTCCTAGCTAGAGAGCTGTGAGTTTCTTTCTTCACAGTTCCAGAGTCCTCCCCCGTTGAGCTGAGCTATGGAAGAATTTCTTCATCAGTTTGGCAATTACTGGAGAGGGGGTTGTTCCCTCACCTTGTGCAAAGTTCGTTGACATTACTCCTGCCATTTTGACTTTTACAAAGTGATAGCATCTAGAAGTGCTCTTTGTTGACTTAGTTACTGGTACCAGTGGATTCCTTTTAAGAGATGTGATTATTGTGATGGGCCACTGACTAAGCCAAACTGGGCTTCTTTTGCAATGCAAAAGCTTAGAGCTAGAGATGGTCCCTTGCCCAGTGTGTCTTGCTCTGTCCTCTGCCTTTAGACTCATGACTTAACCAAAAAAAAAAAAAAAATCTAATTCTGTTCTATACCTTTTATTCGCAACCATAAGCTAAACTGTCTTGTATTTCTGAAGGAAAGTTGATCAGAGTTGAAAACATCTTTGTTAAATGCGTAACTTAATGGTATTCTGGTAGGGATTGTTGGTAGATTAGTCAGTGGTTTTGCCTGCTTCCTTCCTCTTCATCATATTAACAGTATTTAGACTGGGTTAACAGAGAGGAGGGATGCTTTTGCTAATGCCCAGTCAGTGATGTAGCCTTCAGCGTATCCCTGATGACAGTGACACAAAGCACTTATCTGACTGTTGTCACCGTGGTAGCAACAGCCTGTTTTACAGGTAAGGAAATTGGAGCTTAAGGGTGGAGCTTGCACACTTGACAGCATGAGCTGATAAAGGGCATTCCGAGGGGTATTCTGGGATTCAAACGCCCATTAAGCTCTTTGTCACTTTCTGGGATCCCTTGGTGCCTTGCACAGGACAGATTCTGAACATGGAAAGCTCATCATTTATTTGTGTAGCTCTTCCAGACATTCAGATACCCAGCCCTGGGAGTTTTTCTCAGTCAAATATTTCCCATTAGCCTTTCTCTTATTAGAAGTTCTTAGCGATTTATGTTCCAAATATGTGTAGATTGCTTATAGCATTCTCTTGAGTTCTGAGAATAAAAGTTCTGCCAATTGACTTTTAGAAAATACCTAAGAGATTTTGGAAAGAGTGACGCTGTCACCTGAAAAACTTAAATAAGATGGTGTCTTTGCAGAGGTGAATTCTGGCTCCTGGTGCCATGCTAATGCCTGGTGGCCTCTGGACTGGTTTGCTTCCACCACCCTCATTCACCGGTTGGATCCTGCAGCTGGGGTCACCCTCAGCCCCTCCGGCACTGTCTTTGCTCTCTATTCCTGGCCACTTTCATTTCCATATGCTTTTACTATTCTTTGTAGCCCACCTGGGATCTTGCATTTTCAAATTGATCTTAGATTCTGAAAGCAAGTGTTGGGGTCTTTTTAGATTTGCCAATTATCTGTTGGTTTTGAAAGGGAGAACGGGTGTTTCATGGTTCCTTGTGCCCCTCAGCTGTGAGCAGAGGGCATGTCTGCATTACATGCTGTGTGGTGTTCTTCCCCTCCATGTGGATTCTTTGACAGGCAGGCGTGCTGTATTTGCATCCTGTTTGTGGCTTGTGCCTTTTGAACACTATGCTATCATTCACAGTCCAGCTTGATTATCCTCTTTTTCTGTTTCTGACACAAAACACCCAAAGACCAACAGTGTCGGTCAGAATCTCAAACGGCTGGTTGCTGGGCCCTGCCTTGTACTTTGTGGCTTGGGCTTGTCTTCTCTTCCGGAATAAGGGGATAGTTTCTTCCTATTTTTTCCTTTGTTCTATAAATTGTGTGTGTGTGTGTGTGTGTGTGTGTGTGTGTGTGTGTGTGTGTGTGTGTGTGT
>CAJQZJ010032551.1:6456541-6471585 GCA_907164525.1 Lophiomys imhausi
AAGGAAGGAAGGAAGGAAGGAAGGAAGGAAGGAAGGAAGGAAGGAAGGAAGGAAACCCAAAAAGTTCTAGTATTGAGGCCATTTTAAAAAACAAAACAAAACAAAAACCAAAAACATGTTGTAATCTATAAATGCCTTGGACTGATTCCTCTACTTCTAGGATTTGTCCTAAGAAAGTGTTCTTAGATATCTGGGATATTGTTTATAATGTGAAAAACTAGAGATGACTGACTATCTTAACAATAGGGAATCAGTTAGAAGAAAATGGGACTTACATTTATTAATACTTTAAAACTAGTTTCTCTTCTTTAAAAACAATGCTGTAAAAAGCCTTTGGCTTGGTTGAATGTTCACATTAGTTAAGTGAAGTAAGTTTATTTGCAGATATCATGTTCTTGTCCTATTTTATTTCATTATTTGCAGAGAAAGGATAATTGGCATAAATGAAGAGTGTTTATCTGTGACTGTTGGGATCACTGATGATTTTTACTGATTTTGCTATTACCTAACTTCTATAGGAAACATCTTACTTGATTAACGTAGCACATTGTGTGTGCCTCTTTCATTCATAAAGTCTTCTCTTCGGGGGCTTATTTTTGTCTGTGTTTTCGAGGAGAGCCCAGGGCTACCTGGTCTTTATCAAATGGTGCCTGCTCTCAAGGTCACAGTGATTGTTGTTGAGTAGACTCCATTGCTTGATGGCCTTTGGGCTGGACACAGTAGTAAGTTGTTGATACTTGCTGCTGAGCTTTTGGGTAGGTGGTGTGAGCTCATGTCTACAGTAGGGGTGGGGACTGAGAACCTTGGCAGCTCTGGGCTAGCTTGGGTTGAAGCATGAACTTTTGCACACAACCTTATGTGACGGTGGACTGCAAGCTTTAGTTTGGATGGTTAATGTAGCTGGCTTTTCCCACAAGTCAGTGAGCATGTTGTACAGCATCTGGGCCAATGTAGTCTGCCGAGCAACAGTAACCAGGTAGCTGTGTGGGTGTGCAGCCCATACCTTCTTGGTCTGCAGTGAAAACCTGAGTCTCTCTCTCTCTCTCTCTCTCTCTCTCTCTCTCTCTCTTAAATAATAGTACAAGTTTTAATGGAAATTCACTTTTGGGGGACTGGAAAATCGTTTTGAGAATGATCTCTGTTTAACAGAATGTTCCGCTTTGCCCCCCTTGTCTGCCCTCAGTTTGTGGACCCGGTATTGACATCCGCAACGACTATCAGCAGCTGAAGCGCCTGGAGAACTGCACAGTGATTGAGGGCTTCCTCCACATCCTGCTCATCTCCAAGGCCGAGGACTACCGCAGCTACCGCTTCCCCAAGCTCACGGTCATCACCGAGTACTTGCTGCTGTTCCGAGTGGCCGGCCTCGAGAGCCTGGGAGACCTCTTCCCGAACCTTACAGTCATCCGTGGCTGGAAACTCTTCTACAACTACGCACTGGTCATCTTCGAGATGACCAATCTCAAGGATATTGGGCTTTATAATCTGAGGAACATTACTCGGGGGGGCCATCAGGATTGAGAAAAATGCTGATCTCTGTTACCTCTCCACTATAGACTGGTCTCTCATCTTGGATGCGGTGTCCAATAACTACATTGTGGGGAACAAGCCCCCAAAGGAATGTGGGGACCTGTGTCCAGGGACATTGGAGGAGAAGCCCATGTGTGAGAAGACCACCATCAACAATGAGTACAACTACCGCTGCTGGACCACAAATCGCTGCCAGAAAAGTAAGAGCTTTCAGGCATGGGACTTCTGCTTTCTCCTCCTCCCCCTCCTCCCCCTCTTCCCCATCCCCCTCCTCCTCCTACTCCTTCTCCCCATCCCCCTCCTCCTCCTACTCCTCCTCCTCCCCCTCCTCCTCCTCCTCCTCCCCCTGGTTAGAAATAACTCACTGCATTTGGAGGCTAGAAGTAACACTAATCTTCAATTTCTCTGATGAGAAAGGTGACTTGGTGTGCTTTGTGGGTCCCCGACTCTGGGAAAAAGGTGTGAATTCTTGTATCCTTTGTGTAAAGGTGAATTCTTACAGGTGAACTCTTGTATCATCATCATCATTTTGTAGAGCAAGAGCTCCTTCTCATAAATGAACTTGGAATATGGTTGAACAAAGGAAAAGCATAGCACTCACCAGTGTCCTGTGAAAACGACCCTTGGTTCTCAGGGCCTGATGCTTAGGAGACCTAGTTTAATATGGAACACTTGGTAGATAGGAGATCTGTGTACCAGTTTCCAGGGGTCACTGGCCCAGCCTCTCCTTGAGACAGCTGTGTAGGAAGGTGTGCTTCTGAGCCCTTGGGCTTTCATTTCCTTTCTTGAATACCTGTTGTGAAATTCTTTTGCAATCCCTTAGAGAAGGAAACTTGAAAAATAGCCAGTGATCCCGGTCATGTGTTTGAAGCTTAGTTATCTACAGTATGCATATTTTCTTTGTGGAATACCTGAACTATTACCCTAATGTAACAAATGCCATGAGAATCAAGTTGCTTTTTTTTGTTTTTCTAGCTAGAATGTTGCTGTGGCTCAGGACATTGGCTGTATTGAATTTGGTAATTCAACAATATTTAGACACAATGGCCGACAGGGTTCCCCCTCACTGGCTTCCCTCAGCATGTTAGCTGTCATTTTAAGGCTGGCCCAGTTAAAGCCCCAAAGAGTCCTTATACCATAATTAGTTATGAAGAGCACCCCTCAAAACCCACCATAAACCCCCAAATTGATAGACTTGTCAATTGAGAAGTGTGTATAATCAATAAATGCAAGGCCAGCCCTCACAAGTAGCTCCTATTTCAACATCCCCAACAATAGTTGGGGCCAAAGTAGGAAGTGACACACCCTAATGCCTTCTCTAATTTGATCTGTGTATGTGTATGGGTATCTGTTGTGTGTGGGTGGGGGAAGGTGTGTGCATCTGTGTGGGGACTTCATGAGAGATATTAGTAGGGGCCAGGATCCCTGTGACCAGTACCTTAACTTCAAGAGCTGAGTGAGATACTTTCCTGATTGATTAAAACAATTCCCTATGTTTGTCTTAATTAATGGTTTGAAAAAACACCAATCTTTTTAGTTGTTTTTGAGATAGGGTCTCAATCTGTAGTTGGGGCTGGCCTACAACCAGCTATGTTCTCTGGCCACCCTTGAATTCATGGCAGTTCTCCTGCCTCAGCTTCCCAAGTCTTGGGATTATAGGAAAGAGTTCTTGCCCATTGTAACAAAATTTTGTTTTTGTTGATTTATTTTTAAAATTTTAAAAAATTATTTAATATGTTTGGGTGTTCTGCCTGCATGTATGACTGTTCACCACAAGTGTGTAGTGTCCACGGAGGGACTGGAGTTACAGTCAGTTCATGAGCTGCCTTATGGGTGCTAGAAATCGAACCCAGGTCCTCTGGAACAGCAGCCAGTGCTCTTAAGAGCTGAGCCATTTCTCCAGCCCCTGCATTTTGTTTTGAAAGTAGCCCTTGGCATTTGAAAAATTTTTATCTTAAAAAGCATCATCAGGGATTTGGATTCAGAAATGAGAGTCCAGGATGACCCGACTCCCCAGCTCTCCTGAGCTGTGCTCGAGTTTGCTCCTGGAACAGGCGTGTTACTCTTCAAGAGTGACCAAACATAAGTATAAACAAGTGTTTCCGGAAGCCCTGAGCTCTGCACAAAGGGAAGCGCTGTGAACGGCATCGTTAGGTAACACCTGCTCAGGGACTCCACGGGCGCTTTGGTCTCACTGCGGCTTTCCAGCAGCTTCTGCAGAAGTTCAGGGCAGAGATAAGGCCTGTATTCTGGGTCAAAGTCTAAGAAACTATCAGGTAATTTAATTTGTGTAGGCTTTAGTTTCTTCATGTTAAAAGTGGCATGGATCCTCCCTTCCTTGTAGAGTTGATGGCAGGTTCAGCTAGAACAAAGAAAAGCAGCCAGGGTTAGAAGTTGAGCCCTGATGCCAGAGTGCCTGTTGGCTGGAACTGGTCTTCCCAAGGCCGTGCTCACTTTTCCTTGGCCACTTGTACAAGTCCTGATGACGTGCTTTGTGATTTCACAATGCAGTTTTTACTTTGAGTCGCTGAGTCCATTCAAGGATATTGTTTTCTTAACTTGTCCTGAGAACTCAGTCATGGTCACAGGTTCCTGTAGGCTTTCTAATTCTGCTAGAATTCTTTTCCTCTGTGTAGATCCCTATTCTGGCCTATGCTGTCATGGTGTAGTAACCACTAGCCACGTGTGCTCGAATTGAGCACGTGTCCTGTGTGGCCTACCTCAAGTGAGACCAGCTTTCAATGTAGAAATTCTAGGATGTTGTATGGGAAAAATCTTTGAAATAGTCCTCTGCGGGATTGTTTTTTGTTTAATGGATTCTATGCTGAAATATATTGTGATGGATGTACTCAAAACTGAAATTTGCTATTAAGATCAGTTCGTCTGCTTCCTTTTACTTCTGGATACGGCCACTAGATACAGACAGCGGCTGGCATTCGCATTCCTTTGGAGAGTGCAACTTTAATGGCTTCCTTTGAAGCTAAGTTCCTCCCTTCATCGTTCTTCCCTGTCCATCTCCAGTCAGGGCCCTTGGTCGTCATTCAAGGAGCCAGGGCAAGGGCATTGAGTCCTCACAGAATGCCCACCTTGAGTTCACATAACAAATGAATATTTGAAGAATCCCATTAAGTGAGGAATATCGAGTGAAGTTGCTGCTGTAAAGGAGAAAACATGTGGCCCTGCAGTGCCCAGGGGCTGATTTTACTCTGTGTCTTCACTCTTCTTGGATCATGTCTGCTGGCCAGTGGCGTGGAGGCAGCCCACTAAAGAGGGACCACTCTACTGCTTACATTCTCTGTGTTTCTTTGTTTTGGTGATTTTTATGCAGTCCCGAGTTTTTCCTAAATAGTGAGGGCCTTGAAGGAATTGTATGTGGCCTTTTTGCTTTAATAGGGAAACAGCTGGCAATGTGTTCACATTTGGTGGTTGGTCCCTCATTCCTTGCTTCATTGTTTTGAAATGGCTTCTTCACCTTCCCCCGTGGCAGCTGCTTTTTGTTGGTCTTTTCTCCATCTAGGCTTTAGTAGTTGTTCGTCTCTGGCCTTGGTCCATTTGTGCTGCCGCAACAAAATTTCACAAGCTTATAAACAGTGGATTGGTTCCTCACAGTTCTGGAGGCTGGAGGTCCAAGAGAAGGTGCTGACAGGTTCTCTGTCTGATGAGGGCCTGCTTTCTGGGTCGTCCCCACGCCCCCCGCCCACCCCGTGCTTTTATGTGGTGGAAAAGGGGAAGGCAATTCTGGTGTCTCTCTTAGAAGGGCACTAATCCCACTAAGAGGGAGGGCTCCATGCTCATGACCTATTCACAAAGCCTCGCCTCTTAACACGATGTGGTCAGATACTAGATTTCAGTGTGTGGGTTTTGGAAGACAGTCATTCAGACCGAGGCATGATTTACTGTCCTTTAGCGTCCTCTTGTCTTTATCTAACTTTCAAATGCCATCTCAAGACCAGACCTGTTATTGAGCCTTTTTAAAATTTTTTTTGAGATACGATTTTTTTTGTGTGACCCTGGCTGTCCTGTAACTTTGCTTTGTAGACCAGGTTGGCTTCGAAGTTGGAGATTTGCCTGCCTCTGCCTCCTGAGTGCTAGGATTAAAGGTGTGCATCACCATCTCCTGGGTTCTTTTTGAGCTTTTAACTTTGGAACCTCCTGTGGTCCTATCTCCTAGCACCTGGAAAGGTGTTTTGTTTTTTTGCAGTGTTGTGTGAATTCTGTATATTTCCATGTATGATTGTTATTCCATGGGTGAGCATGTCACATGCTTGGTGATGGTCCACTTTACCCCAAGCAGAGAGCACTATGCAATGTCAGTCCTGAGCAACCTCAAAGATGGTAAGATCATGAAATGCAGCTCTGATGTTTCCTCTGTCTCTGTCACCATCGCTGCTACCGAGGAGCATGGCCACCCAAATCATCTCCAACTCTGAATTGGGAGAGAAGATGGACTGCAGATGGGAGCTCTCCCCTCTCCTGCTGTTGTCTGAGTGATCCAAGGCCAAAGATGCCGAAGTCTAAAAGGTTGAATCCTGGCCCAGAAGGGTTCGAAGGGTTGTACAGCAGTTTGCAGAAGGCTGTCTGGCCTTGTATCGGAAGGGCCTTAGGTGAACCTGTGGTTTTCTGTCCTCTCAGTGAATTCACTTAAAGTGATGCTTTAACCCAGAGGCTTCCTGGTATCTGATTTCATATGCAGACACCTCCTACAAAATAAAAGAACATCAAATAAAAGATAACAAAAATAAAGTCCGAGTCCTTGCTGCTGAACTTGGCCTCGGAGTGCCTCTTAGCCCGCCAGAGTCAGCGGTTTGTGATTGGCCAACAGCACCCCATTGAACGTTTAGAGGCCAAGTCTTTGTCAGAAAATCCATGAAGGTGTGAATCTGGCTGCACTGGAAGCTAACTTTGCTGGCAGGGCAGCCATGTTTCAATGAAAAAGACACTGACTGAGGCAGTGGTCCTGCAAGGTGTTCCATTTTTCTCTGCCCTAAAAATGAGAAACCATGGCCACTGCATATTGGAGCCTTCAAGATGATCCATGGCTCCCTTTACTAACGGGAAAACATTACCATCTCAGGAAGGGTCCAGGGACTCAACGTGAAGGCAGGTGCTGTAAAACAGACAATTCTGGGTTTTGTTGTTTTGTTCTTCCCTGATACTGGTTCTTAAATTCTTGTTTATCAAACACTGGTCACCAGGGCAGCATAGGCCCATAGAGAATTGCTTCCTTCCCCATTTCTTTGCATTTCTTTGGAGGCTGGTAGTACATGTCCCCTGGGGAGAAAGTGGAAGGCTTGTTCAAGCATTTGTAAAACCCCTGGAGTTTTTGTGCTGTGAGAATCCAGCCATGTGTTTGGCAGAATTTTATTTTAACTTTTAATGTTCAGCTACCTGGGAAGACCCAGAGTGTGTCTGGAAATGCCGTGGACTCTTCCACCAGGCTGCTGCACACAGACTGCTAAAATAGATCATGATGTAGACCATGAGACAGGCCCATGGACCCTGGTGGGTGGGCAGACCCAGAGTTGAACAAGTGGGCTCTGGTTTTTCATACTGTGTTAAGAGCTTGTCTCCATTCCCTGGGCACACCTCTGTTCTGGCTGGCTGCTCCCAGTGTTGGGGGTGATCTTTATTTAGAAAGGGTCACATGCCCTGGGCCTCAGTGCTATATGCCTTTTATAGCCGGGTGTGGAGATTGCATTCTATCCTGATTGCTAACCCCTGGTACTGAGGCTCTAAAGCAGTTTGCATCCACATTTCTCTGGGACATCACTTAGGAGACTTCAGTTCTTAGAGCAATGTGTCTGGTTCCAGAGAGGCTTTGCTTTGGCCTGGTTGTCCTTTGATTAAGGTGTCACTCTTCTGGACCCATTTTAGAAGTTAGTTTTTTACTATATCATCTTAGGGACTGAAAAAATTTCAGTCTCTCTTTATAGTCATTTTGTTTTTGTTTTCTTTTCAACTTGACTTTTTTTTTTTTTTTTTTTTGGAGAATACCCTGAGTCCCTTCATACCTCTTGGCTATCCCTCCTTGTAGAATGGTTTCTTTCTGTTCCTGATAGCCTCTTTCTTTGGTTGATTGTGTTTCTATCTTGTTCTTCTCATGTGTATGCCAGTGTGACATTTTCAACTGGAGTGGGTGTAGAATGGAGCATATGGGCCTGTGGCTAATCTCATCCTGAACTGCATTGCTCAGTTCCAGTGTAACATGGTTCAAAAGTCAAGTTCGGCTAGTGATGGGGCTTGGAAGCCTTCATTTGGAGACATGCCTCCTTCCAACACATGGTGTGAATGAGGGACTCAGGTATAATAAGGTGGGGCTCTTTGAACTAGGTCCTAGGGTGGAATGTTCCTCCTCTGGCATGGAGTAACATATAGCAGGACTTGTCTCCCATCTATGAAACAGAGATGATCAGCTGGACTGGTAGCCCACCAGACTGCCCAGCGTTTCGTGAGTTCTTGGTCAATGGTAGCAGCTGCTGCTATTTTAAAAATAGTTGCATTCAGAGGCCATCTGAAATTTGGAGCAGTAAGCTGGACTGGCTGTATATTTACTGCCATATCTTAAGTGGTCTTTCTCTGTTGCCTTTTCTGAGTTGCAAACATTCAATTATCATAAATAGCAGGGCACAGTGTAGGAGTGGTTGCTAATTTAATCTGAATTGTTCAAATTTTCATGTCTGTCCAGATAAGCCGTATCTTTAAAGAACACTCAGTGATGTTCATACGTCTGTGTCCGGATGCCGCTAGGGACCTTATAGGTGTATGTAGACTCCCTTTCTTTTATTATCAGACTCCATGAATTTATTCTGCTTGCAAACTTGGTATTTGGGAGAATTTAAGAAATACAGCAGATTTTTTTTGACATTGACATTAAATACTATCTTTTGAAACGTTTCTTTTCCCTTTTCTGAGAGCATTAAAGCAGTTAGAGAGTGGGTATAGTTTTCTGTAAAGATAACGAAGAACAGTTTTATTGGTGACAACTGCAGGTCTCACATAGTGAAGGTAGCAGCCATCTGCTCCAGGCTCAGCCTGTACCTATTTAAGCTCTTCTTCACGTAATAATAGCTGTGTGCATGCACGTTCGTGCGCGCACATGTGTTTGCATTTGCACATTTGTGTGTGAGTGTTGGTGCATGTGTGTTTATGTGTGCTTGCATATGCAGGCGTTCCACTGTCTTTCCCACCAGACCTCCTCTTGCCTGCTTTTGTTTTGTTTCATTTTCCTCCTCTCACTCATGGCAGGAAACAAACACTGGCTCTCTGTGTCCTCTCTCAGATCTTCCTTCCGTTCCAGGGGATCAGGTGGGTGGGAAAATGTTGTGCAGGAATGCCAGGCCCTCTTCCGGAAGCCGGGCTTCTGTTTCTTCTCATTATTGAACCGGAGTTACTTGTTGTTTCTTTTCCTTGGTCACAAACAAGCACTCGGTCCCCGGTCCTCTCTTCTTCCTGCCATTTGTTTTTCTTCATGGAACCACGTGGGATGGCAACAGAGACAGCATTTAGTGACTTGGTTGCTTGATACACAGCTTTGGTTAAAGAAATTGTCAGACAGGTCCCATATGTAACTGCCTCAAATTTGTCTTTGCAGATCCTGATGAAGGTACTGGGTAAAGTAGCCAGGGTTGCACAGTAGTTTCCCCTACAAATTCCACGAACTCCAGCCAATGAATAAAACTATGTATGTATTCAATCCTCCATAGACTATCTATGATAAGGTTCACTTTAAAAGTTGGACACAAGTAGAGATTACCAACAGTAATAGCATGCTACCTTTACAGCAGTGTACAGTAATGCAGTTGCCGATACCACTACTCCTGTGCTTAGGGACCATTGTTAAATAAAAGACTGTTTACTTGAATACAGACACTGTGGTCTGATAACAGGGTGAGTACTAGTCAAAGGGAGAATAGCGTCTATAGTGTGGATCCACTGGACAAAGTGGCCATTCTGTTCAGGCAGGACAGGCTGGCACAGCTGTGAGGTTCATCCCACTACTCAGAACAGCATGCAGTTTAGGTGTTTATTTCTGGACTTTTTCCACTTCATATTTTTGAAGTGTAGCAGACTGGTTGGTTGAAACTTCAGAAAGCAAAACTGCAGAGAAAGAGACCCCTGAGGTCCACCCAGTCAGGCCCAAGACTGTGGAGGCTGAATGCCTTGTGTGCAGAAATTATGGCCAAGAACGTGACTGTGGCATACAGTGGTGCCTGTGCCTACGAGGCCACCAGGAAGGAGGACCCTGCCCTAATTCGGTCCATCTCCCATTGACAGCAGGTCTGTGGAGTCCAGTTGCCCATTCTGGGGCTCCTCATAATGCTTGGGCAGCTGAGGCTGTGGAGTTGCACTCAGTGGTAAAAGGGTAAGAAAACAAAAGATCAGCACACAAAGAGTAGATAGAATGTGGAGAAATCTTTTTCAGTTCCATTACTCAGTAGGTTTGAGATAATTGGTTTATTCTGTGATGTGTCCATGTTCCCTTCAGAGGCTCCCAAACAACCAAGTCACAGCAGCTTCAGAGACCAGTAAAGTAGCAGGCACTTCTTCCATGCACAGGGAAGCCCGCACTGGCACACCTATTTCCAGTTTCACAGCCTGTCGAGGTGGTCCTGTGGGGTCTCCATCTCAGATCTCTGGGTTTCTTGCCCTCTTCTCCCAATTCCTACCTCTTCCTGATTGTCCTTTTATGACCACAGCAGGGCTCCAGTCTTGATGGTCATACAGTTTTATGAATGGAATTCTGAGAATGTATAATTTTCTCTGAAGAATGTTTCTGTAGCTCAACAAACACTTCTTGTTTGCTGAGGAAAAAAAAAAATCTTTCCAAAGAGTCATTAGATGCCAGAGATGTCAACTAGAGGTGGTGGGCTGGAGCTCCGGGTGAAACCGTTTACACGGTTACAATGACTGAAAGAAAAACCAAAGCCCTTAATTTCGCTCGAGAAGATTGTCTTGCAGGATTAATCTCATCATAGGTTTGTTGTTGGCTGTACAGTGACGGTGGCATTTGGTGCCCACTACCCATAATGATGCAGGGCTCATTTGTATTTCATTCTCAGCCAGAGGGCTGCTGAGCCTCACCCTTTTGCCTAGCATGAGCAAGTTTCAGATCTCTGAGTTGACTCAGTCCCATTGAATGTCTTTGGATAAGCCACAACTTGATCTTGCCTAGCAGTGTTGTCACCCTAATTCTTGGAAAGCCTAGGTTATAGCAGCGGTTCTCAACCTGTGGGCCGTGACCCCTGTGGAAAGGGTCATTTGACTCTACTCACAAAGGGGTCACGGCCCACAGATAACTTACATTACAATTCGTAACAGTAGCAAAATTGCAGTTACAAAGTAGCAGTGAAAATATTTTTATGCTTGGGCAGGTCACCACAGCATGAGCTGTATATTAAAGGGTTGCAGCATTAGGAAGGTTGAGGACCATTGGATTATAGGGAAAGGGCTGCAGAAGATGAGCTAAGTCAGTTACAGAGAAATGGTACTCAGGGTTGTATTCAGACCCCACTTCAGCTCACAGACTAAAGGTGAATGGCTTGAGAGTGGCTGACTATGGGCTGCTCAGGTTCTGTTAGCAAGCCTGGGGTATGTACAGTTTTAAAAGTAGCACTTTGTTTGCAAGCTCTTCAACCTCCTATCATTCCAGTATTGGTTTTGGCTAATATATTCAAATAAATACAAGCCTGACCTTCCTCTGTACCTTCCCGTTTTGAAATCAGGCTGGGGGCCTGGATGCCTGGATGATCAAGTGGTAGAAAGAGGAAAGCACAGCTCAGCCTCATGATCGGAGAGTTTTGCATGAAAATTTTATGTGCACAAGAATGGCAGTTTATTGTAGAAGCATGTCACGTTTTCCCAGCTTCTGACTTACATGAGTGTCCCAAAAGTTGTCATATTCCCTCCTTTTCCCCTTAACTTTTAGCACATTTAGACTTATGAATTTTTCTTCTGACTTTGAGATTTAATGTTGAGGAGGGTGGTGTAGGGCTCTAGGGTGGATGTGCTAGCTCTGGATTTTGAGAAATGCTGTTAAGATTGATGATGGACATTCTAGCCAGCCTCTTAGATGGTACCCTCCTGTAAAGAGCTAGCCCCCTGATTGGCTTTAGGAGGTTGTGGACTCCCATAGGCTGTTGCAGCTCACAAGTTCCCAAGAATTTTGTAGGAGCTAGATGCAGGCTAGAAAACACCTCCATGATTAGGCAGAAAGAACGGTGGTCAGGGTAGTTGAGAGCAGGAAATCAGGTAGGATTTATGTCAAGTCTTGCATTTTTGAAGTGACATTTTCTTGGTCTGGCCTTTGCTGTTATCACAGTGAATTATTTATAAGTACTGAGAAACACCAATGAAACTTGATTATGTGGAATGAATTTAAATTCATTGAAGTCATTCTTATAGACTAACCTGAGCTTTCCCTCATCGAAAATCTAGCAAGTTGATAACATGGGAAGAGTCTTCTCTTCTACCTGTAATGACTGATGTTGTCCAAGGTGCCGCTGTTGAAGGACATCAGAGTCTGCAGTGGTGTTGGGATGATAGAGCAAATGAAAATCTTCCTTGTTGGTTTGTGAGTTGAGTGTATTTCTTTATGTGTTTTTCTCACAGGCATCTGGGTTTAGCACACAAGCTTCAGCCATAGCAAACATTCACTGCTGAGATAGTCTACAAGATCTCCCCATATCTGTCGTCTAGTCCTTGTCTACTCCCTTTTCCACAAAGTTTCCCATATCTCCCTTACCAAGGGCTCTTTGAGGTTGTGTTGGGACAGATCTGTTGAGGGTGTGATTTCTGAAGGTCATTTCTGTTCTTTGTCAGTAAGTTGAAAAGGCCTTGTTCACTCATCCCTTACCTCACTCCCTAGACAGTTAATAAACAACTTGGTGGTTCAGACTATTGATAACCTGCTTATAATACATTTTTGCTTCTCCTGCCTCAGAGCCAATGGCAGGCCTGTGGAAGAGGCATTATGTAAAATTCCACCTTCCATGTGGCCCTGACCATAGCACTTCAGTAGTTTGTTCTTAATGAAGGCATGAGATGGAGGAAACTGAGGAAAGAAAAAAGATAGGACCAGGGTAAGGCACGTTGACTACTCTTGGCAGTATGAGAGTGAGGACTGTCTAACTTCAGTATCCCAGTGTCTTAGTTACTTTCCTTTTATTGTGTGAGATGAGTTTATTGGTGCTCACAGTTTCAGAGGGTGAATCCAAGACCGTCATGGAAGGGAACTTAGCAGCACAGGTAGGCATGGTATTGGAACAGTAGCTGAGAGCTTATGAAGGCAGAGAGAGAAAGAAAGCTATTGGGAATGGTGTGAGCTTTTGAAATCTCTAAAGCCCACTCCCAGTGACACACTTTCTTCCACAAGGCCAAACCTCCTAATCCTTCCCAAGCAGTTCCACCAACTGGAGACTAAACATTCAAAATATATAGGTCTATGGGGCCATTCTCATTCAAACTACCTTAACTATGCAGTAATCTGGTCTTACTCTTCAGCTGGTTCTTATAGGTATGGAAACTTTAAAGAGGGATTTATAAAATATTTTCTAATGAACAAAATGGCCCATGGTTAGCTGGGATAAATAAGCCAATTAAATTATGGAGTTTAAGAGTGAATGTGTGTCTCAGGTCCTTGAAGGTTCATGCTCATTCTTGCCACCCTTGCAGCCCAGTGCTGTTGGTGAAACAGAGGAAAAGAGGCTGATATTACTGTGGATGAGGAGAATGGTGAAGAGGATTGAATCATGATGAATGCCTAAGAAGGGCAGATTCTGTTTTTTGACTTAATTGAATAAAATTTCCATCCTCCCCCCCCCCGTGGCTTATTGAGGTGTCCTTGTTTAGTGTGAGTTCCATGCTGCTTTGGCTGAAAAAGGAATAGAGGCAACAAGTGCTAAGACCTCAGAGAGGGCAAGTTTGTTGGTATTTAGAGTTTTGTTTGGACCAGAATATTTGCCTCCGGTGAAACTGAGGTCTCCCCTTAAGAATGTTCTCACTCGCTCATTCCTGTTTACTCAGCATTGTATACATGGCTCTCAACTCATGAGTAGGTTGTACTTTAAATTTTAAGATGTTTGGAATGTGAAGTATCTTACATAAAAGCAGAGGTGTAGGTAGTGATTCGTATCCCAGGATCCTTCTATCTGTTTGGGCACCCAAGCCTGTTTGGCTCAGACATTGTGCATATCTGACTGAGATCCATAAAACTGGTTGCTTCCATTTAGATACCCATCAGTAGCCCCTTCTGAAAACTTGACATTTTTCCAGCTATTGAGGATTATAGGCATGGGGCAGTCATGGAAGCTCCTGCCTCTGTGCTCGTCCAGAGGGAAGGTTTCTGAATGGAATCAGGGACCTCTCCACCAGGACTTGGATCTGTTTCTATGTAGCCTATGTCTGAGGAAGTATGGACTTACAGTCCACATGTGGGTTAGCTTCTGCTCCACATGACAGGCTGCTGAGAAAGTTGGATGATACAAAGTCAGTATAGTGTCTGACAGCATTTGAATCTGAAATGGGAGGATCTGGATACAAATGTGCAACTTTTATTCTGGAGGATTGGTCTCTGGAGTTGTCTGTAAAAAACAGAGGTATTCCAGACCAACCTGCCCCCTGCTTTTGTCTCCTCTGCTCTCTAATCAAAGAAAAACTCTCGCCTGTGATCATTGGCATGGAGAAATATTAAGTCTATGTTAAGTATGCAGGCATGAATGGGCAAAGGAGGGATTTGTGGATGAGAATCTGCTGAAACAAACAAGTAATATAAATGGGCAGAGAGAGAGAGAGAAATTAACCTGATTGTATCTTTCAGCTCCTGGTACTTAAGGCAGAGATAAAGTGCTGAGAAAAGGTTGGCATTTGAGTGATGAAAAGATGAGGGAGTTTTGAAGTTAGCTGGGATTTTTCTGCCTGTTGATAGAGTAACGTGGATGATAGTATATGCAGGAAAGAGTGGGGAGACTCCATTTAGGATAGTCCGTGATCCTGGCTGCTTTTTGAGCTAATAGAAGAAGCTAACATCCTCAGGCTGGAGTTTATTGGATAACAGCTCATTAAACTCCTGACAGAAGCCTTCACTTAACATTGTGGGGAGACTTGCAGTATCTCTGTTATGAAGCTGCTTAGATTTTTAAAAAAGCATGCACATAAATAATTTGCTTATTAAGTGGGACAGTACATTAGGGCTCAGTGCAGCTCTCCTCCCTCATATATGCCCAGAAGATGAAGATTTCTTGGGATTTTTATTATGATAGTAGTGAGAAAAAAAATTAATTAGCAAGTTGAAAACACATGAGAACAGTTTAGGCCACTCCACAGTTAACTACTGTTGATTAATATTTTGAAAGGATAAAAAGAATGAAGCAGATTTACCCTTTAGGGGAGGGAATTTTATCTTTCAAGATGATAGGAAATGAATGAATGAGTTAGCAGACTGCAACAAATTACAGCAGATAAGTTGTGACGTTTATCTGAAGGGGCTGATAGGTTAATATAAGTTAGATTTAGTGAAT
>CAJQZJ010032551.1:6471985-6515847 GCA_907164525.1 Lophiomys imhausi
AAATAAATAAGAGTTAAATAAATAATAATTTAAAAGCTCGGTTTCATTTATCTACGCAGATTATCCCGTAGTGTTACCCATAAGTCTCAAACTTTGCAAGGACGATCGACTGATTATAGGCGTGTGCGCGCGAGTTTGCTGGAGGTGCTAGGCAAGTGCTCTCACACTTACAACTTTTCCACATTTATGCGTGGGACATTTCATTTGTAGACCACAGAATGAGTCCACAGAGGGGAGGTTGACTGCATAGCTAAGGGTCCATTTCTGAGTTAGGGTTGGCTAATAGAGTAGAATACAGCTGATTTGGATAATGCCATGATGGCAAGGGGTTTGGTGAGTGGGAGGAAACCTAAGGTTGTTTGTCTGATCCTTGTGTAGTTCAGGAATCCTTTGTCCACTGTCCTTAGCAATGCTCCCTTGTCTCTGCTTGTGTGGCCTAAGGTAAGTAAGAGCTGTGGCCTTTCTCTAGCATGGAACTCTGTCTTCTGGCGAGTGGAGACCCCAGTGTCTCTCTTCCTTCTGTCTACAGGCATGTGCAGGTGAGTACATAGATAAAGTAGGAGATGATGCTCCCTTCTGTGTGGAGTAAAGTGGAGACATTTAGTGGATAGAGAGAGGGCAGGAGGAGGTGCACATTGGCCATCCTCCCTATCAGTCAGCAGGGTCCTTCACACCCATGCACTATCTGCACATTGGTAATTCAAGAGCATACTGCAGTGGAAACAATGCAAAAGGCTGCTCCTGCAGTTCTTCAGTTACAGTGTCTGTCTTCCACAGCACTGCCTACGAAATAGCTCCATGTGTTCCCTTAATCCCCAGAAGAGGAGTCACAGTGAGCCAGAGTGGCACTGGCTTAGACAGAGCTACCCCCAAGGTACCAAAGAACCCCCCTGCAGTTTGCCTTCCTCAACTGAGTTCCCCCCCCAAAAAAAAACCATTTATTTATTTATTCAAGTTACATCACAATCACAGTCCCCTTTCTCCTCCCTGTTCTGGTCCCACGCTCCTACCCTCTTCCCCCACTCCCTCCTATCTGCTTTTTCTTTTTTTAATTTGAGGTGTATCTTCCCCCCCTACCCCCGCCAACAGCTCCCCCTTTTAGTTCAACAAAAGACTCTTTTTTGTAACAGTAAATACAATACAAAACAATAAGGCAACAATTACGAAAATTATAAGATATAACATACATTCCTAATGTTCAGTGCATATGTATTTGGCAACTGATAATAATGTTCTATATTATCCTGATGAGTTTAAAGTTCTATACCTAAGTCAGTTTCCATCCTAACTTGCATTACCAACTTAAAAACATCCTCTTAGACCTAGAACATCCTTCTAATTCTTAAACAACTTAAAACTTAACTGTGAGACTATAACTATCTTGTCTTCAACCACATCAGAGACCTGAGAAGGATAAATATATCTGATTATACAGGAAGTGCAAAGCCAGCAGCTTCCAAAACTAAGAAATGACAGACAACTGACTTCCTGGACAATCTAGTTTCTCTCTATAACGTTGGAGCATCTATCTTCCTGGCCCATCACCTGACCTTGTTAATAGTGTCAAGCAGCCTGTTCTGAGGTGGAGATGGGCTAGTGGAACAAGCCACACTGACTACACAAGGTCTTCTGAGATCAGGATCTTTGTCCCCTCTTTCAAGATCTTTACACCATTCAGTGTTTTCTGAAAAGAGGAAGAAAACTTCACTTCTAAATTCCAAGCATTTAACAGAAGGACTTTTGGGGACTAATTTGTGATTAAAGCTTTTCAGAGATTTTCCCCCCTACATTTTAAGGTTTCTCAGGTTAGTCCGCGAGGTTTCTGCAACATGTGTAGTGAACTGCGTCTCCAAGAACTTCCAGGGTCTGTCCCTGTTTACCTAAGCCACACATGCCAGTCCAACCCCTGTCAGGACAGCATGACATACATCCCAGGGTGTAGAAGTAGCTGCGTGAATCTGCAGGGCTGGATGGCCCCGTCTTCCTCTGGACCCCTGTGCTGATGAACTTCTCAGAAAGGACTGTGATCAGTGACTACAGTAGCATTTCTTGAGCAATGGTCGGGCTCTACCCAGCTCAACTGTTTTCTCATCTGATTTGTAATCTGCCTGCCATAGTTTGCTTTCTATTGCTGTACCAAAAGCAACTTGATGAAGAAAGAGTTTATTTTTATGGCATGACCCACTCACAGTCCTTCATTAAGGAAAGCCAAGGCAGGAACTCAAAACAGTGCAGGAACGCTGAGGGTTGGAACTGAAGCCCTCTAGGGATGCTGCTTATTGACTTACCAACCTGGTTTCCTGTATCACCCAGGACCACCTGCTCAGGGGTGACAATCTGGGCCTTTCCACATTAATCATTAATCAAGAAAATGCCCCACGAGCCAATCCAATGGTGGCAGTTCCTCAACCGAGATTCCCCTTTCTTAGCTACGTCTGGGTTTATGTCCAACTGACAAAAAACCAAAGGAGCACACTGCCAATACCCTTTGTGAGCCAGGAGACTGAAGCATGGAGTCCTGGTATAAGTTATGCAAGGTACCTTCCAGCTAAGTCTCCAGCCCTGCTTTCTGGTGGGAATGACTTAATGGCCTGTCTTGCTTGGCAGAATGCTGAGGCCCTGTCTGATGAGTTCTTAAGGATGTCTTGCGTATGCTTGTATGTTTATGTATCTTGGGGAGGATCTCCATGGTGATTAATAAATATGGTCAGAGCCCTGTTGGCATGGCATCTTCCTGCTTGCCCCTCCCCTTTACCTGTTCATCCCTTCTTCTTTTCCTTCTCTCCATCTCTCAGCCCTTCCTCATCTCATTTCCCTCTCGACACCTTCCTTACTACTTGTCACTCTGTCTCTCCCTAGTCCCCCTTTCACATGCTGAGAACATCTGTGGTTCTTTTTTTTTTAAAATATTTATTTATTTACTTACTTGTTTATTTATTTATTATGTATAAAGTATTTGCTCTACATATATGCCCAGGCAACAGATCTCAATGTAGATGGTTGTGAGCCACCATGTGGTTGCTGGGAATTGAACTCAGGACCTTTGGGCGAACAGCCAGTGCTCTTAACCTCTGAGCCATCTCTCCAGCCCCATCTGTGGTTCTTAAGATAAAAGAGATGAAGTTGAAAGAATGACCTAAGCATAGTTGGATTATAGCTGCTTAATTGCTCAGCAACTTGTTTCTGAATTGTAAGACCTTGCTTTTGTCTGACTCTTTAAGTTTCTCTTCCCCAGGCAAGGTGGATTTTTTTTTTTTTACATTGATGAATTATTTTTATATGGGAGGCAAAACTTTGATGTTGATCAGTGATCAAGCACCTTTGTTTGGCTGATTTTTAACTAGGGATACTTTGTTTCAAAACTATTCTTGAATCTTAAGAAATGGATGCTCCTGCTATGATGATGGGCAGGTTGTGGTAAAGGAAGAAAGGGATGTGGTTTACAGTAAACTCTTTATTCTTTTATGAGAAAAATGTGTAGTCATCAAAAAAATATATATAAAGCCTCAGGAAATAATTTATCAGATCCTGGATGGCAGGTTTCTACCCTGTATTCGGCTCCTGAAAAGCAATTGAGGCAGGAGGTGTAACCTGACGTTTACTTTCTTGCCTTTTATTGTGAAAGCTGAACTCTAGGTTGCCTACTCTGAGCGACCAACATTTACTGGGTATCTTTTTCAAGGTTATAAAGGTACACTTATAATTTGGCCTTCTGAGCCCTTGGGAAAGAAAGTAAGACCTGGGTATGGAGCCTGATGGCATAGCAGAACTTTGCACTGTTGGGTGTCACCTGAACACAGGTGAGCATTGCTCCTTAGCCGCCATGTCCCTGCTCCCCACATGCAAGGATTGAAGAGTAGAGTATGGTCTTCTTGGCTAGGCCCTGGGCAGTGAGGGCCCTCCCTGCCTATCCTGTGTCTGCCTGTCCTCTGGGTGGGTCTAGCACTGCCTGGGATTCCTGTGGACTTAGTCACCATGCTGCAGTGGTTGGAGGACAAGGAAACCGCTGGGTGCTCTGTCACCCCAAAAGAATGTAGGCTGTGCTGGGGCTGCCTGGCCCAGAAAGTTCTCTAGGCCCTATGGCAGATCGAGCATAGCTGACTCAAATCTACCTCTTTTTTTTTTTTTTTTTAACCCCCATCAAAGAAAAAAGAGATGGGAGATAGGCGCATGGGGTGGCCACTTTATTCACTGAGGAGGACTTTTAAAAACTCACTTTAAAATGTATTTTTGTTCTTCACCTTTGCAGACCTATAAACACAGAGTTAGTTACTCAAGGTAGACATTTCACTGAGAGCTGATGTTTGACGAGAGAAATCCTGCCTGTTGTGGCTGTCTTCACTGGATCCTTTTGTCTGTCTGTAGGAGGCCTGCTGGGAGGGTGAGGTGGGAGAGTCAGGTCACTCCAAGTTTTTGTACTGTAGACCCACATACAAAGGGACCTTAGAGCAGGGCTGGGGGCTGACCGCCAGCCCTGCTGTGTCCAGTGAGCAGGGCTGGCTTGGTGCTGTGCTGCTCTGAGTGCACTAATGTCATTTGCCATGAACAGTAGACTTCTAGGAACTGAGCCCAGGCAGGAGTCTAGTGATAAGGATGCTCCCTTTCAGCCATTCAAATTTGACCCAGAACAGACATGTGTGCTATTGCTCAGGGCCACCTACAGAATCTGCCCCTTGGTTCTGTCCCCCCCCACTCCCGGCTCCCTGCCAGCCCCCTCAGGAGCTGCTTCGGGCAACAGAAAAATTCTCATGGTAAGGAATTGGATCTGACTTAACATTTTGGTCAGCAGAGCTGACCTCTGGGAGATTTGCCAGGTGCCCAACTCTAGACACCCCCTTTCCCCCCACACACCTCTTTTGAAAGGAGTTGAGGTAAGACTGGGCTGAGAACAAGGCTGATGAAGGGGCTGCTCTTCAGTATAGCTGTGGCACTACTACGCTTTAAAAAAGAAAATTCTCGCAGTAATTGTTTTAAAGGAATTATACTAGATCAGCGGTATACAGTGTGACCCCTTTAAGGGTCAAGCAGCCCTTTCACAGGGGTCACCTAACACCATTGAAAAACAGATATTTACATTACGATTCATAACAGCAACAAAGTTACAGTTATGAAGTCACCACAGCGTGAGGAACTGTATTATGGAGTCGCAGCATTAGGAAGGTTGAGAACCACTGAGCTGAGAATCAGAGGATGGTTCAGTGCACAAAACACTTGCCACGAAACATGAGGACCTGAGTTTGAACCCCCAGTACCCTAAAGCCAGGCAGAGTGCACCTTCAACCCCACTACTCATACAGTGAGATGAGAGGCAGACCCAAGAAAATCCCAGGAAACTGCGCTTCCCTGTCACACATAGAGGAACAACAGAGACCCTGTCACAAACAAAATAGAAGTGAGAACTAACTCCTGAGGTGGTCCTCTGACCTACACATAATGACAGAAAAAAAAGTGCTTTTCTAATTTTCCAGTTTTTCTATAAAAATATATTCTGTAACCCAAAAACTTAATCAGAGGAAAGTAGGGCAGTTTGAGTTTCTTTCTGACTTACATGTCTCAGAAGCACAAGGTTCTTACTAGACAGCTGTTTTGTTTTTCAAGTTAGATCTGGGGGCTGGAGAGATGACTCAGTGGTTAAGAGCACCTACTGGTCTTCTGGAGGACCCAAGTTCAGTTCCCAGGCGCCCCTCAGGCAGCTCACAGCCACCTATAACACCAGCCCTGGGGGACCTGAGGTATTAGAGGGCATCTGCCCTTATGTGCACTTGCCCTCACCCAGGCACTTACACGTACTTGAAAATAAAATCAATTTAAAAGTTAGATCTTTATAGACTTCTATAAATTAAGTGAAAAAGATCCAAAACAGCATGGCCTCTGATTGATCAGGTCTCAGCTGGTATAATCTCTAGAAGCTTGCCAGAGAGACCCTAAAATACAGTATGTGCCTTCTGTTGCAAGGAACTGGAATGGAATCACAGGGTGACCTTCACCACTTGTATTTTCTTGGCAGAGTTTATGTTTTTAACCCATGTGTTTTCGCTTTTTTTTTTCCCAAGATCCACAGGTGTTATCTGGAAAAACAGGGTTCTGCCCATTTTGTTTTCATTATATTTCTTTGCACTAAGAAAAGCACACACACATATACAAAAAAAAAAAACCCAAAAAACAAACCTTAATATTGTTAATTTTCCCCAAGACTTAAATATTGTTATTTTTCCCACTCAGCTGTCCTTCACAGAGCACTGGCTGTGTGTGGTCTTGGTGACCTCCCAGCTCCCTGGAGACAGTAGCTGGGGTCTCCTTGACTTAGCTGGGCTTCCTCAGGCATTTGAGCCAGAGTGGGAGTCACCTTCTTCTAGAGGAACCCAAACAGTAGGTTTTGGCAGGGCCTTTAGTCTACAGTGTTCTTGAGACTGCATGTGTGAACCTGTGTGTCTTCCCTTAGTAAGTGGCCTTGAAAATGCTGTGGGCTCTTGGGTGAGTGTTCTCTTCATAACCCTGGGAGGGCTTGGTGCTCACTTGTAACACCCTGCCTGCAGGTCCACAATCCTGCAATTATGGGATTGCAAGGCTTCATTTACAGGGCATCTGCTCTAAAAGCATAGTTAAAAGAATTTGTGTTGGTGGTTCCCTTAATTTCTAAAATATGACTATTTGTGGATTCATCCTTCTGGATACTCGTGTTGAATATTTTATTGATATGTAGAAAGAATGCTTGACCACGAGGAGGACTCAGTTCTCATGTTTGAAGGGATCCTTGCTCATATGTAGTGTCACCACACCAGTTCATCTCTCTTGAAAATAAGATATATTGGTATTAATTTTTTTTAACCAGACCCAAAGTAAGACCCAGATTTACATTAGAGACAAGACAAATAACTATAAAAGGAAAACAGATGTTTTCAAAATACTTCTTACTTGTCACACAGCCCTTACCCATAATTCCCAGGTAGTACCACAATATTTTCTTACTCTGCTTTAATGATGATAAGAATTGCTTTGATGATCTTTGAGAATTGCCAGTGGAACTGTTTAGGAAGCACTTTCCTGAAGCCCTTTCCAGGGCTGATTGAGTTTGTTGGGTAGGCTGAAGACCCAGTTCTCATACAGAGGGTGTTGACCTTTGAGGTCAGCCTCTTGTTTTCGTATGAAAATGAGGCTCCCAGGGAATTAATTGTTTTTTCGTGGATACCTCCAGAGGACTCAGAGGAATTTAAGAATGTGAGTATAGATTCCCAATGGTATTCTATATTTCATTGTTCACTCACAAACATTTAAAAACACTTGACATCTGCTGAGCTTTGGATAATTTATATAAACTCCTACTCTGTAAAATTATTAAAAGTCAGCAGTTGAAGAAAGAAACAAAAACAATGGCCAACTTTTTATCTTTTTTTTTTATACTTTTAATACATTTAAAAAAGACATCGTGGTGACATTTTGCTTGTCTATGGTAGCATGATATTTGCACACTCACTGTGTACCATGGCTTCTGTTAACTCACACTTGCTGGTAGCTGAATTGACTAAGATCTAGCAGAGCTTTGGTAGGAATCATCAGATACATTTAGAAATAACTCACTCTGTTTTACAAGGCCTTACCAGATTCAAATTGTTGTGGGCTGGTGCTTGGTAACTCCGATGACCATTTTGAAGTGTTACCATAGTGATAATTCTTCTGGAATCTCCAGTCATTAAAAGTGATATGGCTAGCTCTTGGCCCTGTGCTGTAAAAATAGATATCATGGGTTATGTGTATTCTTTTTTTTCCCGACATTACAGCTCATAATAACAAAAGGTGCGTTTAGTTGAGTTATGCATACTTTTTAGAGGCTAGATGTTTTGCCATGTAAATCATCTGTCCATGTAATAATTAACCCCTAAGAATGAATGGCATTTAAAGCACCATTCAATTTTCCTCTCCTTTGACTCTGGTTATTTTGTTCTGTGTTCCTTTCCCAGGACATTTTTCAAAGGTTGGGATAGACAGATTAATTGTCATTGATATTGCCTCCATGGGCTTATTGGCTGTCTGGAGCTCCCTCCACTCTGTGGCCAGATGTGGAAGTATCTTCTGGGGAGGACTGGGAGTTAGCTAGCTCAACCTGTGTCCCCGTTTCCTGAAGGTAGCTGTGGATGTGCTAGAGGACAGTGCTTCCTTTCAGCTCGGCACCGCTTCTCTTACTTCTGAACCCCAGGATAGTAATTAAAGGTATCTGTGTTCTTTCCCTGGTTAGAGGCATCTAGGTTGGAGACTCAAAAATAGCCAGCCCAGTTGGTCCAGGGTTTGAAGTAAACCATTGGGAAATATGATTGGGTGGCTGGCAGTGACAGTTGGCTGTGTGTGTGCTCACAGTGGCTGGGGGCGGGGGACGTTAGTGCTACTTGTTGACTAGAATTGCTTGCCTGGGGGGTGGGGAGCCCAGATTTACTTAGCAAGGGCTAGCATGAGAGCAGTCACGTTCCTCTCAGTCCCCCCCCCCCCCCCCCCGGGTACTCTGCATGCTGCATCTGTTTTTCCCAAATGTTTGCTGGTTGGCAGGCATGGATGAGAACACGGTCCTTACTTGTGACCAGACAGTCTGTGTGAAGGTCCATGATGCTGTAATTAGAAATTCATGTGCTCACAGGGGCCAAGCACTGTATGGCTCTGGGTGTCTGAATAAGAGTAGACACAGCAATTCTGGTGGAGAGACTGATAGGTTAACAAATGGCACTGCCTTGTGGTGCCTTTTAAAAATTGGAACAGCCAGCAGAGTGCCCCGGAAAGCTGAGAGGAGACAGGTTGGTATAGAGAGGGCATGGAAAGGCAAACCCAGGAGCAGGGCCTCAAAGGATGCAGAGAAGTCTGCAGGGACTGGGAGTGATGGTAGAGACTAGTGGACAAAGACAGAGCATAAGGGTAAGGCATTGTGGGAAGATGGCAGTGAGGATGGGCATGAGGTTGCTGGTGGGAATTACCTGTGTGCCTGCCCATAGAAGTTGGGCCTTACTTTATAGACAGTGACTGAGAAGCAGGGGGAAAAGGCTCTGTCACAGTAATCCAAGGACAGAGAGAAACCAGCATATCCAGGAAGTAGATGAAGACGGGTGCCATAGAGGATAAGTATTGAAAAAGATAGATGGGAGATGGTGGGGAGAATAAAGGTAGTGGGGGTAGGGTAGGGGAAAAGAAAAATCAAAGAGCCAGCAGTTGGACAACTAGGAACCCATGGGAGGGAATGGACTGACCACCAGTGCCATGAACTGAGAGTGGAAAAAAGCAGAGATAGGACTGAGCAGGAGAGGGAAAGAGTATACTACTGATGTTGGCACCTTGTTAGAGGATCTTATGTGTGTTCAGGCTGAGCTGGTTTTGAAAACACAGATCTGGGAGAGGAGGGAAGGAGACCTTAGACTCCTGATTTGGAGAAATCGTGGTGACATCTCCAGGATTACGTTAGTCAGCTTTCTGTTCCTATCTTTGTTACTCTTCTATTGCTGTGAAGAGACACTATGACCAAGGCAGCTTATAATAGAACACATTTTATTGAGGGCTTGCTTACTGTTCAGAGGATTAGTCCATGATCATCATGGTGGGGGACGGGGCAGGCATGGCACTGAAGATGTGGCTGAGAGCTTGCATTCTCATCTGAAGGCAGGAGGCAGAGAGAGAATGAGATTGGGTGTCGCCTAGGCCTTTGAAACTTTAGATACTGCCCCCAGTGGCACATTTCTTTTTTTTTTTAATAATTTATTTTACTTTATGTACATTGGTGTTTTGACTGCATGTATGTCTGTGTGAGGATGTTGGATCCCCTAGAGCAGGAATTATAGACAGTTATGAGCTGCCATGTGGGTGCTGGGAATTGAACCCATGTCCTCTGGAAGAGCAGCCAGTGCTCTTAACCACTGAGCCATCTCTCCAGCCCCCAACATTTCTTCCAGTAAGACCATGCCTCCTAAACCTTCCCAAATAGTTCCACCAACTAGGGACCAGACATTCAAATTATGATCTTATGGGGCTATTCTCATTCAAACCAAAACAATTCCCATAGCAAATATCTGAAAAAAAAAAAATAACTTTTAAAAGTGGGAGTGCTGAGGGAGACGGAGCCAATGATGTTATGACCAGAAAGTATGACAAGAAGTGAAAGGGGTTGGGATTCTGCCATCCTTTCAAGGGTACATCTCAGTGACCTGAAGACCTCCCAGTAGATCATACCTTTAAAAAGTTCCAATCCATCATGCTGCTGCCAAAGGCAGAGAGGGGGTTGTACAGAGAAGCCAGGTTCTTCTGTTGAAACAAAAGGGAATATTGGAGGAGGAGGAGGCTATACTGCTCTTGCCCATCCTTCTGCGGTATCACTTCAGGAATAGATCCTCCAAAACTCTTTAGGCTTCCCTTGGTAAAAGCAATTTGAACTACCCATTAAGATGGCAGCCCATAGCACCCCTCAACCCTCCACCCTCATAAGGCAAGATGTGAGGGGCTCATGCTTCTTGAAATCACTGTGATGGGGACCTCTAACAATCTGGGCCTCTTTAGGCAAAGCCTCGGGATTTGCTCTATTTATTCCATGTCTTCTCTTCCTTTTACTTTTTGTCAGGTCCTAGGTCCAGATAATGTGCATTTGACCTGCTAGCAGGCAGGACCAGAGCAGGAGTTGATACTACACTCAGGGGAAGTCCTTTGCAAACACATACAGTGGCAGCAGCAGTGTGGAAACTGGGAATTAATGTTAGCCCACTTCGTGGGACCCACAGACACTGCCCAGCTCTGTTGGTAGCTTTCAGAGTTTACATTTAGGAAGCAGTGCATCAAATCCACATTAAGTACACTACTGCTTCTGTCTTAAGTTTTTGTTGGGAGCTCTTTGGATTTGGTTTTCTCTGTAATGGATTCATGCAGTGGGAAGGGTCACTCTGGTTTTGTGACTGAGCATGATGATACGACGTGTTCCCCATTTGGTCGCTTTGCTCATTAATATTAACCTAAAGTTGTAGGGCATGCTACGTTTTCATTCTGCCTTTAAAAAGTTTTTTTTTTTTTTTAAGTTGTCAGGCATAAGCAAGACATCCTTTTAAGCATGAAAACAGCTTTTTCCTTAGGTTTTTCTTCCTCCCCTTCACATGGATACACAAGGAGAAAAAGGTAGCATATCAGTAATACCCTTTGAGCACACCCAGGACTGCCCAGAAGGCATGTGAGAATTTACATCTATGGAGATTCATGAAGTGACACTAACCTAACAGTAAAGTCACTGCCCCCAAACCTGTATCACTTTGGACTTGAGCAAATGCCTACAGCAGTTTAAAACCAAAACAGAAGAGGGGACTTGATAAATACATGCCTGTTGTGGATTAATTGGTGACTGTTATTCTGAACATTAACTGCCCTTTGTATCCAAGAATCCAGGAGGTCCCTTGAGGACCTGGAAAGGCCTTGTTGTTTGGTGACAAATAAAGTACATTGGTGCCTTCTGGGTCAGGATGACTTCAGGGAGCTGTGGTGTTGTTTTCTTAGTGCAGTTTTGTTTTTTTAAAGTTTTAAATTATGTATTTCCCTTTAAGAGAGAGAGACAAGTGTGTAGGGTGAAATTTTCCTACATCCTGTATGTAAACACAATTTCCTACTTTAAAAAGGAAGAAACGTGGAAGGCTGCCCTTCCCTGCTGCTTCTGGCTGAAAATGGGTTCTCAGAAGTCCGAACAGCAGGATTGATTGGTTGTAGCTGGTGTCCACCTTGGATTCCAGAGACTAGGGAGCTGCTCCCTGAAATGTTCCCATGCCCGACCTCCTGCACATGGGAAGTAGCTGCCCCATGTCTCTTCTACTCTCTTCTATTCCTTCAAGTCCAAGTAGGGGTTTGCAGGCCTGTTGAAAATGTATTGCATGAGGAAACCTCACTTAATCTGATTACTTGAAAAGAGCATTGGGTCTTGCTTAATGGCAGAATCTAGGAACAGTCTTCAGGTGGTTCAAGGGGTCTCCATGGTCCTGCCTGCCTGCATGCATGTTGGCTTTGTTTCTAGGGTATATGTGGGAGCAAAATGGTTTCTGGCAGCATCTCTCTTGTACCTCCTTTTCCATGGGGTTCAGTACCAAGAACAAGGGCTCTGTTCTGATGGCAGAATCAACCTTCTAGAGGTCTCTCTCTGTAGCTATTCCTCCCATTGTGTGTTTTAGAGATTGGCCAGCTCCGGACCATGGGGTCCCCAACCTCAGAGCAAGAGGACAAAATGGCTCTTTTGAAGAATCATGGGGTTCTGAACAAAGTAAAGAAGTTTGCTAGACTTAAAACAACAACAGAAAACCCACCCATCTTACATAGATAGGCCATTTAGGGTGTGAGGGAATTCCATTTTGGACATAAAAATGTTGGAAGGGCAAACTCATGGTCTAATTTTACTTCTCTTAGTGACACTGTGTTAGAGAAAGAGAGACTTATAAGGGGTGCCTAGAAATAGGCAATACCAGGACCCCTGGGCAGCATCTGTCTTCTCTCCCTTTCTCTCCACTCTTGAGCTCTCTGCCCTGGAAGCAGCTCTGTGTTGTCACAGTGGTATTGAGCAGGCATATCAAATTAAAAACTTGTGGGATCCCTCACCAAAATGGTTTCCTGTACAGTACCCCCCCGAGGGGGGCATTACAGTAGTTAGACTTCCATTTCATTGCTCTATTGTTTTTATTAAGGGGGGGGGGACGTCAACCAAAAGAGGAAGTGCAGCCAGCTGCCTGAAGAGCAGAGAAGATGGGAGATGATATTTTGATTACATTAATCCGTATCCTGTTCATTCACTTTGCTTCTGTCACTGCTGCTGGTGAAATTACTAATGTGAACTAATTACATTTGCTCTGAAAAGCCAGAGTTTTTAATGCATCTCAGCAAGAAAGGTTAATATTATCAATTTAACAGCATGAATGAAGGATTGTGTGTATTGAACTTGAACTGTCCTAAAAGCTTGGATAGTAAAAACTCAGTCTCTTTGATAATTCACTGGATAGATAGTTATGGCTGAGGTCTGGGCAATGTGTTCATCTGGTCTTTACGTTTTATGGAGATTGTGAGTTAGCATTGGATGCAAGAGGACTACAAGTGTTTTCTTGATCAATGGAGGTGGTTTTTTTTTAATGTTTATTTATTACTTCAAGTTACATCTCCATCACAGCCCTCTCCCTCCACCCCCTCCCAGCCCCACCCTCCTACCCTCTCACCCTTCCCCCAGAATGCATAATTCTTTTTTTTTCAGTCCAACAAATGGTTCTTTCTCTTATAACAATAAATACAGTACAAAACAACTGAAATAAATAGGCCACAATTCTGAGAGTTATATGGCTTAGCATACATTCTCAATGTCCAGTCCATATGTATTTTGGCCCCTGACTTTAACATTCTACTATCTAACTATCTCCATGAGTTTAAAGTTCTCTATCTAACTCAGCTTTCATACTAACTTGCATCACAATTTTAAAAACATCTTCTTAGATCCAGAACGCCCTCTTGATTCCTAAACAACTCAAAATTTAACTATGAGACTCTAGTAATCTATTCTTCAACCACCTCAGAGACCTGAGAAATATATCTGATTATATAGGAAGTGCAGGGCCTGCAGCTTCCAAAACTAAGAAATGACATACCCATGGCTGCCTCGACAGTTCCCATTTTCCCTCCATACATTACAGCATCAATCTTCAGCTGTTTGGCCCCATTTCTCTGACAGACATTGATTGTAGAGCAGCAATTATGAAGGATTTACCTCCCCTGTCTTGGCAGAGCTAGGCTGTCGACTTAACCTGCTTCAAGGTTTTGTCCTTTTTGGACAGCAGTCTGTCTACAGTTGAAGCAACGTTTTTTTTTTTTTTTTTTTTTTTTTCCAAGAGATAGGCTTGCCACTAATTCAACCATCTCACACTGGAGATTCTTCGATGCTCATCTTCTACTTGGAGTGGAATAGGGGATGCTGTCAGGAGCTGGCATGTCTCGATATCAAAAAAAATCTTAATTTAAGAAAACATCTTTGAATGCCATACTCTGCAGATCTCTTGGGGTTTTTGAAGACGCCCTATCTATCTCTTATGTTTAGATAAGCAAATGTTGCTGTCTCTTAACAACTTGATTTCTGAGTAGCTTAAAAAAATAACTGTGATAGACTGCCATAGTAACTTACAAAATGACACGATTGTATGACTGTTAGTTTGTGTTTCTTAATTATCCTAAACAGTTTATGATGGTTGGTAGCAAAAGGCCAAAACTTCACATTTCCTTTTTAAGCATTAGTAGGTACAATACCTTTAAGAAGTGTTACCCTTAATTTTGTAACAATATACAAAGATCAATACCAATGTGGCCAAATATACTCTTAATTTTGTATCAGTATACTAAGATCAGTACTGGTGTAGTCCAATACAATCTTAATTTTGCATTAATATACAATGATCAATACCAATTTAGCCTAATATAGTATTAATTTTGTATCAATATACAAAGGTATAAGGGCTTATTCAATAATCTGTCCTTTTTTCTTGATCTTTCCTATACTATGTCTATGTCCCATTTTTTTCTCAAGTCTATTCACTCCTACATAGGAGAGAAAGAAGGATACAGAAAAGAAAAAGAGAGAAGTCCCTAGGTCTAACCTCCAAAACCCATTTAACAAGACCATTTAACAGCTTGTAGTCTCTTCCCCTAAATGACAAAATTTTCTGTTATCCATCGAATAACCAAAGGGGAAGAACACCCTCCCCACCTTCTGGGCCTGGGACATCGCTCTTATAAATGACTTCCTGCTGATTTGGGACGTAGTAAACCTGTTTGGGGCCCAAATAGAGATGGAAAAATGGTTAAAAATGTTAATAGAATCATTTGATGGTCAGTCCTTTTGTGCTCAGCTATTTAGATGTCCTAAGAAGTTTGTAGACAGAAGCTGATCTTCAGGCCTTTACTGAAGTTCTGGCTGGAGCAGTCTGTGGAGCTGAATGATCTTAGTGATTCTGAGTTGTGGTTGTAGACTTTTGAGGAAACAGTATTGGTAGAAAAGGTTTTTTCTATGTTTCCAGGCTGACTACTTCCTCAGTCCTCCAAGTGTACAGACTGCAGCATCACACATAGTCTGTTGGGCTCTTGGCCATTTTTCTAACTTGGCAGTGATTTGGATGGATCAAATAACTATGAAGAGATAATGACTTTACAACATTGAGGTCTGCTCATCACCATCTCTTCATTCACTAAAATCTTCTTTAATTGCTTACATTATTACACATTTTATAGCTCTGTTTCATTCATTGTGTAAACATTCTATATTTTTTAAAATAATTTATTTTTTATTTCTTCAAGTTACGTCTCAATCACAATCCCCTCCCTACTCCCCCCTCCAGTCCCACCCTTCCACCCTCCTCCCCCTCAACTCCCCATCCTCTTCCCTTCTTTTTTTTTTTTTTTTTTTTTTTTTAGTTTAAGGTATTTCTTTTTCCCCCCAACAGCTCAATGGAGGGGTTTTAAAGAGAACAACCCACCCCACTCTTAGGTGTTAACAATCTTGTTTTCCAAAGAATCTGCAACTTACAGCAGAGATGCTTTCAAACTAAGTCATTTCTCTCGCACAAACCCAGTGCCAAAGACAGTGTTTTGGAAAGTGGAGTGTTGTGGGAGGGCAGCTCATCTACAGGGACTTCAGTTGCCCTGTCCTCTTGTCCTTGCACATGGTACTTCAATGATCCCTGATGTTTAATTATTTCCTGCTTTCATGTGACTCACTGAGCAGTAATGAGAGTGGGAACAGCCTGCAGTTACCCTGCTGTCCTCAGCTTGGGAACCACAGTATGACATTCTCTTTTCTGTATTAAGCAGGGTGCTGAAGTGTTTGACCGGTGACATTTCTGTGGCCAGTTGGTTCTTCTGTGTCTTTCAGTGTAGAGATTAGGAACTGACAGAGGGTTTGGAACTTTGCATGCATTCTGCCTGGGACGGCATGTCTTTTGCCGGAGACTAGAGTAGTAAGTTGAAAGGAGATTCGTGGGTGGGGTCCATCCAAAAGGGTGGGTTGAGTCATAGCATGCTGCTTGAAATTTGAGAGATAAATCACAAGGGGTCCTTTGCCCGACAAAAGTCTTGTGCCATTGCTACTCTTACATGGTATTGAGTGAGCAGGAACCTCAAATTAAAAGCTCTCTGGTTCATTCAAGATTGGGAGTTTTCAGAAATAAGTATTTAATTTTAAAAAGTTACCTTTTTCCCCACCTCACCCATTTTAGAATGAAGAAAAGTAGGTAAAGTAGGTTTTAGAATGACTTTGCTCCCCCCACCCATCCCCCACCTCGCGTTAAGGTATTTTTAAGCAACTCAGCACCTGGAGATCTAGGAGGCTGAAGAGGGCAGTAGGCAGGGGCAGACTTTGAGGAGATGGGAAGGAGTTAGAAAGTTCTGTGGCCTTCTACAGCCTGCGCTCTCATGCCCAGTATCAAGTCAGCCACTCCGGCCTGTGCCCCTGACCTATGTTGACAGGGAAAGATCAGTGCATGCCTTTGACATCTGTCATAAGAGAGACAGATTTCCTGTCCTCTTTGGAGTTCCTCCCTCTTTATTTGTGAAGACCTGTCACTCCTCTTTGGATGATGATCTATCTGCGCAGTTGTCACGGTGCTTGGTCATGCTCTTGTGTATGGAACAAAATCTCATGACAGTTGGTCAGTTCACATCTAAATGTGTCAGGAAACCCTACAATAGAAGAAATTGTGGAAGCAGCAGCGCAGCTGTTCCTTCACCTGGGTAACACAGTTTATCCCACAGTTTGGTCTCTCTGTAAGGCCAGCTGATGAAGGTCTCCTCCTGAGTCAGGAGTGACCAGGGAATCTGGTGTTCTATGCAGATGAATGCTGTTCTGTTGCAAAATGAGCTTTTTGGATGGTGGGGAATGAGCACTCCACTTGCTGACAGATGCCATGAGGGTTGTGGCTAGTAAATACTGTACAGGTCTCTTTAGGAATGAGTGATGTGCCAGGTTGCCCCACAAAATTGTTGTCCTGAAATGTATACTGCTAGGCAACTGTGTTTATCACTACTTCATGGACATTTTTGTCCCCTATGTCTTTCAGGATTTGAACGGACAAACCTGACTTTCATAATCAGATGTATTTACCCATTAAACTTATGAAAGACGGAAGTGACTGGAAATTCAACTTTGTACGTTGTACCTAACATTCAACATTTTCTTGATTCTCACCACATAGAATGCAGTCATTTCCCCAGCGTCCTTGCCCGATCTTTTTGGCAGCCTGTTAGGTATGTGTAATTAACCCCAGTTTGTAGTGAAGACGATTACCTCAAAAAAAAAAAAAAAATCACTGAAGATTTTTCAGCCTCTAAAATGGCCAAACTTGAGGCCTCACACCTTCCCAACTTCTTACACACAGACACAAAGAAGCGAAGGGAAATAAGGACCAAAGCCATAGGTCCAAAGTACATTATCCCACTAAACAAATTCTTGTTTATGTTACTTGAAAACATAACAACAGTTGTGATGTTGAGTGCGGGATTTTGAGTGTGTTGTGGCTCTGCCGCTGGCCAGTGTGGGTTACGCTCTTCCTGAGTCTCAGATGTTGAGCTCAGCAGTCAGTGTATCACTCACAACTACACAGATGTTCCAGGAGAATGGTGGCAGCCGACAGACGCCTGTTTTGTGATGTGATGACCCACAGGGCCACTTTCCCTGGTCCCTGGCTGGGGTCTGATCTCAGGGGCTTCGTTGCTTGCCTCTGTAGTGCAGCCTTCACAGTCAGGAGGCATGCATCAAATTTTTCCTCATCATTTCCTTCAAAGTGATACTTTGGCAGTTTTTCATAGCTGACGTTTAACTGGCTATTTATTGTAAACAGAATGGCAGGTAATTAGACATTATATTTCCTGGTACCAAAAAAGATCCTCGGTGGCTAATAGGACCACTGACTGACAAAAACTTGTCTTTTGAATCTGTATTATACACATGACGTTTGCATGAACTAGGAGAGAGTCTGTGAAAATGATAGTTTTGCTAAAAGAAAATATTAACTTAGAACAAGAAATGTGACCTGCACACACGAGGAGTGCTGTGACTGTGCCCTGACTCTGCCTTAGCCCCTCTGCTCTGCCATTTGATGAGGGACAGGGTTTTATAGCGCTGTGAAGGACCCTGGATGTGGAAGATAGCTCAGCCCTGAGCAATATTTTTTAACTGAGAACCATATTGATTCATATTACTTACTTTAGAAAATAAAAGCGTTATGGCCGAAGCTTTGGGTTAGTGACCTTGATAGTGTAAAACACCTTAGCATTCCTGCCTTTGTTTTGCTTGGCACGTGGTTTTGCCCCAGTTTACACACCTGTGTGTGCGCAGGATCAACTCACCCCTACATTCAAGGGCTTACTATGCTTCCTTGCAGTCTTTCCCTTGGAGAGCGTCATGACCATGGTTAATAAGATGATGAATGGGACAAAGAGGGAACGCAAGCTAGAGAAAGCATTTAACAGGTCAAGGAGCTGAGTCTTTTGAGAAGGGAAAACAAAACAAAGCAGTAAACAGGAAACCAAAAACAAAGGTAAAATAGGTCACACCCGGTGAAAGCTGAGGTTCAGAATTTTCAGTAGCCTCGCTGGCAAGCGATGGTAGAAACTGAGAGGGTTTTGTGGTTAGTTATGTGTGACATAGAAATCGATGTTTCTGAAAGTAGTGGGATTTCAGCTTAGGAGGGTGAAAGTTTAACAAAGGGAAGTGTGTTATATACTGTTAAGATGTGACTTGCTGTATCTGCAGGGTAAAGATTTGGTTAGATGTATTTTGAAGGCAGGAAAAGGTGGCTAGTCAAATGTTTACACTGGATGCTCAAATTTGAGTTGGTCCTGTAAAGGCATTCTGGAGTCTACCCAGTTAAAAGAGAACACTCAGTTTAGGAGTGCTTCTTCCCCTTCCACACCATTCTCCATGTGCCTCCTCTCCTACTTGCTGTTACGGATCATCTCTCTAAAGAGATTTAGTGAAACTTAATTATGTTGTGGAACACTCTTTGCTGGAAGTATTATATTTCAGGAAAAGGTCCTGTTGGCTGGAAAAATCTAAATTGAATGGATTTTTGGTCTTAAAAACTCTCATGGATAGATATACCAAAGACTGATACTTAATAGTATTTTATGTTGTTAAAAAAAATCACTTTAAATTAACCCGTAAATTCGATTAGTTTGGTGCTAAATTGCAGGTAAGGTGAAGAAGATCTTGCTGTTCCTTCCCCTGCATAGTAGTGTGGCCGCTCATAGTGACAACTTGATGCCTATTACTCTAATGCTACAAGGAAAGGATTGTAGGAATTCTTTACCGTGAAGAAATAGCTTGAGATAAATAAGCTTCCCAATAGATTGAGAGTTACCCAGTGTGTCTGCATTTTAGAGTACCACATGAAGCTGGGCGTGGCAACACATGCCTTTAGTCCCAGCATTCTGGGGGCCTAAAAAGCACTCCCAGGACTTCTGGTGGAGACAGAAGTTCACATCATCATGGGCGGCTTGGGCTATAGACTAAAAACAAAAATAAAATAGGAACAAAAAAATTTCACGTGGTACTTCATGAACATTGAGTTGAAATTTTTAAACTTATACTTTGTAGATTTCAGTGGAATCTAACATCTTCTAAGCTCTGTATTTTAGAATATCTCTCTCAGGTAAATTATTGCCAGAAACTCTTGTGGCCTATTTTCCTTGCCATTAAAAGCTGTCACCATTGTAAGTATTGGGATATAGTTTCACTGTCCTTTCCCTGGGTGTTTTGGGTAACAGATCTATACACACTGAACAGAAAACAAAACAAAACAAACAAAAAACCTCCAAACCCTTGCCTCTTCAGTTTTTAAGTTTTCCTGAAACTGTGAGGATGCAGTCTATGGAAGTGACTTTCTTCCAGGGTGGAATAAATTCCTTCCCTTGTGGACTGCTGGGCCGCTCAGTCCTACAACTTGGTTTGCACCTGTTTTTGTTGTTTTTAAGCAAGGAGCAAAAAGGGCTCAGTATGCCTTTTCCCCAGGTATCTAGGGGGCCATGTTGAAAACGGTGGTCTGAGCAGAACTGCTCCCCCCCTCCCCCCAGATTTGGTCACACAGACTCTGAGGGTCAAAGGGGCACAGGCCCACCTGGCTTCTTGGTCCTTTGTTTCTTCAGCCATAGAAGATGGCTGAACGTTGTAGATTTTTTCAGAACAGATGTGAAGAGTCATCATGAAGAAATAAAATCAGGTACAGGAGAGATGGTTCAGAGGGTAAAGGCACTTGCCACCAAGTACCCAAAGAAGCATGTTTATGTCAACCATGATTTCATAATAAATAGGCTTTATTTATTTATTTATTTACTTACTTACTTACTTACTTATTTATTTATCTATCTATTTATCTATTTATCTATTTATCTATTTATTTATTTATTTATTTATTTATTTATTTATTTATTTATTTATGTGTTTGCTTGCTTGCTTGCTTATTTATTTATTTACTTACTTACTTACTTACTTACTTACTTACTTACTTACTTACTCGCTCCTCGTCTGTCAATGACTAGCTACATTCCAACTTTTGGAAACAGCACAAATTAGATGGGTTTTCTTTTCTTTCTTATTTTTTGGACAGGTTTTCTTAAGAAGACCTTTTAAAACTCATTTGTTTTTGATGAGATTTAGAGATATAAACACAAGAAACCATATTTCTACAACACCCATATATCACCAAGTTATTTCAATGTGCTTTTGCGGTCACTGTAATTATCTTGTCCTTTGGAGTAGGACTGGGTTGGTGATTCATTCATGGCCTTTCGTTGGTCTGTTCATTATATAAATACATACTAAATGTCCACTGGGCTCTGTGGAGTTGATGTGTATCCTCATGTGTATGTAAGGGGCAGGTTAAAGAAACTGCCCACATGACTGCTCCATTATTACGGTAAAGTTGGTTTTTGTTTCTGTGGACAAGAGAGAGAAAACATCCAGAGTCATCCAGAAGGATCCAGAGCAGAGAGAAACAGACTAGGCATGGCCAGTGCTGTCTGCTGGAGAGACGTGAGAGCAAGACGGAACAGAAGCCATAATGAGATAGGAAGAGATAGTGTAGCAGGAGAAAAGAACCCTTGCTGTTATATAGAGAACAAAGGAGTATCTGGAAGGAGGGAAGGTTGGGGAGGTGAGAAAGGTCAGCATGCTGGTGTGGGGACTTTGAGATGTACAAATATTTTTGAGCAGGAACTGAGGAAGTGTGGAGACCAGCATAGGCTCTGATTTCAGCCACAGGTTGCATTCATGTCCCTTCTGTCAGAGGTAAGGAAATAACTCCTTTTGGAGACAGAAAACCCAGTTTTTTGCAAGTTCTCAAGGAAGGCTGGCTTTTATCTGACCGTCAGAAATCCTTCTGTAGTCCAGCTTGAGCTTATTTCTAGGCACATGGGGCTGCCTGCCACCTAATATCATGGACTAGTGTTAGAAGACATCTTTATCAAACCAGCCACAGGTGAGCAGAACCTTGCCAGAAGCATGGTGCTGTATGACCCAAAGGGAAAAGAAGTTGTAAGCAGAGGACCTGTAACGGGAAGGAATGGCTCAGACCACAAAGTACCCCAGAAGCCACGGTGAGGATTTTGTGTTAACTCTAGAAACAATTAGAAATTAGGAGATAAATATAAAATATTACAGGGTGGTGGTGGTGGGGGGAACATAGTATTTGCTTGAAAAAAAAATTTACTCTAGCCACCACATGAGCAACAGGGAGAGGTGGCCAGTTGGAACACTATTGGAGTAGACAAGGTAGAGGGTGAAGTTAGCATGGATCCACTGTGGAGCGAGTCAGATGGCTGGCTGTAGAGTGGGTCATGTTAGGCCTCTAAGAAGTGATCAGGGTGTCTGGGATAACGTCCAGGCTCCAGATATGTGTGATGGCTCTGTCATGGCCCACCCCTTGACTAGGACAGAGGTCAGATGGTGACTGAGGAGGGCCAGCATGAACTTGGTTTTTGAAGCACCTCTGAGGCAAGAAACCATTGCTTCTCAGAGGGGCATGGTCTGTGTGGTGGCGTGTGAAAGCAGAAACCCAGGTGAGAAGACAAAGCCTGGGGTGGAGCTGGAAGGAGGGTCGTCTTTCAGTGGCTGGAAAGACAAGAGAATGAACTGTCAAGGAGCCATGAGTGAAGGCAGCAGAGCATTGGGTCAAGGGTGGTGAGGAGGCAGGCAGACAGAAAGAGAAATGGAGACCTGCACAGGATGATGTTGAACACCAGACCTGAGATTCAATGGGTGGAGTGATGGGGAGGAAGAAGATGGGGAGCTGAGGAGCTGTAGGAGGGAAGGAAAGTGTGGCCGAGCCTGGGATGTACAGAGGCCCAGAGTGCATTTGAGACTGGAGCTGGCAAAACATCCAGGGAGGATTGGGACCCTGTGATGGACCAAAGCACAGAGACAACCATTAACTTTTAATAAGAGACAGGACGGATAGTCCTTTATAGGCCAGAGCAAAGTAACTAACCTGATTTTTTTTTAAATGGGGAGGGCCACTTTCTTTTTTTTTTTTTATTTTTATTTTTATTTTTTTTTTAATAATTTATTTTTTATTTCTTCAAGTTACATCTCAATCACAATCCCCTCCCTACTCCCCCCTCCAGTCCCACCCTTCCACCCTCCTCCCCCTCAGCCCCCCATCCTCTACCCTTCTTTTTTTTTAGTTTAAGGTATTTATTTTTCCCCCCAACAGCTCTCCCTTTCAGTCCAAATAATGGTTCTTTTTCTTATAACTATAAATACAATACAAAACAACAGAAATAAATAGGCCACGATTATAAGAGTTATATGGCTTAGCATACATTCCCAATGTCCAGTCCATATGTATTTGGCACCTGACTTTAACATTCTACTATCTAACCATCTCCATGAGTTGAAAGTTCTATATCTAACTCAGCTTTCATACTAACTTGCCTCCTAATTTTAAAAATATCTTCTTAGATCCAGAACACCCTCTTGATTCCTAAACAACTCAAAATTTAACTATGAGACTCTAGCTATCTATTCTTCAACCACCTCAGAGACCTGAGAGGGATAAATATATCTGATTATATAGGAAGTGCAGGGCCTGCAGCTTCCAAAACTAAAAAATGACATACCAGTGGCTGCCTGGACAGTTCCCATTTTCTCTCCATACATTACAGCATCAATCTTCAGCCATTTGGCCCCATTTCTCTGACAGACATTGGTTGTAGAGCAGGAATTATGAAGGACTTACCTACCCTGTCTTGGCAGAGCTAGGCTGTCGACTTACCTGCTTCCAAGTTTTTTATATACACTAAAGGTTTGTTTAGCTCCAAAATATCAAAATAATTTCTTCTTTAATCCGGATTGAAAGGTAATACTTTATATATTATCAAAAAACCAAATTTGCTCCAGGAGAAAATATTACCTGACCCCCCAAAAAAAAGGTAATTGTCCCAGAGTTAGGATTAGGGCAGGGCTCTGTTCTTATCTTTCCAGGAGATTTAAAGCATCCATTCAAGGAATCCAGGGACAACTGGACAATGGAAACCTCAGCAGAAAACAGATCAGACACCAAAGAAGACGAGTGGCCCAGATGATCCAGCCTTGCAGACTTCTTCAATAGCAGTTTCCTCAAAAGTCTATAACCACAACAACTCAAAATCGCTAAGATTGTTCAGCTCCACAGACTACTCCAGCCAGATCTTCAGTAAAGTTCTGAAGATCAGCTTCTGTCTATGAACTTCGTAGGGGAGGGCCACTTTCTATGGATGATGTGTATGCTTTTGTCATTTCTATGAGTAAAAGCCACCAATCTCTTCATTTTGTAGACTGAGACACAGAACCCAAGAGAAGCTAGGAAATCTGCTGGGGCAGGAACCAGGTATTTGAACTTGGAACCCCCTTGCAAGCACCATCTCCACTCACTGCTTGAGTATTGAATAATTGACCTGTACTATGACCAATAGGCCAGAGAGTAACAGTCTAATGATTTGTTTAGCACAATAATATCTAACGTGAACTTAATGCTTTGGAGATGGCTAGTTTAGAGAATAACTATTTTAATAGTTCTTTTTCTGGTAATATTACCTAGTATAAGAGGATGAGGTTAAATGATCTTCAAGTAAAGCAGCAATATCTGTGTTGATTTGCTTGGTTAAACTCTCTACATGAATTTCTACGGAAACCATGTGAGTTCATTTTTGTGTGGTCACACTGTGTCACTGGCTACTCTGTATTGGAGCTGAGGACTTGTCAACATGACCCCATATGACTGGATCCCTCTAGTGACCCATTTGATTTCCCCTGTGATTACCGAAAGCCTAGATGAGGAGGCAGGGAGCTGCCAAGCCATGAGCTCCCACATATCTGGGCCACTTTTTCCTGGACTTTTTCTATCAGCTTTCTTTCCACTCACTTGAGATGAGAAAGGACATTGGAAATGGCTTAGACAGGGTTCTAGAAAGTAGGGATCAGTCTAGTTCTCTGGTGTTGCCAATGTCCTGAGAATTCAGGACCCGCCCATCACTCTTTGAAGAATTGCTATGTAAAGACGACAGATTGAAACTTCTGGCTGTTTTATTTAAGTTCATCTGTGAGAAACTTGTTCACATTTTGATTCCCCCTCCCCACCCCCAGATACCCTATTTTGATTCTTAGAGCTGCTCTAAAACCTGTAGGTCTGTCACCAGGCTCTGTTCTCAGGATCTTGAGGAAGCAAGAACTCTGATGTCCTGCTGTGGAGAGTATAAGACAGTTCAGCCTTCATGGGAGGCAAATTGGCACAGTCTGTCAGCTATAGTTGTGTGTAACCTTCCATGCGGAGGTTCCACTTTGGGAAACTTGTCTTAGAAATACACCTGCTTGGGTATGGACTGCAGTATTGTTTGTGTAGTAGCCAGTCGGAAACAGCTCACTTGTCCTTCAGCAGGGGAGTAGTTAATGTGTGATGATAAGTGTGTGGAATGAAATGTGTACTACGTCTCAGCAAAGCCGAAGGGCACCCTGGTCCTGGTGTGAACAGATCTTCAGGGCACTAAACAGAAAAGGCAAGGTGTACTTTGTAAAGTTGAAGAAGAAACAAGGCTGCTTGCATTTTGATTATACTTCTGTAGACTGACACGAACTAGGAAACCAAGAAAAATACACACCATGTAGCACATGGGGAACAAACAAGATGGGAGCTGGAATGAGGCTTTGTGTCCATCTTTGTATTTTTAAGACTGCTCATGTCATAAACATAGCTGCTGCTGTGCCGTGTCCTGGTTTGGTAGGGGGTGGGAGTGGGGAGCTTTGGGATGTCTCACAGGTTGTTGGTGCAAGATGGTGTTCTAGCAAGCCGGGTGCAGAAGTGGAGGGTAAGACATACAGCTCTTGAGTAGATTTCTTTTATGAGCGTGTTTCTCCCATCCATGTACTAACCTGGCCTGGCCGTGCTTAGTTCCCTAGATGAGATGAGATCAGGCACGTTTGGGTGCTATAGCTTTAGTAGACTGGAGGGTGTATCTCAAAGAGAGCACATGTCAGCCCCGTTCTCCTTCGTGTTCCTCACAGTCCTGCATCTCTCTGTGTAGAGGGGAAGGAACATTTCCAGACAGTGTGTCTTTCCCTTTTCCTTGTCAGTCATAAGTGTAAGAATTAACTATGACCTTAGGAGTTTAAAAGAACTTGCCCCTTTTGGTTGTTGGGCATTACTTTTAATTTGAGAGCAGAGGCCCCTGGGTGCATATGGTGACGAAGTCAAGGGTCTCAGTAGGTGTGTCTTGTTATATCTTTGAACCTGTTTTGGAACTTGAATGTTGTCAGTTCTTTTCACTAATTAGGGTTGGTGAAGAAACTCTTTGAACGTTGATTTGGAGCTGGGTTATTCTTTTGCCCTATCTTTTGTGTCAAATCTGTGCTTTCTTGAAGAACGAATTTGTAATTCACTAGGTACATGGGTCATTATCATTAATTCAAGATATCACTTTTATTAAACCCTTTTATGTCAGATGTTGAAGGTATGGTGTAAATGTAGTGTAATGGATGTTGAAGGTGATGGCTTCAGCAATTCCCTCCTCACAATATGCCCCTATCGGTTTCTGTTTATTTAGATCTTGCTGATGTTTTAGACATTGAATGTCCCGTAAAGGTCTGTGTGAGAAAGGCTTGTTCCCTTTTGATGCTTCTGAGAGTTGATGGATGCTTTAGGAGGTGTGGTCTAGTGGAAGATATTTAGGTCATTGGGCCTGTGCCCTCCAAGGGGATTAGGGGACCCTAGCCTCTTCCTCTTCTGCTTCCTGGTTTGTGAAGTGAGTATTTTTACCTCTTTCCTTGAATCTCTAGCAGCCCTCTTGCCTCATCCTCCTAAGGGCTGAGATTTCAGGTATGTAATCTCTTGATTAAGGCTACCATAACTGGCCTCAATCTCTATTTTTGATTTGTGTTTTGGTATTAGGGAATGATCCTTCTACAACATAACTGTGCTTTCTTGATCATGCTCCACCTGTACCGTTTTTTAGTATCTTCAACTACTTAGAGTGGTCATCAGCAAGAATATATATAACAAAAACACAGAAGCCAGTTATCCTTTTTCCTCATTGTAAAATGAAAGGATTATAGTAACTGCAACATATCCTGTTTGTAACTCTTAACGCGTATGCTTGCCATCTTCATCATCGGTCTGACCTTAAACTCCCGATCCTCCTGGCTCAAACTTCCAACTGCACAACACACCCAGTTCACAGTTGTGTCTTAAACATTTGTATTGCTGTTGGTTCTTGGTGACACAGAGTGCTTTGGGTCATTCTGACATTTAATCAAGTTGAACAGCTGGCTCTTAGAGAATGCTTAGCAGGTAACCTGAGAGCTACGTACCTCGTCACCCAAGCGAGAGATTTCAGCAGGATTCATTGATTAATTTCTTAAGATCTCTTGTCTATTTTATGTTTGATTTTTTTTTTATTTTTCTAAGAATTCATTCAGCCACTGTGGCCTTGCTCATTATTTAATAATGATCAGTTACAAATTGTTTATATGTTTTTGTAATTAGAGTGGCGTCGCTGTCGCCTACCGGATGAGCTGACATTGTGATGACATGAAGTCAGTAACAATTATGCCTAACAGAAAAATTAATTATGTAATCCCATCATCCCGTATTTTGTCTAAAAGATTAGATTTGGCTGCTAGCAGGCTGCCTGGGTAGGCACAGCGTGGTGTAACACCTCTTAACTTGTGGCTGGAGCAGCTAACTGGGGCGGTCATTCTGTTATCTAGGGATGTCTTTGACCCCTTTATGTGTATTTTGTTTTAGCTTTTGATATTCTGTAGGTGTGCATTCTAAATGCCTGAGAGGGACCCTGGGACGATCTAGCCAACTTCTCATCCTGTAGGTGCAGAGCTCAGACTCTGAGACATCTTGAGATCAGTCCAAGAGCAGAGCTGGGGACACAACCCAAGTGCTCCGATCCTGTGATATTCTGACTGTTGGCTTTTGATTTTATTTTGTTTTGTTTAAGAAGTAAAATTTGATAAGCGTAAAGGGACAACACTGTATTGCTCTAACCTCACAAGTCTGAGGAAAGAAGACACAGCCAAGTCTTACAGTTCGTTTGCTAAGAGCACTAGGGGACACATTCTTCTAGATTTTAAAAGCACATTAAATGCATTTTCAGACAGCATACAGTTGAGTCTCGGATAGTTTTACGTTTATTTCTTGGCATTTCAGTGCCACGAACTCCATATTAACCTTGTTTTTAATGACTTGTAACGTTATGTGGGATGACCATTCCACAGTGTACGTAATCTACTCCCTGTACACCCTTGGGCATTGACGTCATTTTTCCACAATTGTAAAGTAGATGGCGGCAACATTGTTGTACCTAAATCTTTATTCTATTTTAAGTTATTTGCATGGAATTTTATTTGTTTCCTATTTTAATTCTTATTTTTATCCCCTAGAATCAGGTTTGTGAGTGAAAAATAAATGAAATTAAAGTTCTTTCCCCATGTGCCCAGGGTGGCACACAGTTTATTCCCTGACTGGTGCTTCTGAATGCTATGTGAGAGCTGTCGTGCTAGCTCTGTGAGGAAGTCCCTATGAGTAAGATGAAATAAGGGAATCATTTAGACACATGCTTCGGTTTGTGCAGGCTTCTTCTACCCTCTGCCCTCCCTCCAAGCCCATGTTCCGCATAAAACTTGTATACACTCTTAGCTGTTTGTCTTCCACATTTGTTGTGTCCATCAGTCAGCTTCAGTGTTTTTTTCCATGGGAATCACACTGGGCTCTGTGCTTTCGGATTTCTTCCCTGGGGAATTGTGCACACTGTCAGCTCCTTGAGGACCGAGCCGAGGAGCCCCCAGCCCGTTTCGATGACTGCTCAGACATGTCTCTGTAATTGTTGTCTCTGGCATCCCTTCCCTGTGTCAGTCAGTGACTTCATTGATTTGTAGACCGTTGCCATTTGTGGCTATTTTCTGAACCCAGACCAGGTCACTTTTGTGTAAAAACAGGACAGAGAGTGAGGAAGTCTCAGGTTTTGGGGCTGCTGCCTGGGGAATTGTTTGCAATGAAATCTGTTTTTCATAGTATTAATTAATGAGAACTTAAGTGTTATCCCCTAAATGTATCTCAGGTGAGTTGTATAGCTCAGGCTAGTGATAGATATAAAACTGATTGTTTTGAATTATTAGAAATGATCCATTATTCAGTGACAGTAGCTAATATTTCAGAAGAAAAAGCCAATGAAGTAGAAATTCAGGTTAGATGAGGGATGTGTTTGGGGCTGGAGAACCAGGGAAATTTTGATGTATTCCCCTTAAAAGAAATGTGGCTTTCCTCTCAAGAGTACAGTTACAAAGTTAATTGAATTTCACACACACACAAAGCTTTTGGCTTATTTCATTTAGTTTTAAACTTATCTGAGGAGAGATTGTGAAGAGTTTCATGGTAGCCAAACCATAGTGAATTAATATTTCTTACAGATGGTTTTATTTTCTTTGTATGATATTATTTGGATCACGCAGCACATATCTTGGAAAAAAATGTGAATCAGGAGGCCTTTCTGCTATAGAGAAATGATAACTTCAGGGTAGTGGGATGTTTCTTCTTGCTCTTGAGTTTATCTTTCTTACAAGGATTTAGTTGCTGGACATTACTGGGCCCTTTCACTTTTAGAATAACATCTGCTTGACACTGAAGTTTTCTGTCATCTTTCAAGACCCCTCATCTCTCAAGGAAGCCTTGCTTTCCTTTGGTAGAAAGTTTAAAGCCATTTATAATGTGTGACTTCACTCCTTTTCCTCCTCTGTTGATGTTTTCCTTCATATTTTGTTGTTAATAATATGTCCACACATTGGATCAGTATCAGAACAAGGAGATGACTGTGTTTGAACTTTTTCCCCCCCCTTTAAAGAAGGACCATTAATTTATTTAGGCCTCTGGAAGTAACAGTGAGTTTCCCTTATGGTTTCTACTCCATTCTGTCTCAGAGAAGCCTGAAGCTTTGGAAGTAGAAGACTCCATTAGTACCTCCTTTGTCCTTTCTTCATTCCCAAGAATCTTAAGTAATCTCCAGGAAATCCCCAGTCCCTGCCAGCAATCTGCCTGTAAGTTTTGAGAAAAGTTGCTGTTTTTTTCAGTACCAATTAGATGCTGAGGGTTGGTGGGATGGTTGCGATAAGCTTTGGGGAGACCCTGGACCACTGGCATTCTCAGTTCACCTTTGGTTGGCTGCTGCAGGCTGGCAGCTGCAGATACTTTAGAAGGAACCACCCAAACACCCTGCTGTATTTGGAAGCAGCTTGTGCCATGGATCTAGCTACTGACAGGCAAGCCCTTGGAAACCCACAGTGGAGGAAGTTGAATTCCTTCTTTCTGCCATCTTTTTTAAAGGAATGAGGTAATAATAAAATATACTAGTAATGACTAGGGTTTAAGAGTAGGTGTAAACATTTCATCCTTATATAAGAGGCCAGCATGCGCTGGACATCATTATTCCTTTCCCATAGGCTGCTAGGTAGAAGCTAAGTGTAGTCAGGATCAAAATCTACGTTGACCTGAAGCCAGCTGTTGCGGGGTATTTTCTGCCTCCCTTTCCAATGAATAGTCCACAGGGTGTTTGTTCTCTACGTCTTGTATACCTACAGGGTACTTTGTATATATGCGTCTATCAATCATTAACTGTTTATGCAGATGCAGCGTGTATCTGTCTAGTCCTATTTTTCTTTTACAAGAGCCTGTAATCTTAGCCTTTGGAGAACTGAAGCAGGAAGATGGCTGAAAGCTGGAGCCCATCCATGGCTGCATAACAAGACCCTGTCTCAAGAAAAAAAGCAAGTTAAATAAAAGCTTAAAATACCCCCCCCCACACACACACACACCATAAAAACTAAGTATTTCAGGTGAGCTGGGGGTGTGGCTAAGTGGTAGAAGGCTTGATGATCATCATACACGAAGCACAGCATTAGGTCAGCGCGCACTGGGTGACAGAGAGTGGAGGTAATAGATGGAAAACATAGTATCCTGAGTCTCTGTTTTTCCTCTCAGCTTGTGAAAATAAATGCATATGTCCAATATGGGTTTAGCTTTTTTTAAAAAGGAAAATCATTATATTACTAATAAAGAATAGTTCTTATAGTGTTTTGTATGATTTCTATTTATTTTTTTCTTGATATATAGATCACTCTGTCAGTTGCAAATATTTTAAATTATAGAAGTTCACAATATGAATGATTCTTAATTAGCTGTCCTATATCAATGGGCAAACATCATTAATCTGTTTCCCTTTGCTCCTAAACAAGATGATATTAAATTCCCTTGTAAATGACTACATGTTCAACCTTGTTTGTTTACTGGTGTTTTTGTGTTTGTAGATAAGGGTACCCACTGTACTGCCCTGGTTCAAATAAAAACCCTTTTGTGTTTAAGCAATGAATATTCTTTCTAAGTTTTAGTAAATACAGTTTATTCTATTTAAGGCTGGTATATTCATTCGTGCTTTTTAATTTTAATTGAAAGAAGCTGATGAATTTTATTAAATGCCTTTTGACAATATAATTGTGAGCTTTTACCTTTATTTTGTGGCATAATAAATTATATTGATTAGATTTCCCAATAGTGAGTCATCTTTGCATTCCTGAAATAAACCCTAATTGTTGCTAATATTTAATGTTTTATAATGGCAGTTTTGAGATGGGTCTGTAATTTTTATTATTTGTACTGTTAGAGTTATATTTTTTATATGAGTTAAGAATTTCATTTTTTTCTAGAATCTAGAATTATTTACATAATGTAGAAAATATCTAATTGTAAAATATTAAACTGGAGTAAACTACAAGACTCAGGTTTTCTGGAAGAGTAATACCCGCTTTCAATCACTGAGCCTTTCTCCTTCAGCCCTCCAAAACCTTTTTAGGGTTTCTCTGTGTAGCCCTGGCTATCCTGGAACTTGCTCTGTAGACCAGGCTGGCCTCAAACTCAGAGATCTGCGTGCCTCTGCCTCCTGAGTGCTGGAGTTAAAGGCTCGTGCCACCACTCTCCTTGTCCTCCCAAACTATTTTAGAGACAAGGTCTTGTGGGACACAGGCTTGAAAGTAAGTTAGAGGCTGAAGCCTGAAGATGGTGAATTGAAGTAAGTCTGGTTACAGAGTGAAAAACATTTTAAAAAAGAAAAAAAAAAAAAAGGGAAGGGAAAACTGCTTCCCAGTGTAGAGTTGTTATGCTAGGAGCCTTTATTTTCTTCTACTTCCTGGGTCATCTGAAGTCTAAGATCATTGCCCAGAGTGAATTGCCATACACAATACCAATGCTCTACATGATAAAACCTTCTTCTTCTTTACCGATTCCTCATTAACAATAGTGCTTTTGTTCTTTTTAGATCAAGTTTATAGAGGCTTAGATGACTTGCTGTCACTAAAGGACCAGTTTGCACCAACCTTTTAGTTATCTTGTTTTTTATTTTAGTGTTCAGCCTGTTAAAATTCACTTTTCTGTTACTCTTGACTGACGTTTATTAACCCGACTGTTCACCTTGCCTCCCAAAACAATGGCATCCAAGCCAAATGTTTTCCTGAGAACGGCTTCCTCTGCACCTTTGTTTCAGGGTCACTGACTGCTGGTTATTTTCTAGTTGTCTTGTAATTAAGGTACCTGCTTGGCCTTTGATCCTGAGGTTGTTTGGACAGTTGCGGCCAAGTTTCTCTTTAACTTATCTTTTGATATTCTGTTATGATCTCTACATGTATCTCCAAAATGTCTCTGAGGTAACGTACGGAGGTTGACTTGAGTCCAAGTACATAGTTAATTTTTAAATCATGTCTGTTTTCGTTGTGGTTTTTTTTAAATGGAGGTTTCATTTTTGTATTTAGTAAACCAGACTTACTGGTTGTATTATTTTCAAGTCTTTGTTTGTTGTTATCTGTAAATGGAGAAGAATGTTAAAGTATCTCTCCTAACTGTGATTTCACCTTAAGAGTGCTTTTAAAAATACTTTACATTTTTTAATTTTATGTGTATCTGTTTTGCCTATATGTATGTACGTGCACTGTGTGCGTGCCTGACACCCATGGAGGTATGGAAGTCAGAAGAAGGTATGAGGTCCCCTGGAACTGTAGTGACAGATGGTGGTAAGCCAACACGTGGGTGTTGGGAACTAAATCTTAGTCCTGAGCAACAAGGATGCTTAACTGCTGAGCCACCTCTCTCAAGCCCCTTCTTGGACTCACCTACACTTTGACTTGGGGCCCAGGTATGCATAACTTCAGCACTGTGCCAATGTGCAGCATCCCTTTGTCCAGTTTTATATGGCACTGGGCTCTTATGCACCTGATTTTTAAAATCACCTTTTCTGTGACTTCACCTCTTCATTTGACACTTTTTTTTTGTTGTTATTCCTTTGATTTGTGTGAGTCTCATGTGTGTTTTAAGGAGAGCTGGGTCATGTCTTTCCCCCATTGTGAAAGTTTTGTCTTTCAGTACAAAATTCTGCCTTTCTGTGCTGACTGATAATGAATATATGTTCACATGGTTTTCAAGCTTGTCTTATATTCCACTTTATCCCTCCGTTCCCATGTTGACTCCGTCCTTCCCTTGCCGTTTGGAAAGGTGTATTGTATTTCATCCTCTTAGCACATTAGTATTAAAGGTTTTATATCCCCACCTCAAGCAGATGCCAATATCATATCACTGATGCTCCCTGCGATACACCTTACTATAGTTGCCACCACATGTGCCCCTGGGTCTGCCTCCAGGGTGATCTTTGTCACTCACGAATTCCCAGTTCTTATTCTTTTGATCCTTTCCTTGTTTCTCTTTAATACCCTAGACTACAAATTCAGCGCCCAGGAATGGTAGATTTTTTCTGTTCTATTTAAAAAATTAAACTTTCTAAATTCAAGAGAGATTGTGTGTTCTCACTACTTTTTCATTTAGGTTTTCCTCTGTAGTCTATTCTTCTTCCAGGAGTACTACCCACTGCAGTCCAGCTTGGTTGCTCTGCCCCAGGCCCTCTTGCTGTCTTTAGTGAGTCATGATTTTTGTTGACTTGCTGATGGCTCCTCTTAGAAGTCATTCAGGTCTCAAGAAGGGACTTCTAGGTATCAGGTGCCTGGTCAGGAAACAGATAACCCTGCTGCAGAGCTGCTCTGTGCCCCCTGAGTATGGGGAGCCATTTTATCTTCCACAAAAGCCCTTCCCTGTTGAGTCACTGGGTTATTAGAATGACAGAGTTGCAAAGCTGGCTTCCATTGAGATGGACTCTCATGTCCGTTAACCACACAGATGTTGAGGACTGCCAGAGGCTCAAAAAACCCTAACCCCCTGTACTACCTGAAAGTCCTTTAGAACACTTTCCTTGTTCCTCCTCCTCCTGAGGCAGGGTCAAGAATAGTTGTTTAAGCCACCATCTTCTTCATTTGAGTGTGTGAGTGTAAATTTCATTTACTATATTGTGGGATGGAGGCAGAAAAGGTACAGACAACTACTTGCCCCTGGATGCAGAATCCAGTGTAACGGCATGCTGATGGAGCACAGTTGCCCTCAGTGAAGTCCTAGGGAATGAGAACACTCACATAAAGGAAGCATGATGCCACATGTCGTCGTCTCTCCTTCTGAAAGGGCTATTTCTTACCCGAGCCATCGCTTTCCCCCTTGTTCCAGCATCACTCAGTATAGATACTAGCATGTTCTCTCAATGAAATAATCTTTGTTAATAGCATCCATTATATGTCCGTAGATGTGCGCACACATGGGAAAAGGTGGCATTTCCTCCTTTCACAGCTGGAAAACATGATGCAGAATGCCTCACCAGCTTGGCCTAAATTGGAGTGTGTCCCTGACTTCTCGATGCAGGTGTTTGTGACTTAGATTCTTGGTGTATTTATGCAGAGGGGTGATAGGGTACCCTAGAAAGGGCTGCAACACTAGGTTAAGTCCCTGTGTGTTCATTGTCCTTTTAATGACAGTCTTTCTTGTCGTTGAAATTATTTGGTGCATTTTCTAATTTTTTTGGTAGCTGTGGATGTGCGTGCCAAAAGCATCCCTGTGATTTAGGTTGACCTGGGGATGCCCCACCCCTGCACCACAGCAGAAGTCCCCCCTTCTCCTCCATTTGGAGTGCCCATGCATTATTACAGCAGGGTACATACTACAGAAATCGCTTATGTCCTTGCAAGATTGCCAGTACAAGTAAGGACCTGGAAATTGTGGCTGTGCGTGTATGCCCCAGGATTTATTAACTACTTCCATGCCGACTATAGTCCTTTTATTTATTTATTTGTACTGATTGAGTGTGCCTGTGTTGTGTGTATGTGTGGGCACCCACATTCCAGGGTGCACATGTGGAGATTAGATAGAGAACAGTCTGTTCATTCCTTCCATTATGTGAGTCCTAAGAATTGGGCGTAGAGCCAGGTGTGGTGGGGTACGCCTTTAATCCCATCACTCTCGAGGCCAAGTAAGGTGGATCTCTGTGAGTTCAAGGCTAGCCTGGTATACGAAGTAAGTCCAGGACAGCTAGGACTTGTTACACAGAGAAACCTTGTCTTGAAATACCACAAAAAAAAGAAAAAAAGAGAGAGCGTACATTATCAGACTTGGTGGCAAGCACCTTTACCTGCTGAACCATTCCAGCAATCTAAGGCTTTAAGTTTTTGTTTTTTTAACTTCTCTAGGTGTCTGAGACAATGTATTGGGTCTAAGTGAATATATTCAAACCACTTTTAATTCCTTGGTATATACTTCATTTGTAATATTTTATCAAATCTAAAAGTTACATGTGCCTACAACCTGTTAATGAAAGATGTGTTTGCACTGGCCACCCAGAGTTCAGCCACAGATGCCTAGCAGAAGTATCTTAATCTTGCTAGCTTCAAATTCTGCCAGTAGTCCAGCTGCTTGTCCAACATACCAAGTCCAAGATGATCAGTATTTGCAGGCAGGACCACTGCCTTTGCTGCCATGTTTTGCTTGGTTATTGCATGGAGCACCATCATTTTTCTCTTTTTTAATGAAGCATTAAGGTCCGTTTACACAGTGATAAATAAAGTAATTACTGTAGTGGTGGCATTCTGCCTAAGTCATCTTGAAAACTGAAAGCAGAATCTTTTTAATAGCTCCATAATGGTCTCTTGAAGTGTTACAGATTTTTATAACGATAGCTGTAATATAAGTGCCATTATTTACTGCAAGACTTGAACATTTTGACCATTTACACAGTACTTGTCTGTCTCCAGTCGAGCTGAGTGTGTGCTGCTGCGGCACTGCGGACGTGTGCATGCTGGCTTCTGCAGTGCCCGCCAAGGGCAGTGTTGGCCAGGAGAGGAAGGCCACACAGCATCACTTGTGATGATCAGAGTGTGTTGAGTCCAGCTCCCTGTTTCCAAGTAGGATTTTTTTTTTTTAATCATCTGTTTTTTTTTTTTTCAAAGTAGAGTTTCTGTTTTGGGACCTCCAAGTCTTTGCCCAGTTTTATAGTATTATGTAAGAAAGCACATTTCTTGTGTTTTCTGATTACCCATTCTTTGCAACAGTCCAAACAAAGAATACTACAATAATGAAAGGGGGAAGGAAGCTGTCACTCAACTCTTCTTGGGTGGTGTCATTTGCTTTTGGTGAAATTCATGAAAGCATCTTAACATGGCACACATTCTCAACAGGCTCCTCTTGCCAGGTGCCAGATAAATGAGACATGACTATAGGACATCACTGTGAAGATTCGTACTGTCTTGGTGGCAGCCCATCCTTGAGTCTGACTTTCTTGCCAACGGAAGGGGGAACGGCCCTGCAAGCTGCAGGGCTGTGTGAGCCTGGCTCTGGCTCTCCATGGCTGTGTGTGTTTCTAGAGCTCAGACTCTGTTTCCTCAGTGCTCAGGAGACGGACCTGTTATGTGTGCATGGTAGCTTGTTGATTCTTCCGGAGAAAGCAAATGCTGTTGATGAGAACCTTTGGTGCATCTGATCTGTTCTCCCGGTGTCTGCATTAGCAATAAATAGACACTCCATTTGCATATTTAACACCCATCTTCCTTCAGCCCACACCTCTTCACTCCGGGATTAGCTGTTCATTGCTTGAAGCTTTTGTGTCTTTGCTGGGATATAACTTTTCTCCTTATTAATCAGCAAAAGTCATCCAAAATGGTGTCATTTAAAGTGGAATAGAGAAATATTCACTGGTGAGCTTTGATGGGTATTCTGTTGTCGTCCTCCTTTATTCCAGTACTTACATAAAAGCCCTGAACTTTTGGAAGTAAAAATAAATCATTCATGTGTTCAAACTGTCATGTTATACATACACAGAGTGCCGGTGCTTATATGAGAATGCTGGGGGCTTTTACTGATCACGGGTAATCGGCTCTCATTACAAGTTGAGTTGTTCAACACAGGAGTAAAGACATGGTATGGAGCCGGGTGTGGTGGCGCACACCTCTAATCCCAGCACTCAGGAGGCAGAGGCAGGCACATCTCTGTGTGTTTGAGGCCAGCCTGGTCTACAGAGTGAGTCCAGGACAGCCAGGGCTATACAAAGAAACCCTGTCTTAAAAAACAAACAAACAAAAAAGACAGTAGTATGGTTGTTGTGAAGTGTTTCTAGAGATAACAGAATAAAAGAAAACAACCAATTAAAAATTTTGCAGGGTATATTTTTAGATGAAAAGAATTTGAAGGTGAATTCCTTTGATACATGCTCACATATATCCAGACCATTGGAAATCTCTTTTAAACATCTCCTCTTTTAAACTTTGGTTCTGATGTATGTGGCAAAAGATTTGAATAAAAATAATTATTAAGCCAGGTGGTGGTGGCAGCACACTTCTTTAATTCCAGCACTTGAAAGGCAGAGGCAGAAGGATCTCTTAGTTCCAGGCCAGTCTGGTTTACAGAGTCAAGGCTACACAGAGAAACACTGTCTCCAATCCCCCCCCCAAATTATTAAAGTAAAATTCATATAACATAAGCTAGCCATTCTTCAAAACTAAACACTTCTGTGATATCTAGTATATTTGTACTATTGGGTAACCACCATTTCTAGTCCCAAAATAACTTCATCATCCCAAAAGGAAACCTACTATGTGTAGTGCCTTCTATTTCCCCATTTTCTACGGCAATGGGCAAAGAGTCTGTGTTATGTGCATTATGTTTCAATAGATTCGCCTCTTTTGTATATTCTACATAAATGCAATCCTGGGCCGTGCAATGTCCCATGGCCTACTGTTTTTATGCCTCGTCCACACTGCAGCAGGTATGGGGACCTAATTAATTGCTTTTTGTGACTGAATTGTATTCTATTATGTATTCTATTATGTGAGCATAATGGATTTTGTTTATCCGGAAGATCTGCTTTTTACTGCGTAAATCCAGGACCTTGGACATCTCTGCCTTTGTTCTGGGATAGCTGCAAATACTGTTCCTGTGTGATTGGCTCCTCTCTGTCCCCTTCTTGCTCTGCAGCCCATGAATCTCACTGACACTTAGAGAAAGGGGAAGAAAGCACTTGAGAAAGAAAGATCCAGTTGTCTGGGCTGTTCTTACTTTCAGCCAGCATTGTAGCAGTTCCTCCCCACATGTGGACACCTCACTCTTGGAGCCTGCGTGCACTGGGACTCAATTGTGGACCCAGTACCACTCTCTGTGACCATCCTCAAGACCTTGGTGGTCCAGTTAGGGGACACTAGCAAGTGGACACTGCTGTGCTGCAGAGGAGTACATGATGGGCACCCATGAGGGGTCTTCCAGTTCTGTTCAGTGACTGCGGCAGCGAGAAAGGCATCTTGCGTAGGTTCAAGTCTGGAATAGCATGTTAGGAGAAGATCTAGGACAAGGATGAGGCTGGCCTAGGAGGGCATCTTTAGTCTTCAAGAATATTCCTAAAGAGCTTTTTCTCTGAACCAGAATTCCCCTAATTTGTTAAATCTTAGGCTTAAATTCAACAGTAGTAAACTATCCATCATCCAAGTGATGAATTTAGTCCCATCCCGCTTTCCAGATCTCTAGAAATCCATTTTACATCCCACAAGCTTCGCTGAGCCTAAAGGACTCCATTTCCACTTATCTTTGTTTTAATCCCTACCTCAAACTTTTCCTCAATTTTCTGCTTACTGGATTTATGCTTTAACCAAATGAGGGTGAAGTACATATTTTGAAAATTCCAATTTTATGACTGATTTAACAAGAACTTTGATGCACTTGGGGAAAAAAAAACCCAGTCATTCATACTTTACATTCTTTTTTATTTTTGTAGTAAAACCATACACTTACATGTTTTTGGTTCACATATGCAGAAGTCATTATGGAACTAATAATGTGCTATGCCTTTCAGGTGTTTGAGCAGCATAGAAAAACTGATTTCTCACAGTGGTATGAACAGGTGACGCCTGCAGCCTCTGGAACCTCTTAAGACAAACTTTTCCTTGGAGGAAAAGGGGAATTTATTGTCCATTAGCACACCAAGAGCTGCGTTTAGGAGGCCATTAGTGCTTTTAGCTCTGGGAATGAAATTGCCCTGTCCTCCTTTCTGTCCTTGCAGCAGCGGGAGGGAACTCTGGCTTTGTGACCGAAAGCCTCTGTGATACCTTATGCCAGTTGCTTAACATCTCTGGGCTTCGGTCATAGTCACTGTCAGAACAGGGGAAATAGTACTGGTTTGTTTCCAGGATCATACTGAACATTGTAATGACTCAGAATTGGCAGAGCCAAAAGCAGGCCTGCCCTTGTTGATACGTGTATGTGATCTGAGTAGAGTGGGGGACTGAATACCGTATTGCTTGAATTATGTGTCTCTGCGGGTTGTAAGGCTCCCAACTCTTGTTCTTGTGGTATCTTCTCAGTCATCTTTTAAATTTTCCCAGTGTTAACTTCTGCCTCTTGTGGTGGGAAGCGACCATTCTGGATTATTCTCGAAGGCATTAGAACATGACCGTCGTAAAGGGCTGTGATCATCTCATACCTACAATTCGGTGCCATGTCAGCTACTTTGTTAATGCAACTTGTGCTGAAAAATCTCAACAGGAGGTTACTTACCCAAGTCACAAATTCATAATCCTATTTCTAGAAAGACTCCTGCAGGTCTAGCCAGCCACATTATTCCAGGGCCACCTGATGTGAGAGTGGAATCCCTGGAACAGTCCCTCGATGCTCCTACCCTAGTAAGTTGTCCACCCTCCTAGTGATACCTGGCCAGCAATTAGAAAACCAGATAGGATTTTTCTCATGGTTCACTGGGATTCATTTATTTTCTCATCTATATTTGTTTTCTTTGCATTCTCTGGATCATTAGCTATAAATAGCTATGTTTTACATGCATTCTTAATGTAATCGCTTAATAGCTGCCCTCTGGAAAGAATGGCTCTGACATTATTGTTTTTCTTTGTTTAGATGAGATATCAGTGGGTTTGGGACATAGATTTTTTTTTTCTTCTTTCTTGCTCTCTCTCTTCTGCTCTTCTTGTCCAGGCTGGCTCTGATTCCATGCCATGTCTCTCTTTGGGGTTACACCCTAAAAAGGAAGCATGTGTCAATTCAGGAGGGTTGGGCTTTGTTTGAATTGTTATTCACATCTTCCTAAAATTTTCAAAAATTGAAACCAAAAAGTTTATTTTTCTTTCTTAAAAGCATTTTAAAATGAAAAATGTGATGGGCTTTAACAGTTGTGAATAACTCAAAATACTGCTTTATTGTTGACAGTCAGCAGCAGTAAGTACAGCAAGCATTCCGCTAACCTTTCCTTGTCATGTTTTAAGAAAACAATAGGATTAATGTATTAAAAATCCATGATTCTGGGCTGGAGAGATGGCTCAGCAGTTAAGAGCACTGGCTGCTCTTCCAGAGGTCATGAGTTCAATTCCCAGCAACCACATGGTGGCTCACAACCATCCATAATGAAATCTGGTGCCCTCTTCTGGCCTGCAGATATACCTGCAGACAGAACACTGTATACATAATAAATAAATCTTTTAAAAAAAAAATCCATGATTCTTAGTTGATATAGGGTGCTGCCAAGGCAGCAAACATGAACACAACTTTTCCTTCGATCCTGCGTTTGCTCTGGTGGTGGGTGTGGTGTCCCTGCAGGTTAGGGTGCCCCCTGTGGGTGACGTTGGGATAGGGAAGAGGTGGCGAGGGCTGTGTATCACCTCCTAAGTCAGAATCCCCAGCATCGCTTGAATATTTGTGTGTATGGTGATGTGTTCTGGAGAGTCCTGCAGAGTAACAGAAATTCTCAGAGTTCCCCAGTCCGTGGACAGCAGCTCACACAGCTAAATGAGTGTCTTGTGCCTTCTGGCAGTGAGGTAAGTTTTGAGTCGGTAGGAAAATAGACCAGATGGGCCAACTTTTCAAGCTCTATGACTAGTCTGCTAGAGGACACTGGACTTTCCAGTTGAGGCATAAAAGCTGCAATCTGCACAATCTGCCTTCCCTTCATCTTTTAGTCCATTAGATGAGCTTAGTGTCCAGGAGTGTCTTGTTTTCCGCTAAACTGACTTGATTTCTTTTGTTGGCACGAGACAGGTTCTCCTGCATTACACAGTTTGGCCTCAAACTCCTGGGCTCCTGAGACCCTGTGCCTTGTCATCTCCAGTAGCTGGGACTATAGACATGCGTCATTATGGCCCTCGTTGAGATCTTTTTTAAAATACATTTTGCTTCCCATTGACTCCAAGTCCCTTTCTGAGGAAAACGGTCTGATGCCCTTTCTACACTGTGGCATTACGCAAGAGGAATCAGATTTTAAAGCAAAGTGCACAGCCCAGCCTCTCAGCCCTCACATTAAAACATTTAGACAATGTGAAATCGGAGTATTTGTTGCAAAACAAAACATTTGTGTACTTGACCTCCTGTTATTTTAAATCTTTTTGTTTTTTGAGGTTATGATTAATTATATATTTCACTGTTCTCTCTCTCTCCAAACCCTCCAGTACCTCCTTGTTGTCTTTAAAACTCATGGCTTTTGCTGGGGATGGTGGTGCACACCTTTAATCCCAGCACCCTGGAGGCAGAGGCAAGCGGATCCAGGCAGGTTCCAGGCCAGCCTGGTTTACAGAGTGAGGTACAGGAGAGCCAGAGCTACACAATCCCATCTCAGAAAACAAAAAGACAGCAGCAACAACAACAACAAAAAAATTCTTGGCTTTTTTTCGTTGATTGTTTTTATGCATGTGTGTGTGTGTTTTGTGTTTCTAGATACATAAATACAATCTGCTCAGCCTATATGATGTTACTTGTGTGTATGTTTTCAGGGCTGGCCACCCAGTATTAATCTTTTTACTACAAAAGTCTTTAGATATTTTTTTAAAAAAGGGCAAATTTAAGTACGTAAATACTTCATCCAGTTTAGTGGAAATTATTAACATTTTCTTTGTAAGCAAACAGCTGAGTGCCTTGTGCATTCTGCAGTTGACATATCCCTGAAGGGACACATTGAATATTACGCAGATTTCTTAATCCCTCCGCGCTTTACCACATCTACCTGTTTTGCTCTGATGAGTACAAGACCTGTTTCTGTCCTGTCTATTGGCTTCCTTTGATGCTTTTGTGTACAGACTCGGATTGTATGCCCCAGCCTGCACCCAGGAGGCCTTCTCCGCCCTCCATCCAGCAACAGTTCTGCAGGGGAGCAGGGAGAATAAGCACACACTGTCGTCCATCCTTTCTTTTAGGCTCGGAAAGAAACATGTCCAACAGGTCAAGTCCTCTCAGAGTCACAGCATGTCACACTTCTAGTAATTAAAACTGAAGCTCAAACTGAATAAGAAATAATTTTTTTATTGATGGCCGGCATTTGTGAAAAATCTTTAATTAGACTAAGATACAGAAAGAACTTACTGGCACTTTCATTTAAGAGACACTTCTGACGTGGTTATTTTCTGTGTGTCGTTTTGCCTGGGAATTTATGATTCTTTTTCACCGTCTTCTCAGTATGCCAACAGCCAGCCTGCATTCATTAGCCGTAGCTGTTTCGTCTTTTGTTTTAATTGTGTATGGCACACGTTCAAGGATATTTTCTTACACAGTTTCTTTATGGTGATGTCTGAGGCATCCCATCCCCTTCTGCTTGGTGGGTTATCCTCTGAGTGTGTTCACATCTTGTCTCTCTGTGGTCTTGGGGCAGCCTTGGGTTCTCACGAGATCTCAGAGGATACCTTAGCTCTGACTGTTAATGTGACACATCCCATCCCTTCCAGCTCTGTCCAGGGTTCTGCTGCTGGTAGAGTTCTACCTTAGAGTACCATAGAAATCCTGGTCCAAATCCATGTCCATAGGGCTACCCGTTTAGAATCAGTGGCCAGCCAGACTGAGGCCTCATTGAATGTCTGCTGGGATTAAAAGTCAGAGGAAGAGATGGGTTGGGCATAGATTTTCTTTTTTTCTAAACCTCAAGGACCTTTGATGATGATAGTTCAAAGGTAATTTCAGAGTGCCAATATTATGTCAAACTTATCTACCTACATTAGGGTAGAGCAAGAGGATGACCAGTTGCCCCATGAGAAGTCCCAGTTGCTCACCTCAGGCCACTCTCTCTGCCAGTCTTTTTGAGGGTTTGAAGTTTGAGCCTGGTTCCTTGTGACTTTTTTTACTGGCTGACACTGAGCCAGCATTGCTGGTAAGCACTAGGTCATCAGTGTATACAGAGGTACCCCTGCCACTGCACTGTTGTGCATCTTTGCTCTGTCCGTCGATCCATCCATCCGTCCAGCATCTGTTCCTCTTCCACCCGCATACCAAGTGTGGAGATCAGACAGATGACTGACGTGGGCTGCTGCTGCTTCTGCCCTGTCTCCAGTGTGCTGCACATGAGAGCACTTGTAGAATTCTCTTCTGTGGGCCGTTCTCAGTCCCCTCTCTCCCTGTGTATGTCTTGCTCTGTCTCTAGCCTCACCAGTTTTTTTTTTTTTGGGGGGGGGGTTCCTAGAATCCTCTGAAAAGAGCAGATGTCATGTAGTTGTGATGTTGATACATGCCATGTGTACTCAGCATGGGGAAAGAACCACAAGCGTAGAGTTTGTTAAGAGTAAGCCAAAGATTGGTGTGTATTGATATTTAAAAACTTAACATTAGAGATAGACCATTGCCCTCAGGCCCAGAGAGGTCATCTGTGGGGGCCTTGTGCTTCCTGGAAGGCGTGGATGCCGGGCTTGGCAGTTCATCCATGAATAGGCAACAATTTATGTAAGAAACCTTAGGTTTTTCAGTAATAAAAGATAGGGAAAAACCTTGAGATCAAGGTCGAGCTTGGGTTTCTGGTTTATTTGTTTTCATTGTTGGCGATTGTTAAAGACCTCAGGGTGTTGTTCTTTGTTTACCAACCACAAGCTAAGAAAGTTACTGATGTTCAGCATGTCCTTCCTTGCTTCCTTCCTTCCTTCCTTCCTTCCTTCCTTCCTTCCTTCCTTCCTTCCT
>CAJQZJ010032551.1:6515857-6543057 GCA_907164525.1 Lophiomys imhausi
CCTTCCTTCCTTCCTTCCTTCCTTCCTTCCTTCCTTCCTTCCTTCCTCCCTCCCTCCCTCCCTCCCCCCTTCCTCCCTCACCTCTCCCTTCCTCCCTCCCCTGAGATACTGGCATTAAAAAAAAAAACAAAAAACAAAAAAACAAGGCAAGATGGCATTTAATTTTTTCTAACAGCAGGAGAGTAGCTTAAGTGTCCCCCATCTAGTGGTGTGTTTGCAGCAGTTAGGGTGAGGAGAGATCAGCTTAAACAGCTGAGCTCAAAGAGAATACATCTATCACTTCTGTTCTCGTACACACACTGGACTCCTCTCCAGGGAAACCTCCAAACTGTGAACAAACAGAATTTTTCTTGAACTAAGTGCATGGATATTTGTAAGGTGTTACTGAATGGTACCTATAAAATAATTGGAAAGCTTTTGAAATGCAAAAACCTACAGGTGTTCATCTATAAGGTATCTTTTGACATAACAAATTTGTGAAATAAACCTTATGCAATATGCTAATTAAGATTTGTAAAAATTTTTTTATGGTTGGTTATTATTAGTTTCTAGAGTCTTCCTGGAAAAGAACTCTCTAAAAAAAAAATACGTATAAATTTTTTTCCTGCGTGTATGTCTGTCTGCCTGGTGCCCAGGAAGTCCAGAAGAGGACATCAGATTCCCTGTGTTAAAGGCAGTGTTTGAGAGCTGCCTGTGGGTGCCGGGAACCAAACCTGGCTTCTCTGCTCTTCACCACTGAGCCATCTCTCTAGCAACAACCACAACCCCCCATACTTTATCTATTTTATTTTAGTTTTTAAAGGAAAGGGTCTCTCCATGTAATCTCTGGCTGCCTTGTAACTGGCTTTATAGACCAGGCTGGCCTCAGCCCACTGTTCAGATTTCCTCCTGCCTCTGCCTCCCAAGTTCCTAAGTACTGGGCTTAAAGTTGTAAGTCACCACTCCTAGCTATCATTTTTGCTATGGTTTAATATTGAAATCAGTAAGAGTTTATGAAGAGTCAGAGTGAAGGGGAACTTCAAAAGGCCACTTTGTGTGGTTTGGCCGGGCACAGGCACAGATGGGACTGACACTCATGACTTGGTGGGGTCCCCAAGTCCTGACAAGAACAAACATGCCATGATGGGTTCTTACACAGACCGTACTTTCAGTGGGGAGGATGCTGAAGGCTGAGTGGTTAGACTCTCCCTCCCCCCTCTCTCTCTCACCCTGGCTGGATAGCACCCTCATGAATTGTGGTTCAGACTGTTCCTTAGTAACTTGTACATATGTAGATTCATGTTCAAACATCAGAATTACAGAAACTCCTCTCACACTTACATGCTCATCTGTTGTAGGTGATAGTGAGTGGGATTTTTATTTCTGGTCATCTGGGTAGCTGAGAGACATTAAGAATTGTTTGCAGTATGAGAACTTTGATTATTTTCCCCCAGCTTCTGTACTTGTGCATTTTGTTATTGTAGTTGAGTTTGCTCACGTGTGAGATGTGCTTCCTTGGTTCATGTTTATGTTCCCATCCAGACAGCGTTGGGGTCTGTGCAAGCAACCACCTTACTAAAGAACGAAGAAGGTCTGGTGTTTTCTGGGAAGTTCAACTTTATGAAAGTCTGCCTAAGTAAAGAAGATCAAGGCCTCTATGATCATAGGAGACAAGTCAGTTCCCCAAGGAGAAGGAAAATCAGATGTCATATAGGTTGCCCATTACTCTAGTTAATGACAGCCCAAGCAAGCTGAGCGTGGAAAATTGACACTCAGAATAACTTGGTGTATTCTATAAGCCGTGAGATCCTTGAGGGGTGTAGATCAGCATTCTGTTTTGCACGTAGTAACTAGACTTTTTGTTTGGGGACTCCTGTACCTGTGCTGCACAGCTGGCACACCCTACACCCTTAAGATGAGGTTAAGTCAAAGGTGACATCAGCTCATCAGAGCTTCCCTGTCCCCAAAAGATAGGCTGTACCCCATCCTATAATTGATAGGAAGCAATTTCTGGCAGAAGTTAACAGTCTAGGCAGGTTGATCTGGTAGAACATTGGTGGCCTTGAGAAGAAGCGTTCTCCTTGAATGTGGGTAGGGCAGAGGCATAGGGCTGCAGTGGGTGTCTGAAGCCATCTTGCGATCAGAAGGGAAGCCAGCCCTGGGACAGTTACTGCGGGGAGCAGGGCAGATTTGAGTCACTGGCTACCAGAGTAGAAGCCCAGAAACCAATCCCATTTCTGTGCTGTGTTTTGTTTTCTTCTGTTTCAGTCAATAAATCCTTAATATCGTTTAGTTTGACTCAGTTGGGTTGACTTTTGAGCAATCTCAGTAGGGCTGAAGAACTTGGCTGTGGGTTGGACATCAGGCTCCAGTGAAGAGGAGGGAGGGTCTCAGATGGGGAGAAGTGTCCATTGAAGTTCCCAGGGCTCTTCCTTAGTCTCTTCAGATCAATGGCTGTTCCTTCTCTCTACGACTTTGAAGTGCCTGCTAAGTATGTTTGGCAATTGCACCTAGGATTCAGGTTATACATCAGATTCCACTGGCCCAAATTTGGGACGAGAACAAAAAAACAGATTGGAAATTGGGACTACCTTCATAGATGTTGTCATCCATCATAGAAAAATCATAATATCTCTGTTTCCAGATATGAAAATTGGAAAACTTAACCAAGGAGTTGGGATTCTATACTTGAGAATAGTTTCCCTAAAAATCCGGAATATCATTCAGCTGTAAAAATGAGGGAAGTTCTGGTACATGTGCAATGTGGATGGACCTTATGGCCATTATGCTAATGCAATAGCCAGTCATTAAAAGGCAGATCTTGTGATTTCCCTAGGACAGAGCCAGCAGCTCCAGAGTGGTGACTTCTGGTGTTTGGGGAAGGCAGAGAGACATTGCAGTGTTGTTGTTCTGCAGAGGGGTGAAGGTGGTAGAGGTAGATTGTGGTGATCCCCCAAACTAGTGTGAACATATTTAATACTGCTGTATTTCATGTCTAAAGATGATCAGAATGACTGACCTCATTATACTGCATTTTAACACAATTCAAACAAGTAAATGGGAAAAGGAGAGCATGGCCGCATTCAGCTGGCTATTGGCTGTTAGATCAGGGAAGCTGGGATGGGATCACTGGCCCACTTCATATACGCTAGTGGAGCAGTCTGGGGCTGAGTGCTCCGCCTGGGACATTTATGAGTGAGGGTAGCACCTGCCTCTGTCCCAGCATCAGCCCTCTAAAGGAACTTCTCTAGTGATTTGTGCCAGGCCTTCCCTGGTGCCAGCCCTAGCTGGATGGTGCCCACATACACACCTGACTTAGGCCAGGTTTCCACAGGAGGCCCCCCTTTCCTCACCCCTGTCTGTGCCCACAAGCCCTGCCTCCTCTGTTTTCACAGTGCTACAATGACAGAATGTAACAGATCTAAACTTGTTTTCACATTATAATCACTCCAGGAGTATTTTCAGTGCCAAGGTCGGGCTGCCTCCCTCCCTCCCTCTCAGATGGACTGAATCACCCTTTCTGGAGGTGGGATGAGGCACAAGTATTTGGAAAGCTGGTAAGGACTTTCTATAGGCAGGCGTGTGGATCAACTTGCTGTGCGTTGTTCTTCTCTAGTTTCAACCCGGGCCACCTACCACTGGCACTACCACAATTATGTCTCCTGCGGAGTGTCCTAAAGCCCTATGTGTGGTAGAAACTCTTAGGGAGGAGTGTTAGGTTGGATTTGCTACTGGAAAGCCCAGAATACCACTGGCTTAGTGAGCGAGGGAGGCTATTGGGATATGGGCGTGGAGCTGATGCTTTGAGGCTCCCATTCAGAGTCCCTTGAGACTTGTTCAGGTTTACCAGACTAGGTCTCAACCCTGGACTTTGGGAGATTGTGAAGGTTCAGAGGTGCATACCTCAGGAACCCCCTAGCTGCTCTGCAGATGCAGCTGGAGAGCTGCTGACCTGTTGAGCAAACTTGTACCAGTCAGGGAACTGTGCTCTAGGAGGAGGTGGATAGTTGAAAGAGCACTTGCTCAAATGCAGTTCCAAGCGTGTGCCAAGAACTCGGCCATCTTTCTGCCTTTAATCATAGAGACTTTCTAAATCACATGTAATTGCACACCCTTTAGGCAGCTTTTGACTGGCTCTGGCTTTGTCTTTAGGTGATTTCCCCCTTAAACTCCTGGAAGGAGAGGGCTGGTGGGCAAGAGAGAGATTTCTTTTAAAAAGAGAGACACAGTAGTTTGTTGGGGAGTTGTGTTCTCATAATATTCCACATTCCATAATGCTTTTAAAAGCCACTTCCCCAGCCCCTGCTTGAGTCTTTAGCTGTTGAAGAACTCAGGTATGTATGTGAGTGACCACCCTCACTTGGGCATTGGTGTTGTCTCCCTCCATGTCAGTGTGTAATGATGTGATCTGCTTTAACAATGATTTCTAAGCAGTTGCTTAGTCTGTGTGTTGTTAGTCTGGTGATAAACCTAAAAGAGCATGTTCAGAGCTGTGTTCAGAGCTAGACACAGGTGCTTAGGAAAACTTCTCACCAAAGGGCTTTCAGGATTTCTAAGTTCTTGCTGTTTTTGTGACCTTGTGTGGTTTCTGGTTTCACAGAAAGCTTTGTTTCTCGGGTTTGTTGCTGCTTTCAGCCTTGCCCTATAATCACTGGGCGCCAGGGAGGGCTGCGGTCTCTTTCCCAGGGTGCTGTGCCAGCCCACGTGTGCCACCACAGCAGCAGGAGGCTGGGAGGGGGCCAGGAAGGGGCCAGGAGGAGCCAGTGTTCGAAAACATGAGAGTGCCTATCAGGCCTTTGTTTGGGTTCTGAGCTTGCTGGGAAGGGAGGCAGGCATTCCTGGGAGCTGCTTGCTCCCTTTGGTATGCTTTAAATGGGCCATTCCTTCCTTGAGCTATTCAAGATTAAAGAGACTAGGTAAATGTGCCTTACAAGGTTAAAAGTGGGGAGCAGTAAGGAGCCTTTCTCCTTTTTTAGGGGTTGTGGGTGGACAAGGTGTTTAGTATTCTTGAGCTTCCTTTGCAGCCTAAGGACAACCTTGAACTTCTGACCCTCCTGAGTGCTGATATCGCAGTCAATTGCCACTCTGCCCAGTGAATGTGGTGCAGGGCTCCAGGCCAGCGTTCTACCAACAGAGCTAGGTCTGCAGCCCTATTGCAAACCCCAAAGAAGGAAGATTCTTACTTTGAATTTAGTTTTTAGAGTTGGAGGATAGAAGGGAGTGAAGAGCTCCTAGAGTCTGCAAGAAAGAAAGTGATAGTTCAGGAGGACACAGCCTTCTGGGTGGCCCACACAAGAATGCCTTATCGTCCTCCTGCAGTGAGGAGTGATGGTGGCCAAGGCGAATGTCTAGGATGCGGGTGGTTCTTGTGACCATTGTAGCATTCTGGATGAAGTCAAGGTGGGCAGGACTACACAGGCCTGGGCCATGAGTACTAAACCACTGACTGGAGTCACAGTGGACGGGAAGGTGGGCCCTGTGCACCTTGACAGCTGATTGGGAGAGAAGAGGGCTCAGGTGCACACCAGGACTGCAGATGTCCACTCTGGGGACAGAGAGAAGTGGCTTGGGAGTACTGTGTAAGTTTTCTGAGAATCATCCGACAGTGCTCTCTGGAGGCTCCATAAGTGGCCACATATGAAAATGACTGGTAGTCAGAAAATAAGAGAAAGTAAGTAGCCTTTCCAGTAGGAATGTGAATGGAGCCAGATGCTACTCTGTTTTGGATGTGTGCGGGCATAGGCTGAGCACCTACTTCATGACAGCCAGACATGCTGCCAGAGCAGGGCCAGGCATGGTGAGAGCAGGTTCTGAGCTAATGTGGTAGAAGGAATCAAGAGCAGAAGCGAGTCCTGAAACCACGGCTTAGAGGACAGCGTGGCCAGTTCTACACAAGAGCGACTGAAGGAGATGGAGAGCTACAAACCTTGCCTGTCTGCCTCTGCTGACTTCCCTTCTTTCCCACAGTCCTCCTTTAAGCTTTGGGCATGGTTCATAGTCACCCACTTGACCTTGTTTGGAAGTTACCTGTCTACACATCCATTTCATAGGTGAGGTGACCCAGAGAGGGGTCTCAGTTTTCGTGTTGGCCATATGGTGCAGAAAGCCAGCTTGGTCAGTGACTCATAGACTGTAACCTGTGGATTCCTTCATGAGGACTGGGAGGATGGGCCTTCTCAGAGGAGAGCAGTGGACTGGGGTGGCCCTGCTTTCTATCCGCATGCTATCTTTGCTTGGCGTCCTGTCTCCTGGCAGTGTCCTCAGTTAGCCCCATGAGTGTGAGTCCTTCTATGGGGTGAGGAAGTTAGCTTGGCCTGCTGGAGCCCATCTTTTTACTCCCACTACAGTGGGCCTCCTTCCCAGGGTCTCTTAATAGCTTATCATGGCCGTAAAAAGAGAGCTGGTGTGTCACATGGAGCAGATAGATCTCTTATGATGGGCCCTGTAGCCTATGTGGAAGTTAGCGTACCCGTAGCTCCATGCCTTTTACAAACAATGGAAAAACCCATCACCAGCCCCAAACCAGCTGTCTTTCTTCTGATGAATAGACAACAAACCCCAAAGAGCCCAAGAGTAGTTTCTCAAAAGTACTCTGGGAGTGCATAATACATTTTAAATGAGATTAAAAATTATGTATTATTCTTCCTAGCATATCCGTCAGGCCATTGAGTGTGAGAGAATTCAGTGTTGTGTGCTCAGTACGAGGTAGTAACATCTATTCAGTGTGCAGTAGTACATCCACTTTGTTCAAGAACAATGTATTCAAGGTCAGTGTATTTTGGCTCTGCGACAGACTTCTGGAAATTCCCAAGAGAATAAGGTTTTTTTCCCCCCCCTTCTGGTTATGTAATCCAGCACAAGTGATTGTGTGGCAGCAACTTCATGTAAATGACTTTTAAAATGCAGTTGATTCTAAGATTTTGCTTTGAAAAGGGTGCCTTAAAATTTTTTCTTCAAGTTCCCCCCCCCAGGGTTTAAGGCAGGCTTTTTTTTTTTCCTTTATTGAATTTGTTCAGGAATTATCTGTGATTATCGCTCTGTACTAAATGGCATTCACTGCTCCCTCCACTTCGGTGAGTGAGTGTTGGTTCTCCCTCTGCATGGAGACTGAGCCAGGAGAGGTTCCTGTGAGGTGCAGGTTGCCCTCCTTGTAGGTGGCAGTTCTTGTAAAGCTCAAGACCTCACCTGTATGAAGCTTTACTGTCTTGGCCTGCACATTTCAAACTCTCCCTGGTGCTGATCCACTCTCCTTTAGGCTTGAGTGACAACATTAGCCAGTCCAGGGGGAGTATATCCCTTCCACAGGAGCTGAGGCAGGAGCCAGCACATAAGGACCACATCTCTCCAGCAGAGGGAACAGGCGAGCAGGCCGAGTGTCAGGATGTCCTGGTGAAGCAGGGGCTGAAATGGACCTACGCAGCAATGGACATGAGTTAATGAGTAGCAGTTCTCATGCTGGGTTCCATGGGCAGGGTCTTCATGGGAATCTGAAGTGCCTATCCAGTGTGGTCGCTGATGGTCTTCTGGCTGTAGGGTCCTATATGGGAAGTTCAGGCATCCCTCATAGCCTTTAACTTGTTCAGCTGGCCAGGGATGAAACCAGCTGGAAGTTTTTCAATCTGTGACAACAAGCATTCATGTGCATTAGATGTTCACAGGCCAGACACTTTTCTAAGTGATTTACAGTGTATTATCTCATTTAATACTGCTCTGTAGTAGAGACTGATTGTCAGTGAGATCACAAGGTGCCTATGTAACCCTCCTTCGCAGAACCCTCTTCGGCACCTTAGTTTCATAATTTCCTATTTACAGGCAAAATTAACATGCTAATTACAAATCATTCCCTAGTATTCATTCAGGTAAGCTAGCTCCTTAAGGATCTCCTTAAGGTTTAGATGGATAACTTAATTGAATTGCTTAATGTATTTAGAAGTGATAAAACTGCATTTTAAATTATATAATCCAAATGACAGGGTGTAAGTCTAATAGGAAAAGTCCAGGGCATCTTCACAGGAAACCTACTACTAATGAACGATATAGAAAGGATGGAAAACACCATTTCCCCTCGTGTACGAAGCTGGAATATTGCTCATGTCCTCTCTTTCCATGTTGATGTGCATTTTCAGACCAATGTTAGTATCTGATTAAATAATCTTAAGGTTTTGTCTTGAAGCCATAATGATGAGAAACGTTTAGAATTTATTAGTGTTTTTTTTTTTCTGTCTTGATTTTGTTTTATTTATTGTTTGTTTGTGACAGTCTTTCACTTTGTAGGCCTAGCTAGCTGGAACTCACTGTGTAGACAAGGTTGGCCTGGAACTCACAGAGATCTGCCCTCCTGTGCTTCCCAAATGCTAGGATTGAAAGCGTGGACCACCAGGCCCAGAACTTTACAGCTTATTTTGAAGAAGAGGGAGGAGGAGGAGGAGGAGGAGGAGGAGGAGGAGGAGGAGGAGGAGGAGGAGGAGTGAACTAGGGCCAGAGAGTGCGCGGACTTGCCTGGTCACTTTTGCCAGCAATAAATTCCAATCCTCACCAGTTACAGACATCCTACAAATCAAATAATTTTCAAATGCATTGGAGGACTGACCTCATACGGAGCATTCCCAAGTAATGGGTGAAGACTGTGTTTAAAATGTGTGAAACCCAGTTTTTCAGTTTTACATTTAGATTGTTTTTGTTTATCAAATACTAATCACAGTTAATGTTTCTTGGTAAGTTAGACTATCAACAGATTATAGGGCAAGTTTGTAAACTGCTGAGAAACCTGCCTCACCTCACAGGCTTCCTCACTAGTAGCATGTGCAGGTCACGAGCTCCAATGTGGAGGAGTGCCCTGTGTCCTCACGGCACTGTGTTTCTCAGTGCATGTGATGGAGAATTTGGACAACAGTGGGTATTGCACGGTCAAGGAAAATCAAGTTCTACAGGTTCCAGACACTGAGATCCACTGAACATCTTTACATATACTGGCCTACAAAGTTCATAGTCAAGTGAAAAGCTGATCTCCTAATTTACCCCCATCCTGCATGCAAGTGTGTGTGTGTGTGTGTGTGTGTGTGTGTATGTGTGTGTGCTGTTGATAACTAACTTTAACTTTATTTTCATTGACATTTAATAATTTCATAGAAGAACTTCTCTCTAAGATGAGCAATAGAGTACAAATCCAAAATCTGGGAGATTTGTGTGGTCGTGTGCATGAGTGCGCGCGTGCATACACACACACAGTTCTGAGCAAGGCATGGGGCTTGCCGCTTAACATTAACCCCTTGAGGTGTTATCTACTAGTACAAAAAGAAGAGACATCATCACATAAGAACCAAGCTATGGTTCTTAGGTTGAGTGTTCACTACCTCTGAAAGCCTCTAATAGTAACAGCTCACCCCCAACCTCCCCCCACCTGCCAAGTTCATGGTTTTTTTTTTTTGTTTTTTTTTTTGTCATTATGCTCTCTAAGTGAAATGTAAATATGTTGCCATTCTTTCTCTTAATGAATTCAAAATACTGGAAATTTTTAATTCTTCAAGAGCCTGTGCTGGGGCATGACTACCATAAATGGGGTCTACTCAACCCTAATTCTCAATCTGACAACCATCAGCAAACTGCCCCATGGAGGTAAACTCACAGGCATAACTTTTCTAAAAAAGCTCCTAGATGTAGCCAGGAGTACGCACACATTGCTGGGATCCTGAGATAGTTGGTAAGCCCCCCCAGGCTTTCTAACCTCCTCCAAAAAAGAGCCCAGCAGGCAGAGATGGCAGCAGCTACCTGCTCCATAGCCAGCAAGTCCCACCAGGAGCAACCAGTACTGCACAGCCAAAGCCAAAATAAAGAAAACATGTTAGCTGGGTGTCCTTCTGCCTTCCTCTCTGTCTAGACAGGAGACCACACCAGACCTGCACCACATGCCCTAAAGCAGTCTCCTGTACTGGGAGATGAGAACGGGGGAAGGGGAGGGGGAGAGACAGAGATAGAGAGAGAGAGAGAGAGAGAGAGAGAGAGAGAGAGAGAGAGAGAGAGAAAAGCTGCAATGAAGCCTTTTAAATAATTTAAAAATGCTTCGAAAGCCTCTCTTCGGAAGGGCTGCACTGGTGGATAAAAAAGGGAGTCTATGCTGCAGGGCTCCCGTTTGTGTTTTAAGCTACATTTTTCTTACTGGTTTGAACATATAACCTTCCTATTATTATAAAGAGGTCTTTGAGAGATTTCACTTTGTGAGTTGCTTATTCATTCACTTTTACTTTTCTTTTTTAAGATTTATGTATTTGGTCTATTTGCATGTAAACCTACATGCCAGAAGAGGGCATCAGATCACATCATAGATGGTTGTGAGCCACCATGTGGTTGCTAGGAATTAAACTCAGGACCTCTGGAAGAGCAGACAGTGCTCTTAACTGCTGAGACATCTCTCCAACCCAATTCAGTCACTTTTTTTTTTTAATGTTTATTACTTCAGGTTACATCTCCATCACAGTACCCTCTTTCAACCCCTTCCAGTCCCGCCCTTCCACCCTCTACCGCCTATCCCTTCCATCCCACTCCTCCAAAGTGGGGTGTGCCTACATATTAGTCCCCCGCCCCAGTTCAGCAAGTCATATGAGGGCCAAGAGCCTCTCCATACACTGGGGGCCTACAAGGCAGCACCACTAGAGCAAAGTGTCTCATTGACAGGAAACAAAGTCTGTGTTCCTGTTCCCTTTGCTGCATTGGCTGTAGTATAGTTATCCTGACTATATGGCTAAAATCCAATTATAAGTGAATAGATGCCATGTGCATCCTTCTGAGTCTGGGTTAGCTCACTCCATTGTTGGTGGGAGTGCAAACTTGTACAACCACTACGGAAATCAGTCTGGCGATATCTTAGGAAACTTGGAATAGCTCTGCCTTGGGACCCAGCCATTTCACTTCTGGGTATACATCCAAATGACTCCTCACCGAATCACAAGGAAGTTGCCTCATCTATGTTCATGGCAGCCTTATTTGTAATAGCTAGAAACTGGAAACAACTCATATGTCCCTCAACCAAGGAATGGATAAAAAAAAAAAAAAAAACAGAACTGTGGTACATCTACACAATGGAATACTACTCAGCCATCAGAAACAACAAAATCCTGCAATTTGCAACAAATGGATGGTTCAGTCACTTTTTAAAAAGGGACAAAACTTGGTGTTAGACTTGGTTAGAAAACTGAATCATGCACTTGGGATGAATGGAAATAATCTTTTCCTCTCTTTCTTTCAAAAAAAAAAAAAAAACTCAGTTTAATTACATGGCAAACACTTTTTAACTTCGACTGATGGAAATCTAGATTTGTGCCAGTCATTGACGGCATACACCTTTAATCTCAGCGGTTCAGAGGCAGAAGCAGGTAGATCTCTGAGTTTGAGGCCAGCTGGATCTATAGATCCAATTCCTGCACAACCAGGGATACACAGAGAAACCCTGTCTGAAACAACAGCAACAACAAAAAAAAAAAAAAAGAAAAGAGAAAAAGAAATCTAAATTTGTATGTTACAGTTGCATTTTGAAATAATGAAAATTCAGATACATACTTTGCATCATTAAGTCTTTATTACAGGTAATTTAGATGACACTGATTATATTATCCATGTATGTATTCTATTATCCAGCTTCAGAGTCCCCGGATCCTTCCTGAGCATTGTTCTGTGTCTTTTCCTTTCCTAGCTTACCATTTTACCTTGTCCTTCACTGTCAGTCCACTCTGATTGTCTGGTTATTTTTAACTGTTGCCTGATGGTAGGAGGATGGACAGAACTGTTGCAAGCACCAAATTAGGTGTCCATGCTACATGACAAACAAGCCTTTAACGAGGATGTCCTGGGTGGGCTTGGTTGTACTTTCAAGTCGTCCTTTCAGAATCTGCTCACTAATCAACTTAAGAAAATTTTGTGCTGGTTACTCTGATGTCTTACTTTGAATTCTTTCCCAGCTTATTGTTTTCACTATATATATATATATATATATATATATCCCTAAAAGACTATGACTAGGATTGTAACATTTCCTGAGAATGCAGTTTAACTTAAAGATGGGGTTTCTGCATAGACACTGGGAGCTAACTGACTCTCGGGAGGGAGCTGTGACTTCTGATGAAGTGGTAGTTCACAGGCAGTGGATGTCCTGCATCTGGACGATGTCCTGAGACAAGGGCAGTGTGTTTTGCAAGAAGCCGTCTGCCTAGCCTAGTGGAAGACATGAAGTTAACTTACTGGTTGGAATGTTTTTGTGTTCATGAGAAAGAAACCCACCTCATTCTTGAGAGACTGTAGATTCACAGGCTCACAGGCAGACAAGAAATAATAGCATATCATGCTGTACCTCCCTCTCTCACACACACACACCCCAGCACTTTGTAAAACTATAATATAATTTGACAACCAGAAAGTTGCTATTGCTACACCAGGAAGCATCCCTTCAACGTGGAGGTCAATATCTCCTCACCTATTCTCCTCCTTACTGCAAACCTCCTGACTCTAGGTCACCAAAAATCTGTTCTCCCTCTCAAAGTATTATCACTTTAAGGCTATTCTGTATATAATTGTTCCTTTTAAACATGCCATAGCTTACCTATCTACTCCCCTCTCTGTTCAAATTGTAGTAAATCTAAGCTTTGTTTTCTTTGGGAGAAGTATCTAAAAGTTCAGTTTCTATTTTATATACTGGTAGCTGCGTGTTTATTTGTAAAGATGCCTGAACAGTCTAGAGTGGCCGTGCAATTTTATACTCTGCTCTCCTCAGCAAAGTCTGAGTGACCAGGGGTCCCCCTTAACCTCCCTCTCAGCTGTGTGTGTGTGTGTGTGTGTGTGTGTGTCAGTCGGATGGATGTGGAGTGGTATCTCATTGTGGTTTTAATTTGCATTTCCCTGGTGGCTAATGATGTCAAACACCTTCTCATGTGTTTGTTTACTATTTATATACTCTCCTCTTTGGTAAAGCATCTGTTCATCTTTTTCTCTAATTAGATTGTTTATTTTATAATGTTGAGTTTTCAGAGTTCTTTATAGATTCCAGACTCTAGCTCTTTGTCAGATATGTGGTTTGTAAATATTTTCTCCCAGTGTGTGCTTTATCATTTTGTCTTCTTAACAGTTTTTCAGTGAGCAAAAATTTTAATTTTGTGAAGGTCTGGCATTCTAGTTTTTTTCCTCTCTTGTAGCCTAGACGAGGAATTCTGTTCCTAGAGATAGATTCCAGAGACACCCCCCCCCCCACGCCAACTTTACCATTTGATGGTTTATGTTGAAATTTTTAATCCTATTTTTAAAAATGTAACGTATGAGATTTAGGTTGGGATTAATTCCTCCCTATCCCCGGGAGCACCATTTGTAGGCTAGACTGCTCTCCCTGCACTGAGCTGATTTTGAGCATTGTCATCACCCAGTCATGAGCTGCATGGGCCTTGTCCAAGGGTCTCTGCGCTGTTGAATTGGTATATGGGTTTCTTTGTCAGTGTCACATAATTTTGAACGGTGTCAGTGTCACTGTATCCTAAATATTGAGATCAGGTAACCTGATCCCAGTTCTTTCTGTTGGCAACTTATTTTAGTTACCATCGCCTGTTTTACACTTAGAACAATCTTGCTGAGATTTTACTAGGAAATGCAGTGTACCTCTGTACATCTTTAAGGAGAAGGGACTGTGTGTGTGAGTAGGTGTCTCTGTGTGTGTGTGTGTGTGTGTGTGTGTGTGTGTGTGTGTGCGCGCGCGCGCGTGTGCACATGCACCTGTGTATGCCCGAAGGTACATATATGTGGAAACTAGAGGTTGACATTAAAAGTTATTTTCAGTTTTCTTCACCTTGTGTTTTTTGGGTTTGTTTTGGTTTGGTTTTTTGAGACAGGATTTCTTGAGACAGTGTTTCTCTGTGTAGCCTTGACTGTCCTGGACCTGCTTTGTAGACCAGGCTGGTCTCAAACTCACAGAGATCCTCCTGTCTCCGCCTCTCAAGTGCTGGGATTAAAGGTGTTCACCATCACGCCCAGCTGTTTTTTGTTTTTTTAATGCAGGGTTTCTCACTGAACTTAGAAGTGACCAATTAAGCTAGAATGGCTGGCCAGTGAGCTCCCAAGATCCTCCTGTCACTGCTCATCTTCTTCTGTCTTTTTAATGGGTGCTGGGGAATCTGAATTCAGCTTCTCGTGGTTATGTGACAAGTGCTTTACCAGCGAGTCCCCCCCCCCATGCCTCACATGTCTAATTTTTTTGACACTTTGTAGTAAAGCAGAAAGAACAGGAACATGTTTAAGTGCATTAGTCTATGTGTTTAGAGGATGCCAAGCTTATAAATGGAGAACATAGTTCCCAATTCTTGTGGTTTATAATTGTAATTTCAAAATTCAGTTTTGCAACTGAACTTTTACTTGATTGGTTGGTGTCTCACAGTAATTAACCTCCAGCTCCTGAGAATGACTTATTGTTACAAGGAATAGAATCTAATTTTCTTAATGTACAGAATGTTTTTAGAAATAATACAGTGCATATCTAATTTGTACCAAGAACTGATTGTACCAGACAGGTACCTGAAGTTCTTGTGAGTTTGATTCTTTATCCTCCTTTCATCAACTGCCATAGTTCTCTGTTCCCTTCATAATGGTGGAAATACTTGCCTGTGCTCGGGATTGAGAAAACATGAAATATCCGTAGGAAGTGCTCACTGGTGTCAATGTCAAGTCACCCAGAGTTAAGAACAGTGATGCATACAAGGGCGGCAGCATTTACCTTTGAGGACCATTCGTAGGAGGCAGTGTTGGTCAATCCCCAGGGCATCCACATTAGAATCCATTGGACTGTGGCTTTGAGGTGTTCTGTGGAGTCTGTGCTGAGCGTCAGTAACGTAGGGATAAATGTAATGACTTCGGAGGTATCTTGAATGTTGTATTAGCTAAGTTGAGCCTGTTGTTGTTATGCCATTCATACTTGCGCTGTTTTCCCGTGAAGTCGCCCTGGCTCCTATCTATAGTTTAGACATTCAGCTAGCCAGCCATTCAGGCAAAGCAAGGCAGGAGGTCTGACCAAGAAAGATACCCCCAATAAGAGATCTTCACTGTAAATCTGGAGGGTTCATACTGGGCTTCCTTAAAACAAAGTATATCCACACAACCTTTGTGCTGGTGCATAGCGTACTCTGGGGATGTTGGTCTTGTTTTCTGGTCCACTTGGGGATGGTCATTCTTTCAATGCTCAGCCACACCCCCCCCCCCAACTCCTTCTATTGCTCAGTATCTGGCTGCCCTAAAATGACAGGCATGGTTAAGTTCCTACAAGTACAGCCACTTAAACCCAGGGTCTGCAGACGGGAGCTCGCTTTCCTCTCAGGCTGACTTCCATGTAGAGTTTGTTGACTTTAAGCTTTCGGACATTAAGAGTAAAGTGAGGAGAAGTTGAATGTATTACCTGGCTTCCTTGGTTCACTTAACTGAGTTGATGAAAAAAATCAGCATTGTTGCAGATTGTTATTACTCTGTCAGACCTCTGATTGTTAACCAATGAGTTAAAAATTGTTCTGAATGAAAATGGCTCAGCCAGTTGCAAGGGAGCTACTGTGGACCTGCCTGTGATCTTTCCAGGTCAGTGAGATAGTCACTTCATGTTCCTTGGTGTGCTTGAGGACATGCGGATGTATCAGTAGTCACAAGCCCCTTCCGGGCTTTCCACGTGCCCTTGAAAACCAAAACCTGGAATGTGAGTGTGGGCCATACTTAACTGAACAGTGAACCCCCTCTGTGCCTTGTACCTGCACCCCAGATGAAAATCCAGCTTCCCATGTATTTTCTTCATTCACAGGGCTTGTTTGGAATTGCTTTGGGAGGACATTGTCACCAGGCAGTGCATCTGGTCACAAGATAGTAGAGCAGGTGTCTGTGCTTTGGAGAGCCTCCTGAAATGTGAATGCTGTCTCCCTTGCTGCTGCGCTAGCCTTTCCTTATGTTACGGATCGAGGACTGGCATTCCTTGTCTCTCTCACCCACTTGAGGCGTTCTTGGAGTCTGGGTTGAGGATTGAAATGGCACCATTTCTGTTTGGTGGTGACATGTCCTAAGCCTGCAATGCACTGTAAATATTCTCAGGAGTGTCCTTGATCCATGGGCATGAGACCGGCCTTCTGTGGGCAAGGTTAGGACCAGAGTCCGGAGTTGAGGTGTGCTGCAACCTGCCTCTTGGGGAGGAGTCCTGGCGTAGTGTAGTTTGTCCTTCTTTGAGTCCTGACTCTTTCTGGACTGCAGAATGGAATAAAGTCAGCCTCTGCCACCTGATTTTATATATTAGGGGCTTGGCTACAAAGTGGCCCCATTGCCTTCCTGAATAAAGTACTTTCAGAAAAAAATACAGAAACCATGCTTACAAAACCCCCACCTCAAAGTGGTGAAACCCATTGCCTGACTGAACTCCGGGACAGTGGTGTTGGGTTACAAGCTAAGGGGAAGTAAGTGGATATGGCTTTGACTCTCTAAGCCCTGATCATATAGCCCTTTTGCTGTACTTGAAGGGTACCGTTTTGTAGGCAGATCACCTCCTCCCAGGTAGATTTCTGACTAAAACCATATCCGCATTATCAATGGACTTGCCCAGCTGGAAGCTGTTGGCTTGGACAAATGCTAGCTTTTTGAATGGATTTACCACATATGCTTATGGGGGCGGGGGGCGGAGATTGACTGGGAAATGTTCTTATGGTTCTCAAGACTACTTTTGACCCCAGGGAAAGCATACTGGGGACAGATTGCCTCTGGAGCCCCTTGGCAAATTCCAGTAGTGTATGGTAATTTTGTTCTTTTTGGTAGCCGGAATAGAACACTTTCTGTAAATTAATTGAAAATGCCCATCAATCTCCATATATTCTATGCTGTACTGAAGGGAACTAATACAAAATGGGTACCTGAGACACATGACAACATGGCTAGATTCTAATCCGAAAGCACCCGATTCTGTGGCACCCCCAAAGGTGAAAGAAATAGCCTCACCATCCTCGGAGATGTAGCACCCTATGTGGAAGGGTGGTGGAAGAGGAGGTGCAGGGGTCTCTTCCTGCTGTGGAGGCATGGCAGGCTGTGAGAGCTCAGAGGAAGGAGATATGTCTGCTGAGCCACATGCTGGCTGTCTTGCTCTGAGCTCGGGCACTCACGCACGATGCTTTAGACTCATGGCTCCCATCAGAGAATCTTCGAGGCACTTGGCAAAGACGGGTCTCTGTCTTTGGGCACCTTTCCCTGTTGTGTATCAGTGACAACTTGTACTTTCTTTGCTCCTTCAGGCCGCTGGCTTCACTGGGGGGCTCCTTGAGGGCACCTACCTCACTAAACTCTGTCAGTGTAGCAGGACACTGAGGACCAAGCCCTGTGGACAAGTGACTGTGCTCAGGGCAGAGGCAGAAGCCACTGCAGTCATCTTACTGTATGATGTGTTTCCCTGCTTCCCCTTCCTCTCTTTTTAAAAGACAGGGTCTCTCTGTGTAGCCCTAGCTGTCTTGGTACTTGGTATATACAAGCCAGCCTTAAAGACACAGAACTCCACCTGCCTTTGCCTCCCAAGTGCTGTCTTTCTCTCTTTTTAATTTGTTTTCCACTTCTGCATAAGAGCTGTACAGTTTTCTTTGTTTGCATACAGTCTTAACTTTTAACATCTATTTCATTTGATGGAATCTGTAAGAAGTTCTTATATCTGTTCATCAGCTAAACATTAATTTACTTGGTTTTTAACTGAGAAGGTAGTTACAGATTTCTTCCTCTCTTCCTCCTCCACTTTTGTTTTTTTGTTTGTTTTATTTTTAAGTTTTAAAGGTAGAGTGTTCTTCCGGCTTTAGTGAGCTTGTTGGGTCTGGAGAGCCAAGTTGCCCTGGCTCCCTCTCCTGCTCATTTGTCGTCCTATAATGTGGAAAGACAAATAGACCCTTAAACCTGTGTCTCAAGGCCACTGCCAATTTTTTCCTTTGTGCGTAAGTAGTTATATTATTTCTAGGTTATGTTCTTTATCTTTGAAAGGAAAGAGAAAGTACCTTGAACTGTTTGCAGGAACTCATTGTTCCAGGCTTGTCTAGTTGCACCTGTGACGCCATTTTCCACTTGGAACCACAGGCATGATAAGGTCAGTGTCAGCTGGTGAGCCTCTTAAAATACAAAACACACAGCTTTAATACACACGGAAAAGTGGTCATTTCCCTCTTGCATATGACATGTCTCTCAAAAAAAAAAAAAAACCAGATGTCAGAGTCCAATGTCTGCTGTTTGCCCCTCTAAGTCCTTACATGAGAAGATTGAAGAAGGCATTTAAAGCCAGCTCAGGCCACTTAGTGAGGTCATCTTGGGCTACAGAGTGAGACCCTGTCTTAAAAATAGCAACAAATAGAAAAAGAAAATCAGTTATTTTGTGCCTTACCAGAAGGGTGGTATGCTGTTATTTTAAATGTACTTATGTGGAACAGTAACTTTTAAAGTCCCTCTTTACAGTGAACTTTTCCTCTGGGGCATGTCTCAAGTTGGAGGATGATCTTATAGTTTAATGACAGCACTCAAGCTACAGTGCATGGTGAGTCTTAAATCCTGTCAGGTAGCAGAAGGACCATTTCATGGCCTGGAGAGGGTGCTTGGCTTTGCAGGAGGGGCATGTTGAGGAAAGAAGCAACTAGAGGGAGATGGTCAGAGAGAAGTGGATTCCTGGGGTTCAGAGAGGAGAGGAAGCCAGTGCGCTGGAGTGGCCTTGGTTTGCTTTGGGTGTACTACATCCGTGGTCTGCACTGAGCCAGGGAGCGGAAGGAAAGGTTTGTTAGTGGCTCTGGGCCTGTGGAGTTTGTGACCTGGGACTTTACTCTGTGTGGGTTTCAGTCCTTCTGTTCCAATTGGGGTTAGAGAGGCCCAAGGTACTGAAGGGAAGAATGTGTCCAAAGTTAGGTAAATACTTGGTCATTATCTCAGTGTCTAAGGTGGCCTAGCTTCTCACAGTGCTGGAGGTACCAAGGCTATGGGGGACCACTAAGATGGGGCATGTTTAACATGAAGAGGGCCACCTTTGTCCTTACCTAGAGTGGATTTTGTTGTTGTTATCCTTTCAAAGAAGCATGTGAATGAGCCATGTGGAATGACTTTGTCCTCCCCTTTTTTTTTTTTACAGATGCCCAGTCCCCTCCATAGGACAGTGGCAGACTCTGTCCATGTGAACAGAATTTTTAGTGACTTCCACAGGAAAGCATTCATGAAAAGGTTTACCTTAAAGTCCAGTATTACTTTCCCAAGGGCCCTTTGGAGCAGGGGTTGAGACAAAGACAGAATCTAAAATGCAGAAGAGGGCAGGCTGTGTGTTATAGGGTGCCTGGAGCTTCTGTCCCCAGAGAGAAATGTAGAAAACAGGAAGTGGTTCCCCAGAGTCTAATCTCACAGAAGTAAGATAGGAAGTACTTAGTAATATCAAAACCACGCAAAAACTAATGCTCTTTTATAAAACCTAGTTTTCTCTCTTTCATGTTGAGTCATTAGCAAGTGAATCACTGGTTGAGGTTCTTTAACCATTACTATAAATAATGGGTGTTCTGTTCATTTATCTTACGATGCTTAAAACAAAAGCAGGCAGTTATTTTGCTTAAACATAAAGAAAAAAGTAATTTTAATACTCTTGTTGCCTTTCTAAAAGTCTCATGCCCAGAAAACTTCCACATGTATAAAGCAAAACCATTTGTAAGGCTCCGTCACATTGACACTCATTCCATAATTTCTTTTAAAGAAATTTTTGTAGCTGATAAGTCATGTCAGGGTAGTTCAGTATTGGTAATAGAGTGTTGATTAAAATATACATAACAATGCCTGATAGGTTGTTGACATAAGTGTTTAGGCGTTCCTTTTTGTACATTTGTGCAGGTATAAATTCAGGTGTGCAGGTACATTTGTGCAGGTGTGAATTCAGGTGTGCAGATGTGTGGAGGTCAAAGGACAACCTGGTAATGTTTCATGGATGCCATGTCACCTCCCCACTCTTTGAGAGGGTTTCTTTTTCACTATGTGTATATTTTATGCATATGAGTCTTATGTCTCCATGTACATTTGCACACTAGAAGAGGGTGTCGGATCACATCATAGACAGTTGGGAGCTACCATGTAAGTACTGGGAGCTGAACTCAGGACCTGGGCTCTTAACCACTGAGCCATCTCTCCAGCCTCCTTGAGAGGGTTTCCTATTGGTACAGAAGTCAGCAAGTAGGCTAGGCTGGCAAGTGAGCCCCAGGGAACTGCCTGTGGGCCCCTTCAGCACTAGGATAACACGTTTGTGCCTCCACATCTGCCTTTATCATGTGAACTGTGGAATTGAGCTCAGGACCTGGAGATCACATTGCTAACTAATCCATTGCCCCAACCCAACATACATTTTTCAGAGGCTAAATCATCTTCTCACTGTGCTCAGAAGATACCATGGGCGCTGTTAGCCTTTTCCTTTAACTCTTAATCTTGATGTTAATTTTATTAAGATGTTTACTTTTCTATTAAGTTTTACTCACAAAAGGATGAAGGGAGGAAAATTAGTGATCTGATCAGCTGAAAATTCTAGTAGTGAGAATTTACTTTGTAATGTGTGATTGATGGACTATGTAAGAGGATACCCATAGAGTATCTCACTTCAGGGTACTGTCTCATAGAAACTGTAGTGCAGGGTGGAGCTGAGAGCTATGCCAAGGGAAAGAACTAGTCACGTAAGACAAGGCCCTCATACTTTCTTAAGTTCCTAATAAGGTAGAAGGAATGTTGCGTGATGGACAGACAGAGACTGAATGCGTGATTGTTGTCCTGTGATGAGATACAGTTTGCAGGTAAGAAGGATAGAGTGAATTCATAACCACCTTTGTGCTATGTGGCAGTCTTGTACAAACAGAAGGTTTGATTTGGAAGAGAACTAGGTAGGAGGCAGAAGGGGAGAAGCTGGTAGAGCAAACATATCCTGTGATGTCATCCTCTTTGTTGTCTAGATGGAGGGCCTAACCTGGCAGCCTGTGTGGTAAGGTGACAATAGTCAAAATGACTAAGAGTGTACAACCCTTGTCCTTCTTGAGGCCAAGGAAATGGTTAAAAAAACCTATTTTTTTTAACCTCCCTCCGTACTACCTTAAAAATGTCCCAAATGTACCTATTCTTCTGAGTGACCCTCATTTGTTTGCTGATACAAATGAACATTAATTAGTAGAGTATTGTAGATATACAGAACATGGAGTCTTCAGTCCTCACACTTTGTCTGCTCATCTCAGGGAGGGAAAGATGACTAATACCCCGGTGAATATCCATCATGGAAGGAATGTTGTGTTTTCATTTATGTGAGAGATCAGAGCACCCCCAAGTGAAACTCCGTAATGAGATTCGTCTTTAGAAATTAAAAAGAAGTAGCATAAGTGTAATTTTAAAGTTTGTTTTTTGATGTCTGTTTGGAAGGAAACTTTTAAAAAATAATCAATGCGTGATCACTGTGTTGTTAGGAAAAATTAAGTGGGCAGTCGTTACCCCGGTTACCAGTTTAGGATGATTATGGCTGGTCCAGATTACAGGCTCTACATGTATATGCACATTTATATATCAGTCTTTTATAGTAATATTTCCTATAAGTAGATATTCCTTATAGGAAAATAAGTAGAAGCAAAGATGATGGGCCAAACTCCTAGAACTCAAATTTTAAATTTTCTTCTTCACAATTACTGGCTGTTTTTCTTGTGGAAGAGTTGGAGTATAGTTTGAGGGTTTTGTGCATGTACTCTGTGTGTATGTGAAAAACTTTCTTGGCTCAGTGAGAGTTGCTGTTTTGTTAGGAGTTGACTGCTCGGAATGTCTAGATACAGGGTTGAGTTTCACAGGTCTTCGAAGTGGATGTCTGCGTGTGCTGAAGCTCTGTAAACACGGGTAGCTTTGTTCAGCATTGTATAACATATATTGATTTTTCTTTTTCCTCTCCAGAAAATCTCAGGTCTTTCTTTTCTCTGTTGATACAAAGGTTGGTCTGTTCTCCAGTATCCCAACTGGGGAACCCCTAGGGCCAGGTCACTACTGTTAAAGGTGTCTGAATTCTCCAGGCTTCCCCTTCCGTCACCAGGCTCCACCAGGAGCACAATTTTATAGCGAAGCTGCTTCTATCCAACAGAAATACCTGTTTATCTGGCAGGTCCAGCTGTCACTAGGGACACATGAAAATTAGCTAATCACAAGAAGTCTCCCCTCTAGGAAAAACAAGTACTTTTTTAAAAAAAAATCTTGTATGTTGGTAAACTCATGCATTTCAAAAGCATTTTCAAAGATTGCTATTGAAAGTGGAGGCCTATGTAAAGTCACCTTCCTGTCATCAAATACTCTGTTCCTTCCTGCCACTGTGTGATGTTGGGACTGTGTATATACCCTTTAAGTCTCAGACTCATGTTAACTCTTAGTGTTAATGGTACACAGAATACATTTCTACAAAAAAAAAAATAGAGAGATGCTTAGTACTTTCCTATGGTATAGCAGAGAGTGAAGCGATCTTGCCAAAAATGACAGTTAAGATATTGTTATTTGGGCAGAAATATTAGTAAATGTCACATTACCCTTTGCTAAATATTTATAGCATAGAACATAAACCCTGATGCACAATATTTTATGACAGAAACATCCTTTACCTAATATCCTTTACAATGTGCTGACGTCGGTCTGTAGTTTCTATGCAGAGGCCCGAAGGAAGGAATTATTAATTATTGATTAATTCCCTCTTCTTTCAGCAGAAATAAATTCCATCCCAAGAAAGCACCCTTGAATCTTTGATTCTTCTCAAAATGGAATATTTTGAAATATATGCATTTATTCTTTCCTGAATTCAAATGCCAGAGCTTTTATAGAAAGGCGTGATGAGAGGGTTGTGGCAGAAACAGAAGGAAAGCAGCATGTTCAGGAGTGAGGCGCCCGGCCGGGGTGTGTGTAAGGGTTATGCGTGTCCTCGCTGAGAAAGGACATGGCTCTGGGAAATTGCACTGTGTTCTGAGTTCAGCAGTGTGACTGAATGGCAGTGTCCAGTAGCTGTGGTTTATAACGTTGTGGGCGCCAGATACTTTTCTCTGGGTCGTTTAGAAATAGCAGCCTGGAGGTGTGGAGGTTTTAATTCGTGGTCATAGTTTTGAGTTGGAGTAGATAGTGCTCCAAGGCACTTTTTGGGCAGATACAGATTTCATGCTAGCTCTGTGAGGTGATTTCCCCTAAAAATGTATGAGCATATCGGAAAATTCTGTGCGATGAACAGAAGTTCTCCGTGGTGGTCCTTAGATTGGTCATGTGCGAGAGAGAACTGTGCCTTCCATGAAGCTCTGTTAATGGCTTAATGATTCTCACAGTGAGCCTATTACTATTTTTATATAGAAAATGGACTCGAAAATTAACTGGTACACAGACTGTCTCCATTAGGCAGCAGCACTGCAACCTGTCTGTACAGTTCCATTTCCACAGGGAGATGATCCCAGGCCTGTTTACATACAGCTGCTAGAAACTGTCTTGCAAATGTTTGCTGTTGTTTGGTGGCTGCAAGATCAGTAACAATTTTCAGAATGGAGTAATTTCAGAGTCCTTCATTTACGGCAGTTTGGGAAACACTTGAAGGACCATGTGACCTAATTCACTGTAATCTCCAACTGGACGATGTGCCCAGTGTGTCCTTGAATCAAGAACTCCTCACCTCTTAGCCAACACTGCTTTTGTAAATATCAGCATTCCTGCTGTGTAATCAGTGATCTCCCCACCCCTACCCACATCCTCCCCTTGCTGGGCCTCATGCTTTGAGTGGGTCACTTGCTGTGACATCCATCGTGTGGTTTGGGCTGATTACCGTGCATGTTTCCGTGACCTTAGACTCTGTGTACTTGCTCAAGGAGTAAGCCGGGTCTGCTGATGACTAACCACTAAGTCATGGTGAAATTTCATAACATTTAACCTCCAAGTCCATAAGCAAAGTGAGCAGGGAAACTGAAATATTGGAAAGGTTGATATTGTAGCAGTAATTGATTGTTTGGAAATGGTAAAATTCAAATAAATACTGTGAAAGAGGATAGAAGAAAAACATACAGAAAATGTCATCTTGTAATCGCTTTAACTTTGTTCTAGACTTGAAGTAAATGGTTGTATATTTTGTCTGAAAAGTCATTCACATGTTATCAGTAAGTTAAAAACAACAATATACAAATTCTTATGTGTCGTGTTATGTATTTTTATATATTTCTTTGAGAAAAGATTTTTGTTGCTGTTTTAATATAAAAGTCTTGCTATATGGCCCAGGCTGTCCTCTTTACCTCAACTTTCTGAGAACAGGGTCTGGAAGTGTGCTTCATCGTGCCTGGCTAATCTGAGAGCCATCACTTCTAGATGGAGCAATTCAGATGTTTGTGGATGACCCCTTTATATAGTTCATGTTTTCTTTCTGGTAATTTGCAGTACCTAGTGATGAGGTCTGATGAGCAGGTTGTTAATACACCCTGAGGACATCGGAAATATAGAGAGTTTACATCCATATTTGCAAGACCTGTAGGGGAGCGTGAAAGGGAGTGTTTGGGGTTTACCGTTTGTTCCAGAAGCGCCCTGGGATGCTGGGATGTTCTTTTGAGAACTTAATGAGCAAGCCCTTCATTGCTCCAACCTATGCTTTCCAACCTAGCCTCTGCTAGGTAATTTGAGTTCAGGGCCTCACAAGGTCAGCAGTTTTCTGTCTCATGAAGACACTTGCTGATCACCCCTTTGGTGTCTGTGGTCTTGACTTAGCAGGTGGTATCACCACTGCTGCATTTGCGTGCTTGTTCATCCTGGATTTGTTTGCTCACCGTCATTCATGAATCCTGTCGAAATCCTACAAACCACAGTTCTGGGATATCTTTGAGGACACACCTTTTTTTTTTTTTTTTCTCTTGTTTGTAGAGTGCTGGTATTGGAATGGGTCTCCCACATTTTTTAATGTCCCCTTTTCCTGTGTGGGTACCAAAGCTCGCGTGTGTGTGTGTGTGTGTGTGTGTGTGTGGTCTCATTTGTGGTCAATGGATTGTTTTCTTTTTTTGTTTATTTTGCTTGTCTGTTTGGTTGGTTTTGTTTTTTTTATATATATATAAGTACTTTATTTTTTTTTCTTCAAGTTACATCTCAGTGACAAGCCCTTCCCTATTCCCCCTTCCTGTCCCACCCTTCCACCCTCTTCCCCCCCAACAGCTTCCCTTTTCAATCCAACAAATGGTTCTTTCTCTTAAAACAGTAAATTCTATACAAAACAGCATAATTAAATATGCCACATTTATGAGAGTTAAATGGCCCAGTATATCTTCCCAATGTCCAGTTCATACATATTTGGCCCCTGACTTTAACCTTCTACCTTCTAACCATCTCCATGAGTTTAAAGTTCTATAACTGACTTAGCTTTCATACTAACTTGCATCACTATTATAACCATCTTCTTAGATCTAGAACGCCCTCTTGATTCCTAAACAACTCAAAATTTAGCTATGAGACTCAAGCTGTCTATTCTTCAACCACCTCAGAGCGCTGAGGATAAATATATCTGATTATATAGGAAGTACAGTGCCTGCAGCTTCCAATACTAAGAAATGACAAACCAGTGACTACCTGGACAGTTCCCATTTTCTCTCCATACATTCCAGCATCAGTCTTCAGCCTTTTGGTCCTGTTTCTCTGACAGACATTTATTGTAGAGCCTGGATTGTGAAGGACTAACCTACCCTGTCTTGGGAGAGCTAGGCTGTTGACTTCCCTGCTACCAAGTTTTGTCCTTTTTGGACAGCAGTCTGTCTGCAGTTGAAGCAAGGAGTTTTTACATGCCAAGAGATAGGCTTGCCACTAATTCAACCATCTCACACTGGAGATTCTTCAATGCTTATCTTCTACTTGGAGTAGAATAAGGGGTGCTGTCAGGAGCTGATATGTCACGATATCAAAAAAAAATCTTAATTTAAGACCACATCTTTGAATGCCATATTCTGCAGATCTCTTGGGGTTTTTGAAGATGCCCTATCTATCTCTTGTATTTAAATAAGCAAATGTTGCTTGTCTCTTAACAACTTGATTACTGAGTAGCTTAGAGAATATCTGTGATAGACTGTCATAGTAGCTAACAAGGTGGTTTTTTGAGACAGGGTTTCTCTGACTTTCCTAGAACTCACCCTGTAGACCAGGCTAGCCTTGAACTCACAGAGATAGACCTGCCTCTACCTCCTCCCTCCTGAGTGCTTGGATTAAAGGCATGTACCACCACTGCTGGCATGTTGTTTCCTTTTAAAGGAAGTGACTTGCTGCATGAGAGATGCATCCAAAGCTTCACTAGTCCTTGGGCTACAGATGAAGCCCCATTTTAGAACTATGTCCTCCGGGCAGCTTCGATGACTGTTCAAAAGCCCAGTCAAGAGGAAGATAATCTTCACACCCCAGTGTTTGGACAGTTAGTGCACAGTGGAGACTGGTGACCCTGCATAAAATTGGTCTTCTGTGGTGACAGATGTTAACCTGTTACTTAGTAATGTATTCAGTAACTTGGTTTTCCTTCTGGACCCTTCCACTGGGTATGACCAACCAGCATGTGTGGCATTCTCAGGTGCCCAAGATGGACTATAGTTCAGTGTTGGAGCACTTGTCTAGCATGTGGGAGGCCTTGGGTAGAACCCTGTTCTGGCTTCTGCTGAGTTGGCAGGGTGCCTGTCACCTGGAATAGGAGTCCCCCCCCCCCAGCCCCTCTCCTGTGTCTTGCTCGTAATTGCTAAAAGAACATCTGTGTGTACAACATGATTCTTTTGACAAAAATATAGACTGAATATTCTCTTGCACTCACCCTGCCACTGGGCAATCAGAGTTGAACAAAGCCAGGTCCTTGAAAGCAGTCTTGTAGTAAAAACAGTCATCAAACAACTCTCACCCAGCATCTCTGCGGTTCTTCTCACTCTTGTCACCCTGTTGTTGCTCTAATTTTGTGGCTTCATGTCTCCACCATGATAACCTTTGTAATTGCTGGCTACCTTCTAGCACAGCTGATATGAGTCCTTCTCAGCTTCAAATCTTTCTTTTTTTTGGGGGGGGGTTGTTGAGATAGGGTTTCTCTGTGTATCCCTGGCTGTCCTTGACTAACTCTGTAGACCAGGCTGACCTCGAACTCACAAAGATCCGCCTGCCTCTGCCTCCTCAGTGCTGCAATTAAAGGCCTGCGCCATCACACCCAGCATCACTCACTCTTTTTTCCTCCC
>CAJQZJ010032551.1:6546663-6558568 GCA_907164525.1 Lophiomys imhausi
TGTGTGTGTGTGTGTGTGTGTGTGTGTGTGTGTGTGTGTGTGTGTGTATGTGTATGGTTAAGGACTCCCTTCTGAAAGGCAGACACAGAATAAAGGTAGAAGTAGTGACCCTGGGTGTTCTCTAGCTCTTAAGTACCATGAGCTTCTCTGAGCTCTGTTGCTAGCAATAAGAAGGTGCTCTAGGGCATCTGCTGGCAGGTTGCCACAGACAGGGAACATCCAGATGTTGGTGGACTGCGCAAGTTACTCTTTCTGCCCCGTGCTCTGATGCTGCGTTAGCACACGTGGTGATGATCTGAAGCACCGTGCAAGGTGTAGACATTCAGAGTAGCCACTTTCCTACTCCTGTTTTATTCTTGTGTGGGGTCATGGGTAATAATATCCTGTTATCACAGTGAGGACTTTCCAAACCCTTAACGCCACATCTGAGCTGTTCTTAGGTTTTCTTACAGTTAAAGGCATGGTACATGCATGTGTATGAAAGGGAGATTAGGTTGTTAGCCATTTCACTACAGGCCTAGGCTCTCTTGAGAGAGAATGAGATGGCAACTTAATAGCTTCATCTAGCTGGCCTCAGGTCCTTCCGGCCAGTTGATCTTTCTGGGTAATGTGAGTGTTGACACTGCTCTTGCCAGTGTCCTGGCAGGGTGAACTGCAGGCATGCAGTGTGTATGAACTCTGACTTGCTGTGGTGATGGTGGAACTGAGGAAGGACCATACTTCTTAAAACCTAGAGTGAACATCTTGACTAGAATAACTGTAGTGAGCAGACAGAAGGATGTACCTGGTGATTCTAATACAAGGCACTAACCCTAGTCTGCCAGCTGTGGGCAGCAGATCACTTACCTGCCTCGTGTAGGACCTAAGGAGAAGTTTAGAGGTCCTCCAGACAGATCAGAGGCCAGAGAGGAGTTAGAGCAAGGTCATGAGATATTTCTCCTCTGGTTTCTTGTAGTAGTTTTGTAGTTTCTGATCATAAATATTTTACCTTTTAATCTGTTTTGAAACTGTGTGTGTGTGTGTGCACGCGTGCATGGAGGACAGGGGCTGTAATGTCTTTTTTTTTTTGCATGTGGATATTCTCTTTTCCAAGTGCCATTTTTCCTATATATATTCTCAGTGCTTTTATCAAATATTGGTTGACTGAAAATGTGTTTGTTTGTTTTCCTTTTATTCTGTTCCCGATCTAGGTGTCCATTTTTCTGTCAGTACCACGCTGTTCAAGTAACTATAGCATCATAACAAATATGCAATTTTAAAATGATCTTTTGGGTCATTTTTGTTTTGTTTTTTTGAGACAATGTCTCATACAGCTCAGGCTGGTCTTGAACTCATGATTCTCCTGGCTCCACCTTTGCAGTGTATTGTGAAGTCCAGTGATGCTCTTAGCTTTGTTCTTTTTGCCTATGATTCCATTGGCTTTCAGAGATTTGTGATAGAGCACTGTGTAGAAGGAGAGGGAGTGAAACAAACTAAGTGGGAAGATGGGATGCAAGGAGAGAGCAGTGTGCCACTGTAGTACCTGGTGGTCAGGTTCTCAGCAGAGGTAAGGTCACTGCAGGGTGATGCTGAAGTGATATAAAATGGAAAAGGGGAGATGAAGTGGGACTGACGACTTGAAGATTGGAGCTGTGTGTGCTTGGTTTGGGGGTGAGATAAAGAGAGCCAGAATTGTTAAGAACCGGACGAGTTTCAGAGACATTGTGACCAGTGGCAGCTTTGCAGTGTGTATACAGCAAGCAGTATACATACATACTTTAAACTTAGCTCCATGGACGTCACTGAGTTCACATCTAAATCAGCATCCAATTGTGAGTCACTGTGTGCAAACATGTGCATGTGTGTTGTATTTATCGTCATTGAAATAGACTTTTGGTTTCCTTTTGTTTTCCTTGAGTTGATTTTTCCAAATAATTGAAGCTTATATCTCAGAGTTTAACAAATTTAACTCTTTCTTCTTAACTGTTATTACCAGATCTTTACTGTAATTAATGTTTCATTTTCTTGGTAATACAGGGCACTGTTACAAAATCTGGAGTCTTGGAAACTTTTGGCACATAAAACATTATTTATTTATTTTTTAAAAGAGAACGTTGGACATCTATGTATGCTTATATTTAATGCATTTTGTCTGTTCGCTGTGTCCTGACATCACGAATCCTGATCCTTAGTACATAAGTGTTTGTGGCATTTTCACCAGGCGAGGGCAAAAGACTTTCATAGTTGCTTTTAAGCTGCCATCAGATGCTACGAACTTCATGGTTGAGGCACTAGAACTCTCTCTGTCCATCACTTGGATGTGAACTACAAATGAGAAATCCTGTTAACCGTTAAACCCATCTTGTTTACATCATTTTCTCTTTTCTTTGTATGTTAGTGCTTCTGAGTATGTTGTTCGACCCCTTTAGAATTCTGACTCCTCATCAAAGAATCTCCATTTGGAGATGGTTGCATTAGTGACAAGCTTGTCAATGGGCAAGAAAAATCCCGTTTCAACTGTAGACAGAATGGTTTCCGAAAAGGACAAAACTTGGAAGCAGGTAAGTTGACAGCCTAGCTCTACCAAGACAGGGTAGGCAAGGCCTTCATAATTCATGCTTTACAGTTAATGTCTGTTAGAGATACTGGGCCAAAAGGCTGAAGATATATATTCTAATGTATTGAGAGAAATCGGGAACTGTCCAGGCAGCCAGTTGTCTGTCATTTCTTAGTTTTGGAAGCTGCTGGCTCTGCACTTCCTATATATACAGATATATTTATCCTCAGGTCTCTGATGTGGTTGAACACTAGATAGTTATAGTCGCACAGTTAAATTTTAAGTTGTTTAGGAATTAAAAGGATGTTCTAGGCCTAAGAAGATGTTTTCAAGTTGGTAATGCAAGTTAGGATGGAAACTGAGTTAGGTATAGAACTTTAAACTCATGGAGATAGACAGATAATAGAATATTAATATCAATTGTCAAATATGTATGGGCTGGACATTGGGAATGTATGTTATACCTTATAATTTTCATAATTGTGGCCTAATTATTCTTACTGTTTTTATATTGTATTTATTGTTATAAGAAAAAGAACCTTTTATTGGACTAAAAGGGGGAGCTGGTGGGGTGGGGGGGGAGATAAACCTTAAATTTAAAAAACAAAAACATTAGCTAGGAAGGTAAGGAGGAAAAGGTGGGAGGATGGGACCAGGAGCGGGAGGAAGGAGGGGACTATGATTGAAATGTAACTTGAGGAAATAAATAAATGTTAAAAAAAAAAAGAATTCTGGCTCCTTTATCTTACTTTGCCTCCACATGACTCCTTATGTTTTCCCAGATAGGAACTGTACTAATGAAAATGAAAAGTAAATGTAATATGTAATGTGCTGTTGGTAATTATTTGTTTGCATTTTAGCTTGTCACTGAGCTAATGATATTTTAATTGTAGCTGACTTGAAACACAATGAAAAAGTGGCTTCCTGCTGTTTTGGATTTTTGAGTTTTGTTTTGTTTTGTTTTGCTTTAATCTGGTTCAAACTTGAAGGTAATTTAAAATGTGTGCGCCCCAGAAACATATTTATATTCCACAACAACAGACTAACAGGCAGTGGTCATCTTTAATCATTGGCTGGGATGTAAGTACAGTAAGGAAGCAGATAGCCTGATACACACATCCATTACATGATTGGTTATGTGGTGGAACTTTAAAAATCTTGCCTCACTAAAGCTCTAGAATGTCATAAATGTGTAGCTGCGGGAATACTGTTTGATTTTGCAAGGGAGTCCTCTATTTCTGAATGCTGTTGCATGCGCCAGCTCCCTGAGGCTATGTGAGGACTGCAGAAGGAAGCAGAAGACCCAGATAGAGCCAAAAGAGAAACACTTGGTCCTTACAGGAAGGACGCTGATTTGCTTGCTGAATCAGCTTCAAGACTGATGCAGGAGTGAATGCACTCCAGGGTATTGTGTGAGTAGGGAAGAGGTACATGAACAGTCCCTGAATTTGATTGTGGTTGTGACATGTGACTTGTAGACATTTAGAGTGTAGTTCAGAATCCATCTGTTGGAAGAATTGATGAGCTGCTGAGAACTTTGAAAAGAAATGGTGTTCTCAGATAAATATAGGATAATGCTTTGTCAGCATTTAGATTTTTTATGCCACCACATGTGGTATGGCTCTTACTGTAATTCCTGTCCTGAGGAGACAGGGGCAAGGAGATTGTCATAAGCTCGAGGCCAGCATGGACTGCATGAATGAATTCAAGACCGTCCTGGGCTGCAGAGTGAGATCTTATCTCAAAATAACAAACAAACAACTCAGCTGCCAGAGTTGGCGGACTAACCAAGGAGTTTAAAAGGATCCTGGATTGAACCCTTGACCTAACCTCTGGCCTCCACACCACAGGCCCCCACACAAACACACACCCATATGCATGCACACAGGGTTCTGATAGGTTCATCCTCTTCACATTTCTACATGCTGCACTAGGGTGGTTTGCCCCAGGCATGGTATGTGTCTTTGGTTTGGAGGGCCACAGTTCAAAACGGTAGGCTGATGTGTATAGTCACCCCTTCCTGAGGGTGCTAGCATGCTTGCACATCTCTTTGTGAGAGAGATTCCAGCTGCCCTTGAGCCTCTTTATCTGCACATCCCGGTAGTATAGGACACCCCATGTCTGCTTTAGGTGCCCCGGGAGCTGCATGCAGCCTGTCAAGATTCTCAGGGACTCCAAAGGAAATATCTGTTCTCTTGTACTGTTTAACTAATTAAACGTCTAGCCTTGGTCCTTAAAAGAAACTTCAAAATAAAAGCTACAGCTCTGATAAGTCAGAACTTCATGTGTTTTCCAAACTCTGCTAAAGTACTCTCAACACTCAAATATCTTTACTCACTACGCTTCTGTCACCCAGTGTGTGCTTTTCATTACCAACAGCCAGTGGATCCAGCCCCACAAGTGCCATACGGGTGCCCGCGATCTAATGTAGCACTGACACCAACCATGCTGTGCCAGCATGCCTGGGCAGAAGCCTATAAGGTTGCCCTCTCATGGCAGGAACACAAAGGCTTGAGTTTATAGCCAGTTCCCTGCTCAACCTTGATCATTTACTATAGTGGCCCCCCAAATGGCAGAGAACTTACAATATTGCTGTTTTAGCAAGGATATAACTCAGGAACAGCAGGGTGGAAGGGCAGGATGAGGTATAGTATGCAGGGACATGGCTTAGAGGGGCTTTGTATGAGTTTCTAAGGTGGGAGTTCAGCTGGGAAAACACGTTCATTTCTTAAGGCTGCCCTGGGTACGTGGAATTCTCTGTACTAGCCAGTCTTAAGGAGGGGTGGGGGAGGGAGGCGGCACACGACACACTGATGGACTCTGACTGGCATTTGTGGGGATGAACGGTAAACAGATACCTTTAGTAGGCATCACTGACTGTGTCTCGTTGGTTTCTGCGTTTTAAAAGTAAAGGACTCTCCAGTCCTTCTTTCGGATATGTCAAAAGCCAAGAGCAGCACTGTGTCCAGCAATGCCCGTTCTCTGGCACTTGTAAAAGGTCAACAAAGATGTGTATATGGCAGCATTAGGGGCCATCATTGTAGATTGATGGTTCAGTAGTCTCCCTCACTCTGAGGGAGATATATCAAAGACCTACAGTGGATTCCTGAAACCATAAATAGCACCAAACCTGATGTATACTGTTAATTCCTATCTGTGATGAAGTTTAATTATAACCAGACATAATTAGAAATTAACAGTATCAATAAGGCAGTTATAAAAGTCATGCTGTAATAAGTTGCCAGCATCACTCGGGTCATTGTTAAGTAAAGTCAGAGAGGTACTGTCATAAGGCTCAGACCTCTATGAAGTTGCTAGCTGGTATACAGCTTAGGGTATACAGCCTGAATTCATTGCAAGAAAGGAAGAACCTCACAGAGCTAGACAAGATTGCTTCCTGTAATTCTGAATGGTGGGCAATTTAAGGCCGAGGAGCTTTTTATTTCTGGGATTTTCCCATTTAATATTTTCATGTCATGGTGTCCTCCAGATAACTGAAACCAAGGAAAGCAAACTGTGAACAAGGGAGAACTGTGGCTCAGGCTGCCCTTAACTTGATGTGATTGCCAACAGATCAGATAGGTTGTGCTCTCCGGGCATTGAAGGCAGCTCTGTCTCCCTCACCCTGGGTCCTTCTTAGCTCATGCCCCTGGTGTCTGCTGCAGTTATTCCATAAAATGCGTTGTTAGTTGAAGCATGGTGGGGTTTTTGTGGATGTAAACATCGAGGAGGTAGCTCTCACATGCTTAACAGGTGGAAACATACTAATGACACACCTAGATTTCTCAGAGTGAGGTGCTGAGCACAGGCTGCGACCTGGATGTGTTAACAGATAGAGCAGGTCGTGGGCACATGCAACAGACTGTGCCCTTGAGACTTTGTTGGTGGAAGCCATGCATGTTTTGGCAGCTTTCAGGTGACCTCACTTGTGTAACACCATGCACTAAATAAGACAATGCTTCTGCATGTTTAGGCATTCCAGTCCCACTGAACTTGTTAAGAGTTCTGTTTAGATATTCATCATGATTTTAAATGAGTCTGTTCTCTGAAGTAGAGCAAAAGACAAGAGCACCAATTCCATGGCCAATAGGATTCCGTCCTGACTCTGCTACTATGAGACCAACCCCTGCCTCTGTTTCCTCGTCTATATGATGGCTTTTCCTTCTTTTTGACAGTAGGATTTTCTCTGGTCTATACAGTGTACGTTTTGGGGAATAACAGCAACTGTCTTGGAATGGTAATGTTCCTTACAGTTGGGAGTTTAGCATTTGATCCATAGGTTCTATCATAATTGAAAAATTTTCTAATAACATTCCAGTAAACAGTAGCTTTTAAAGGTTGAAGTGCCATTTCTATATAAAGTTACGATAGCAAAGATAAGATTAAATAAGCAAATTTCTTGTTCTGGAAAGGTGGTCAGGACAGTTTGGCATGGGGACACTGATGTTAACATGTGTCTCCACTGAGGAGCTTGAAATGTGCAATGACAAAGTAGCATTTAATACTGCAAGGTATATCATTTTTAAAAATAATGATATGTGTAGTTGAATTTAGATGAATATTAGTTCTCCACCAAGTTAAATGATAGCATTAATTTGAAACCTAAAGCTGAAATTTTTTGTTTTTCTTGTCAATATTTTTATCTCCCTCAAAAATATGCTTCCAACTTCTAGATAAATTCTGAATAATTTAATGTTGACTTTGTTTGTTGGGTTTTTTTTTTTTTTCCCAAGACAGGGTTTCTCTGTGTCCTTGACTAGCCTTGTAGACCAGACTGGCCTCAAACTCACAGAGATCCACCTGCCTCTGCCTCCTGAGTGCTGGGATTAAAGGGGTGGGTCCCTCCACCTGGCCTTGGTGTTGACTTTTAATCTTGGCCACATGATTAATTTTGCATTAAAAGGACTGTGGCTGTAAGAATGACTTGTTTGGTCTCTTGTGCTTCCATTTCTGCCTGTGTCTGTTAGTCAGCCGTTACAGTAAGTAGTCTCCTTACTATAGTAGAGCGCCTGAATGCAACAAGTAAGAGAGAGGAAATTTACTTCTGCTTACAGCGTTCAAGGTTTGGGTCCATGGTTGGTTGGCCCCATTCATTTGGGGTGTGAAGCAAGACAGTGCTTTGTGTTTGTAGCGCTATAAGGGTGAGTATGGAAGCAAAGCTGTTTACCTTGTGGCTGGGATACAAAGGGAAGAGACTAGACTGCTGCCCTATTCTCTCCTTCAAGGGTGCATCTCCAGTGACCAAAACGACTTCCTGTTGGGCTACAATTCTGAAAGTTCCCACCATCTTCCAGTGGTGCGAAGCTGGGGAGTATGCCTTTAATACACGGCGATCAACAAACGTGTATTGAAACTTTAGTACCATATCCCCAGCAACATGGGAATTTAAGATACAGATATGTCTAATATGCATTCACCATGAAGACAAAGCTGGAGTTATAAAAAGGTCTGTGACGCAGTCCTCGCCCTAGAGGTGCCTGCTGTTGTGGGTCTGTAGTCCTTCAAGGTGCCAGGGAGCTGTGATGTTGCTCTGATGTGGAAAAGGAATGTGTGAAGAAGGTGCATATTCCAAGGATCTGTCTGAGAACCATTAACATTTCTCTTAGGGGTACCCTGTCCTCTGACTCTCCCCTTCACAGATTTGGAGGCAAAGGCAGCCTTGGGGTAGCATGGAGATTTGCCTTGGTTGCTAGAAGTATCTAAGGGATTAGGGCGCCTCAAGACCTTCGGTTGGAAGGTTGGATTCTCCATTCCCAAGGTAGCACAGACTGGACTCCATTAGCTCAGAATTGAAGGAGCCTAGAAAGCCTTACTTCTAGGCTGCATCTGGGAGAGGAGCCATGAAGTAGTATGAATTCTGTTGCTTCCCAAAAACTAACCAGTTCAAAGGCTTGCCTAGTGCCAGGGCTCTGGGTGTTGAGAACATGACCCAAGCTGCCAGGCAAAAAGTGTGAACCACCAGTGTGGCCAGTTGGCAGTGAATTAGCAGGCCCTTTAACTGACATTTTTCTTTTTCCTACTATGTTTTCATAAAATTATCGAGTAGACACCAGATTGTAAATGCTCTGCAAATAGTCAGTTTCTGTAATTGACCACCAAAGAGATGTACGTGGGGTTTTGAGGAGTAATTAGAGACAAAAGTTAGCTCTCTTTTCCAGCATTAAAGCCTGCACAGAGCTAGGCTTGAGGGGTGTGCATACAACCCCCAGTAAGTACCATGTAGCGGTCAGCCTTCCAGTGTACTCTCCGCCCACCACCCTGATTACTCCACTCCAGAGGTTCCACTTGTCACATTCTATTCACGAAATGCAACTCTCTCTGCTGGGGTGTCTGGGTAGCCTTCTGAGGGAGGCACATTAGCCTTGGGGTGGTGTAAGTTCCATAGGGCCTTACTTTCTGAAGGGCAGCCAGTTAATCCAAGCTGTGTCCCGCTTTTGGGTGTTTTGTATAAGGTCGATAAAGGTAGGTTGTGGATGAACCACTGTAATGGATAAAGTAAAGCCACTGCATGCGGCTCTGGGGGTTGGGATCCTGTGCGCTAAAATGCGTGGCTTTCTCCTTTCATTCTAAGAGAGCTCTGACCCGTTCAGATGTTAGCTGTCACTTACTGTGTTATTATTCCTACACTGTCACTATTCTGTAGAAAGCTTTTCAGTACTTGTTTAGGATCTGAGACATTCTTGTAAACTTGATCATTGGGTTTTGCCCCAGACTCATGATGTAGCTAAGGAAGACCTTGAACTAATCTTCTTGACCCTACCTCCCAAAAGCTAGGGAGGACTGCACCGGTTTAAAAGTATGATCTTTGTTCTGCATACTTTATCTTCAATCAATCAATTAGTCATCACCCCACTCCGAGAGAGAGAGAGAGAGAGAGAGAGAGAGAGAGAGAGAGAGAGAGAGATACAGTGTTACAATCCTTGTTTGTCCTTGAACTGACCATTAGGACAAGTCCATGCTGGCTTGACCTCATGACCTGTCTTGTTGACAGAAAGTTATCATTCTGTTATCTTATTTTCAGACTCACATTCTTTCTCTTCCATTGTTGTAGGCTTGGTTGAAGAAGTTCCCCAGTTGCATTGGTAAACTGGGTGCTTCTGTTATGCATTCTCATTATCCAGCTGAAGTCAGAGCTAATACCTGGGGTTGTGGAAGTTTTGAGCTAATTGGTTTGTGCTGCTATTCAATGCTAATCTTACCTATTTTCTGTTCTTAAACTGGTGCTGTGTAGAAGCCTTGGGTGACCCTGACTCTCCTACAGCTAGCCAATTCCCAGGTAGTAAAGAAGCATATACTCAACCCCCACACTTCCTTTATTGGGCTCTCACACACTGGGCCAATTTTCTTCTGTTCTGGTCTCCCCAAGGCCATACACCAGACAACTATAGACTTTGAAACCTCATTGCCTGACAAGATAACTCAGCCTGCTTACTCTGCTTCATTTATTCATTATTAGCCAGCATTGTATTACTAGTTTGAAGACACAGGCTACCTTTATATAGAAAAGTTTTAATATCCAGAGTATAGGTTCAAAGTTCAAACACCATAGTGCAGCTGTGTTAAGGGTTTGAGCCTTGAGTCTCAGGAACCTGAGATCAAGCAAACCCAAAAAGCAGGGGTGGAGAGGGGTCGAACTTGGTCCTTTTCTCTAGCCCTCTCATGAGAATCGCCTTAATCTCTTCTGAGGACCTCTCACCAGCCCCCCCCCCCCTTAAAACTTCTACTACCTCCGAGTACTGATGATTCGTTGGGGACAACTTTCTTACACAAGGACACCAAAGGGATACCCAGACTTTGTGTCCTGCTGACTGAGCGGTGCTTTTCCCTGGGACCCATATGCCACACTATCTTCCAGTGATCCGCATTTCGTTTGTTTGTTTTACTAAACCCTTCATCTATAAATACTTTGACAGTGTCACCTACTGAGAAGTAGCTAAAGGTAAGGGATACAAATTAGCCCTGGGCTGTTCCCAGTGTCTGCAACTTTCAAAATGGTGGCAGAGTGTTAAGAATTACTTTACAGGGAGGGCCTGTGGCTTGAAGACACATCAACCTCCATCATCAGTGTGGCTCCATGCATGCTCAGTCACGATGGATTTGACATAGTTCAGTTCAAGTACAGTGACGGTCCAGAGCAGATGCTGGTACCAGTTGTTGCTGTTTTATACCAGCTTAACACTAAAACCCACACAAATGAGAAAGTATGTCTTGAATGTTTGGTGAGGTAACCAGTGTGAGTCACGTGGCTCACTTAGGAAGCTCCTGAGTGTGGAGCGCTTGCTTTGGTAGATCCTGTTGAGAAGCCATGCTTAAACTTTCAAATGCTTTTGAGTTTCAGTCACTCTTACTGGCATGAACGATCAATCACTTCAGGATAGCACTGTACAGCGCAGCCAAATGTCCTTTTTCATGCCCTCTGCAGCACTGCTCTCTGTAGCCTTATATGGTTTGTTTACATGGCTTTCTAAACAAAAGTGCATGCGCTCACAGATGACTTTCAGGGGGCTTGTTAGCATCTCAGCCATGTAGAGCTACATTTCATTTTAATTAAAAGAGCAGAACAGAAGTGGAGGGGGGGAAGACTATAAAATAGGGAAAGAAACCTCTTAGTATCTAACATAAGCACTCCTCTAACTGGGGAAATGATGATTCTGAATTGTTGAAAATGGAAAGGTAGCCTCTCAACTTCTTTAATGGAAATGTTATAAATAGCAAACCACTTCAACCCCCTCCCCAAATAAACAAAGAATACCACCAACATTAACAAAAGAAAGCAAAAACAAAAACTTGCATCCTACCTGAGTTCTTCTTGTACCTATGTGAGGAAGAAACTAGAGAACTTGTTTGTCAAGGCATGGCTGCAAAGTGATGGATTTTTAAAAGTATTTATTTTACATTTATTTATATGTATGTGTGAGTATCTCAGTATGGTTGGCCTCTGTCCTCAAGTATGGCCCTTGGAGGTCTGCTGTGAGTGTGACATGTTGGGAACCAAACATGGGTGCGGGTGCTGGGAACCAAACTCAAGCCCTGCCCCACCCCATAGCAGCAAGCTTACTCAGCCATTGAGGCATCTCTCCAGCCCCTTAAGTGTTGAGTTTTGTCCTTCAGTTCAGCCTGTCCTTCTTAACCAAGAAACACAACTCATCAGTTTGTTAGTTATTGTCTGTGGTTGTGGTAAAACACCTTCACAAAAGCAACTTAAGGAAGAATAGGCTTATTTGGGCTTGCAGTTTCAAAGGGACAGAGTCCATCAGTGGGGAAGGCGTGGCATCAGGCAGGGAAGTCCTGGCAGCAGGAGCAGGAAGCTTTCTGTATTCAAGAAGTGGAGGCGGGGGGGGGGGGGGGGGGGGGGGGGGGGGGGGGGGG
>CAJQZJ010032551.1:6558668-6583408 GCA_907164525.1 Lophiomys imhausi
GGGGGGGGGGGGGGGGGGGGGGGGGGGGGGGGGGGGGAGGAAGAGGGAGAGGAGAAGATAGACAGGAAGTGGATTCAGGCTTTCAACCTCAAAGTCTATCTCACTTCCTCCAGCAAGGCGCCACCTCCTAAAGGTTCTGTTACCTTCCCAAACAGTGCCACCAACTGAGGACCAAATGTTCAAATCCATGAACCTATGGTGACATTCAGTATTCATGCTGCCACAAATTTTAAATAAAAAAATCTGTATTCATTTTTATCTCCAGTTATAAAACTGATATACAGATATAAGTTCAAAACAGGAACATTTTATTATCTATATAATTTTTTTAAATTTATGTACATATTATTTTTTGAGACACGATCTCACTATGTAGGCCTGGATGACCTAAAACTCACAATGTAGAGCAGACTGGCCTCAAACTTGAGGCAGTTGCCCAGCCTCAGTCTCCTATGTGCTAGAATTTCAAGAAATACTTTCAAAGTTGATTATAACAATTTCAAATGAGTTTGAAAATTAAAAAAAAACATTAAAGATATCTCAAGCCTAACTAAAATTATATATATATATATATATATATATATATATATATATATATATATATTTTGGAGCCATTGAATAATGAACAAAGACCTTTCTGGAGATAGTCAAAGACAACCAAAAGGCAGGTGGACAATGGTTGTCCTCTGGTGGGAATTGTTCCTGTGAGGGCTGTCGTGCACTTGCTAAAGACTTTTCTTCAAAGGGGTTGTATATCCATCTCTCCACAGCCGGGCTCTGAAAGCCATCCTTTGTGTGTGCTGGGCTGGGCCCATGTCGGACAGGGTACAATCAGTCTATTGTTTCTTAGAGGAAAGCAATGGCATCCTGTTGCAATTATTTATGGAAGAAAATATTTGATGTTTTTGGAAGAGGTTGGATGTGGAGGGGGTTAGGAGGAAAGGGAGGCTGGACTTACCCCTGTCCCATCCACTTCAGATCTCTTGGTGGGTGGGACAGGGGCCCATGCAGTCCAGACTGGGAAGTTTTTGTGCACTCTGTGTCAGGAATTCTGAGGGCACAGGAATTCTAGGGGTTTCCAATTCCAGCCCTTGGAATGATGGAGGAGTAGCTTTTCTGTGTGTGAAACTGATCACCGTGGCTTGTCCCAGCATGGCCTTCCTGCCCGTCATATTTCCTGATGCTTTCCTTGGTACCTACTTTTCTGAGATGCCTTATGTCTGGACTTGCACACTAGATATCAACTAATTGTTAGTGAAAGTGTAAAATACGTAGTTTCTCCTCTTCTCCTTAGCATCCTTGCCTCTTTTAGCTTTTTTGTCACCTAACAGATAACCTGAGATTTTCCATTTATAAAGAAAAACAAGATATTGGTTAGGAGTGTTTGTTTGTTTTGCTCACCATTTCGGAGGGTTCAGTCTGGAATTGGCTAACGCTGGGTTTGGTTCTGTGGTGAGTATCGCATAATGGTCGCTTGTGGTGGAGTGAGGAGTGTTCTGTAGCTCTACATGTCCTTCAAGAGCACACCCCACTGACCGGACCATCCTCTCCTTCCTCCCCTGAGCCACCATTCTTTTTTTGAGACAGGATTTCTTTGTATAGCTCTGAATGTCCTGGACTCACTTTGTAGACCAGGCTGGCCTCAAACTCACGGAGATCCACTTGCCTCTGCCTCTGAGTGCTGGGATTAAAGGGGTGCGCCACCACGCCCGGCTGAGCCACCATTCTTAAAGGCTCTGCCACTGCCCATAAACACAGTGGACTAGAGGTCGTTCTGGGCCCAGGCTCTAGCAGTACCTGGAGTGGAGAGGAAGCTGGTGTTCCCTAGTCCCAGCATGTGTATTACTTCAGAAGGGAGAAGAAGTCCTGACCTGCTTTCACACCATACGTGTCATGGGCTGTCTTTTCACACCACCCAGGCCTGCAAAGACTTTCACAGCACCCCTGCCTGCTTCGTCTCTTTTTGTCTTCCTTAGAAGCTGCCTACTTTCTTGGGTGCCCCTGACTTCCAAGCCTGGCCCTTGTTGGCCTCAAGCAACCAGCTCTCTTTGGGGTTCCCTCAGAAATTCCCATCAGTAACCCCAAGAGCTATTTAACACCCAGCACATAGTAGACCTCCGCACTGTGATGTCCCCGTTCCATTGTCTGTACTTCCTCCACAGCCTCGTGGTTCCTCACTCTCTGCCGTATGTATGTGCCTAGACCCCATCTTGCAGGCAGCCAGTTATTCAAAAGCACCTGCCTGTGGCCAGCGTGAGAGAAAGAACCAGTAGCAGTGTGTCTGCCACTGTTCCCCACCAGTTCAGCTTGACTGCCCTTGCTTTTTGCCTGAACTTCCCACGGTGAACTCTAGTCACCCTGAGTCCCTATGCCCCCTCCTCAAGAGAGGCATCTGTGACTGCACAGCTGTATGCAGCACTCTCATGTCACACAGTCCCTTGCCTTTGTTTTCTGTGTTCGGAATTGGTGCCATAAAACTAACACGATGATCACATCCCTACCTGCTCTGTAGCTATAGATAGTTAACATTGGGGACTTACCTGTTCCGGGGTGATTTATTCCCCCAGGCCTGTATTTTACTGTAACCTTGAACCTTTGATGCTCCCTAAAGTAAAAGGATACGAATAAGAACTCATTCTAGTCATTGCAGTTATTTATTCCCTCCTGCCCCATATTGTCTCATGGGAAACTGAGGCAGGAATAAACATGGCAGCTGTCTTCGGAGAAGTGGGAGAGGGAATGGGGTAGTGGAGCGAGGTATGTTCAGGTGACTTTCTGGTTCCCTGAAAACCAGCCGACCCAGTGACCAGAGTTGCCCACCTTGTCTTGTTTTTAATCGTAGATTATCCTGTCCTGATCCAACAAGGGCCAAGATGGAAAGGTTTCTGCACTGTATAGAGCAGAACAGTAAGCAAAGAGGGCAGCTACCCTAACGACAGACAGCCATGGGGTTGTCCTCAAAACACTGACAGGAGAGTGGGTGACAGAGTCCCTCCTGAGAGTGTGACATTTGGAGTAGGGGCCATTAGGAGTTAGTTAATGGCAGTTCAGGAGAAAAAAAGGTGGGGGTGTCAAGTTGTGGTGTAAGTTAACTGTGATGGCCAGTGAATTGGAACCTGGCAGGGTAGCAAGGATGAATGTATTAGCTCAGGCTTTCATAACAAAATACCTTAACCTGGGTGGCCTAAACCACCGATGTGCATTTTCTCAGAGTCCTAGAGGTGTGAATTCCAAGCTCAGAGCTCCAGCAAGGTCAGGTTCTAGTGAGGTCCCTCTTCTGTGTGGATGGCCATCTTCTCAACACCGGAGTGGAGAGGGAGAGCAAGCTTTCATGTGTCTTTCCTGAAGGCACTAATCATTATGGGGCCTCTTCCTCATGAGATCATGTAACCTTAAGGTACTACCATAGAGGCTCCAGCAGGAGCACTGAGGACTTAGGGCTCTGACATAGGAATTTAGCAGAGAAGAGTTTGAAGATGCTATTGGGCAGGGGCTAGCAGAGTAGGCAAGGACCTACGGCCCATCATGCAAGACAAAACACTTCAGTGGGTCCCACTCTATATTTCTGTTGATGACTTTAGTTACTTTAGTTGTTAGGTGGAGGGAGAGAAATTAAGAGTGAAAAGCAGGGAAACCAGTTAAGAAGATGTTTTGAGAAATCCCCTTGAGAGATTCTAGTGGTTTGGAAAACGGCTGAGTTCCTCAATGTCACTGGCATTTTGAGCTGGACAGTTCTTGGTGGTAGGAGCTGCCCTATGCATTGTAGAATGTCTGTCTTACACCCTGGTCTCTTCCTGCTAGATGCACTGGTAGCCCATCTACCCTATGTCTATCCAGAACAATAAAAAATGTACCTAGATATGGGTGAATGAAGGTTGAGTGTGACAAAATTGTTCCTTGTTGGGAACCAATCCATGAGTTACAGTAACTGAGAGTAGATAGATTTAGTAATATTTAGAGACTTGTGAAATGTTGCAGGTGGGGCAAAGAGGGCTTGGAGATGATTCAGACATTTGGCTTAGACGAAACCAGAAGTGAAGTTGCTGGTTCCTGAGCTGGCAGGAGGAGGGAGGGAGTTGGTTAGTTTGGGAGGTGTGTGGTGGGGATGGCAGATGGAGCTAAAACTCTGCCTTGCATCAAGTCTGGGATGCCTCTTTGCCACCTAGGAGAGAGCTAAGAGGGGTTGAATATGGATGTATGGAGTACAGGGGATGGGCCAGGGTTGGAGAGAAGCATATGGGGCTCATCTGTCCATAGCAGCCCTCTTGGGATGTGGAGTTGTCGGACTTGGTATCCTCAGGACCCCCAGTAAATCTGCAAACTTTGCCATAACCTGTGTGACTGTGTTGAAACATCATCGGCAAGACAGTGTTTGGGGAAGTGAGTGGGCCATAAAGATTGAACCCCCAAGAGAGAGACAAAGAATCTCCTGGTTTTTCCACTGTGTGGAATCTAAATGGTTCCGTCTGTGAACCAGGAAAATGGGACTTGAATCTACAGGTTCCTGGATTTGTTGTCGTTTGTTTAAAACCTATTCAGTTGATGGATTTGGTTGCAACTAACTACCAGCATCGATGAAGACAAATGAACTCTGAACTTTTATTTATGTGGATTATATTTATTGATATTTGCCCCGTACAAAGTTAAAAAAAAGACTCATGCATTTAGAAGCAATCATAGATCTAATGTGTATTATATTTTTGTTGGGGGAGGAATCTCTGCACAGTGGATGAGCAGTGTAGTACTAGTTTGTTTTTGTGAAATCACTTTCACATTTGACTTGCTGGAGGACAACAGGGGGCCATCGTCTACTTCTACATTTGGTTCCTCCATAGAGCATCTGACTTCTGGAGAATTTCTGTGTCCCTTCACCAGACCGTGGAAGTTAAGATAAATAACAGCTCTCGCGAGGTGTCTCGGCAGTTAAGAGAGCTTACTGTTCTATCATAAGGGCCAGAGTTTGAGTCCCAGCACTCAAGTAAGGTCGCTCATAACTGCCTATACCTCCAGCTCCAAGGGATAATGGAAATACCCAGCAGATGGATGTCGTCTTTTTGAAGCCACACAATTTAAACATTCATTTTAGATAAGATAGTTCTGAAGGCCATTTCTCACTGCTTGTGTTAAAGAAACTAAACCAACTTCCTCTTGATGTTCAGGGTCATCACTGTGGAAGTGGCTTCACTGAGGCCTGGGGCTCCCAGGTGCCCATGGCAGGATTTTCCATCTTAGATTATTTAAGACCTCTTAAAGGTAAAAGAAATGGGTACACTTACTGACCCTCAGTATCCATATAAGTTGAGACATAGAGACTTAAATAGCTGTAAACATAAAGGTTGGATACCAGCTTCTTGTACTTGTGGATCTTTTACAACTATAAATTGAATACATGTACATGTTAAATGAACATAAAACACAGAAACTCAAATATTAATGGCATGAATGATGTTTGGCCAAAACTAAGCCCCTGCTCCAAATATAAACTGACCTCCAAGGGATACGCATCTTTGAGTGATGGAGCCTCTGCCTTTTGCATTTCAGTCGATTTTTCCTTTTAGGTGTCACAGAACCTCAGTTTGCAGAGCAGCAAATGTGTTTTGGGCTCCACTGGGCTATTAACACATTTATATGCTTAATGTGTTCTTCTTTTTCTCTTCTTTCTGGTGTAACGTAGAGTAAAATGCTTTGATTCCAACATGTCTTGTTCTCCAAATTCTGCTGCTGAAGTCACCTGTAAACATCCATTTATGAGAGCATTGAGTAGATAACTTACAGGATACATAAACAGATCATTCTCAAGATGTGCAACATAAAAATTGCGGAGGTCGACTTGGGATCTCCTCAGCATGCAAGACACTGTTCTGTGTCGGTGGCCTGTGAGTCCCTGCTACTGAATTCCTCTACTGTTTTTTTTTTTTTTTTAAATTTTGGGAACACACATGAGAACTGCATCTATATTACTCCTGCCCCCCCCCCCCAGTTTCTCATACACCTCACCTCCCAAATTGGTGACCTCTTCTTTTAAAATTATTATTGTTGCATATGTGTGTGTGTTTGCATGCATGTATACACAACCTACTGAGTCCACTTAGCATTGCCCATATATACGTGTGTCTAGGACTGACCACTTGAAATTGGACACCCTCTGTGGTAGCTAGTCCCTGGAGGACTCAGACTCTCCTTTTTCAGCTTCCCTTAACTGCCTGTAGCTCTCCACCTCGAGATAAGACCTTGTGGCCTCTGTTGACTTTTTAAGAGTTGTCTCCTGTTCCACTCCTCATGCTCCTCATGGTTTCGTTTGTTTGTGTTTACCGTGTTTGTCATCGCTGTCTGTAGCCCTGTATTGGCTGCTTGTGATCTACTGTATTTCTGGAATATAAATATTTATTCTTGGGCAAAGTATATACAACTCAATGTTAAGTAGTCTGTGATTTAGATGAGTAATAGCCAGTCATGAATGCATAGTCACTGCAGTTGCTGCTTTGCCAGAATTTGGGTTTGGAGCCTTTTCCAGAGACAGAAGAGGAAGGAGAATTGGCTTGCTAGGAACTTGGGCTGAGGCTGCAGAAGGGGTCAGATGTGTGCTCTGAAATGCACTTGAGGTTTTCATGAGCAGTTTTTCTCCTCTTCCACTGATGATGAAACCAGGGTGGACCGATGAGATGCTTGATCTCCATTAGCAGTGGAAATAGGACTGGTTAGTGTGTGTAGGGTGGTCCTCAAACCACTAGCTGACTTTTGAGATGACCAAATCAGCTAAATTTGACATCTGTAGAGAGCTTCAATTGTAGGTACTGGACAAGGACATTACATGTGAAAGAGCAGCAAGGAACAGTCACCTGTGTGCTTGCACATGCTCACATGCACTTGGATCTGTGTTCGTGATAGCCACTGCATTCTAGCTCCAGGCAGCCCAATTCCCTTACTCCTCAACAAGAGATTATACTGTGGAGGGTTTATAAAGTGCGAAATATTTGCAGAGTGTGTTGCCAGTAGGAGCCACTTTATAAATGGTAAATAATAATTGACTTGGCAAGTCTAGGCACAGCAAATCAGTTGAGCTTATAAGGTCTCCAGGAAGGTGGAAACTTCCCCTGTCTGTGCAGGGTCTGTCATAGAGCCTGTGAGCCACCCCAGTAGTTACCTAGTGAGTCCTCCGTGGGCACAGCCTGCTGCATGTTTGCAAGGTGTGTAGACCTCACCCTGCCTCACAAGCCTAGGCAGAGTTCTCCTGAGTCTATACCCTCATCTCTCATGTTACTTCTGGCCAGAACAAATGAGTGCAGGATTGGAGTTGGCTTTGTGTGCTCGGTTAATGCCACTGCATTTCTACAGAATAAGGTTCAACCATTAAAAAAGTTCCCCGTCTTATAGGAGCCCAGTGAGAATGACGGGGCTGAACCATGCACTTAAACCCATTGGTACTAGAAACTGGTGTGATATGTGCCAGGAAGCCACAGGGCCTCTAATTAGGTGGGTGTACAAAGTCTGCTTTCATCCATCCACACACCCATCCAGTCACCCTCTCCTTGAGGAAGCTTTTTTTTTTCTTTGTGCTGATCACAAAAGTGTAATCTAGAGGAATGACCCAGTCACTAACATGTTTGCCATGCAAGCTTGCAGACCCAAGTTGAGATCATTAGCACCCATATAAGAAGGCTCAACGTGTTGGCATGTGCCTATAACATTAGTACAGGGAAGGCAGAAACAGGATCCCTGGAGCTTACTGGTGAGGCTCTAGGTTCAGCTGAAAAACTAAGATGGAGAACAATAGAAATGGATACTGACCTGTGGCCGCCATGCACACACACATGTAAAAGTAGACACACATGTACCACACAAGCTAGTCATATTTAAACTCTGTATTTTGTTTATTCTCTGATAACTTATTGTGTGACAATGGAAAATCAGAATGAACGTTTATTTTCACAATCAGAAAGGGTTACTGTAAGTTTTTTTTTTTTTTTGGAGGTCAGATTGCTAAGTGCAAAAATAGTAGTTAGGTGAAATAAATGAAGACCAATTGTTTGAGGAGAGAGGGGTAGTGCTTGAGTAAATTAGAAATGTTCTCTGCATTTTAGGAGCACAAATGCTTTAGATGAGGTCCCAGTGTAGGATTGCATGCGGTTTCCATTTTATAGTTTTCTTTCCCAATTGAAAACAAACTCTGAGGGTTTTCATTGAACTTGGTCAGCTGGGACTTATCCAAGGCTGAACAGCCATCTTTTACTCCTTTCCCATTCTCCCTCTCATGCTATGAGGAGAGCAATACACCAGGGTGGTGTTGATAGAAACCTTTACTTCACCAGTTCCTGTCTACAATCGAGGCTAAGAGACACAAAAGACATTTGGCACTCCATGACTACCTAAGACTCGCTTCTTTCTCTTCTAAAGTGACTTGGCCCGGAGAGGCCTGAAGTCCCTGAAAAGAAGGAAACTGAATGCAAACAGAGTTGAATAATGAAGTGATGTCATTGTGAACCAATTGGAACAGTTGGTGTCACGTGCCTGGCAGCTACTTCAAATGCCCACAAAGTAAGAGTAATGGCTTAAGCCTTGTCTCTCCCACTCACCCTGCCCCTGCCATTAAGTCCCAGCAGCCCAGGGGACCAGAGGTACAATGCAGAATAGCCATTCCAGACGGCTTAGTTGTGCATGGAGGATACATCTTAACAAGTTGGTAGGTTTTTGTAAAGCATTATGACTAATTCAAAACTTGTTTTCTGGTCCTGCCCTACCAATACCATTTCTTGCTGACCGAAAAGTGGGAATAGACTCTCATTAGTTTTCATTTGAAGTTGTAGTCTGTGGGGCTGTGATTTTAAGCTAACATTACATTCGCTGGGCTTCACAACCATAACGTCTTGGATTCATTATCACAGAGATTTTCTGCACAGCCACCACACGTTTGTTTATGATCCAGTAGTTAAAAATCTTTCCAGAAAATGTTTTGTTTTTCACTCTGGACCACCCTGGTTGAAATAACAAGACAACCACCCTACAAAACAAACTTGGTTACCAACTATCTTCAAACATATTGTGGGGCAGAGTGTGAGGAGATGGGGACGGGGAATCGGGGAGACCAGAACAGACTAAAAGCGTTCCTTTTGAAGTTCTACTTGTCTCTTGTCAGTTGTTTGTGAGTGATGTGGTTCAAACAAAACTGAAATGCGAACAGTGGTCTCATTTTTAAAACAAAACAATAACAAAACATTTGTTGTATAACCAGCTCCGGGAGCCAGTGTAGGTAACCTGAGAGTGTTGAATGGTCTGGGGGGCTGACTGCAGCCCATTTAGGAGTGGTGCGAATTGATAGTTGGAACTTCCAGCTCTCCCCAGGTACAAGGGAGCAAATGCCTTGGTGCCCACCGTCCTAGCTTCTCTGCCTCTTTCCTGGTGAATATCAAGCAGCTAAAGTAACTAGGCCCCCTCGGAAGGAATTCTCCTTCCTGTCATCTGTGGCCTTCTGCAGGCCCCCTCGGAAGGAATTCTCCTTCCTGTCATCTGTGGCCTTCTGCAAGTGCCTCTTGTGTCGTTCTTTCAGTACAAAAGCCTCCATCATAATGCAGCTCTCTGCTCTGTCCCCTCCCTTCCGTTTCCTTCCTTTCCCTGCTCTAAAACTGCTTGCTGGGTTGTTATATCTACACTGCTAAGTTAGGATTCTCTCCTGTTCTTAGTAATTCACAGTGGCTCCCCGTTGTCTTCAATGTGAGGTCTTAACTGGAGAGTATCCATCCCCTCTGGATACCTAAGCTTGTCTGCAACTGCTCCATAGAAGCGCGTAGACCTCAGACTAGTTTTCTGATCCTTCCGATAAGGTGCTCAGTCCTTGTCCCCAGCTCTCATGCCTTCTTGGCACATGAATGAAATTCCTTCTCATGCTTTTATTCCCCTTGACTTTCACTCCCCAGCTAGGATCTGTTTGTTTCTCCCGAAGTACTTGGTTGCGGTTATCGGCATTCTCTCTCCTAACACTTGATCATGCACTATGTTGTTTTGTTCTCCATTCTCACAAACTTGGCATGGCTGAGGAGATTCCATGTTGGTATAGTATGCTGGTTCACCCCGTGTGTATGAGGCTGGAGCAAATCCATAGTTGATCGTCTCGCCCTGGGCCTTGCTTTCCACACCTTTCAAATGAGATGATGCTCTTGATTTCTGAGGAGCATTGGGGAATCTGTGTTGCAGGGTGGTTGGGGGCAGTGTCAGTCAAGGCAGTCTTTGCCCTTAACCAGCTGCCCATGACAGTAGTGCGGTCAGCACCCTGAAATCAAAGAGGTCCCAGTTCCTACCCCAAGGCTTGATACTTAAATACTGCAGGAGGTTAGGAAATATTTATTGAGCCTGTTACCTGTGTGAATACACAGATACAACCCAATTTTTTTCCTCATTAATTTATTTATTCATTTTACAGCCTGATCGCAGCCTCCCCCCCCTTCCCAGTCTCACCCTCACAACCCTTTCCCCTTCTCCCTTCCCCTCCTCCTCAAAGTAACAGCCCACCTTGGTACATCAAGTCTCAGAAAGGTTAAGCATCCTCTCCCACTGAGGCCAGACAAGGCAGCCCAGCTATGGGAAAGGGATCCAGAGGCAGGAAGCAGAGCCAGAAACTGTTCCTGCTCTGGTTGTTAGGGACTCACATGAAGACCAAGCTGCACATTTGCTACATGTGTGTAGGGGGCCTAGGTCCAGCCCATGCATGCTCTTTGGTTGATGATAACCCAAATATTTTAAAACTGAAAAAAAAATCATAGTGCTTTGTTCAGGAATTTAACTTGCTAAACGTAGACAACAAGACGGAATGAGACAGTATGTGAGCAGTGTTTTCTTGTGATTCTGTGCCCTGTCCATGTTGCAAGTTAAATTAAAGATTTTTGAAAAGTAGTGTAAGAAATTATTTACTGCTCTGTAATTGGTTTCCTGAAAGCAAAATGATATTTATGTGAGCAACCATGAAAAACGCAACTACTGTAATTTATCGTGCAAGAGTATTTTCAAAGTGTATAGAATGACTAAAACTTAAGTGTGTTAAATATTCTAGAAGAAGACATATTTAGGGCATAAATCTAGACTTCCCTTGGAATTTGTGTTCCCTCTTCTCTGCCAGGTGTATGAAAAATTTTAAGTTCTTGGCCTCAGTGGGAGGAAGATTTAGGGTTTTAGGAGTGCAATTTTATCTCTTTTAAATTTCTGCTGTTTATTAGTGACATCTACAACTGTTTTAGGGAAGTGCTGACTGTAAGGTTATACACTTTAACTCTATACCATTGTCTGGCAACCAATTTGGTAAAGATGGAAGGAAGTGCTGTATTTTGTTGTTGACGGGTGTATCTCAGAAGTGCTCAGGCACCTGGGCAGGCAATAAAATATTAAGGGTTGCTCCTGGAGCAGTTTGCATTGCTTGATATGTGAACATATATGGGGTTTATAATTGGCCTGGCCATATGGCTGCCTAGGATTAGACTCTTCATATCCCACTAAACCCTCTTCTTAGAAGCAAGAACATGGAGAGAGTTTATTTTAAAATGTAATTGCCGTGTTACTGAGATTTGAATTTTAGTACTCAGAATAAACTGTATTTCTGTTTAGAGGCTGGTCGGATGAAATTTTTCCGTCATAACCACTCCCCATCAGAGAATGAATAATAAGTACAAGAGCAAGGCTCATGTCATTTCTTGGAGCTGTGTTGAGGAGTTTCAGAGCAAATAGCTCATGGGAAACATGCAGAAAATTTGGAGTCACTTCTAGGATCTGAATGTGTTCAAATGGATTTGCATGTATACAATTATGATCCCTTCAGTTGTGATGTTTTTGTTCTGCTTAGAGGATGTTTGGTTCTTAGTGAACCAAAGAAGAAATAGGAGGAAAGGGCCCCAGGTAATGCAATTGTATTCTATTCCTTCAAACAGAGTTCTAGACAACCCCCAGACTTGAAATTCAGGGTACTTGGAGCTAGTATAAATCAGCCTAAAGGGCCACTTAACACAGATGGAAGAATGATTCTTGTAACATGGCCACTAAAAATGCTAGGCACAATCATTTCTTATTGTGGGCTCTGCATGAGATTCAGAGTAAAAATTAAAGAGAAATGCTTTCTGGACCCCCATCCCACCTGCTGAAAGCTGATTGGTCAGTCAGATGTGGCCTGGTCCCTATTGAAAGTAACCTTCAGGATATAGGCTGGAGCTGATGTGAGAAAGCAGGGCTCTCCGAAATAGCCCACTAAGTCAGCCTGGCGTATCCCAAGGAGTGAGTTCCTCTGTGCTTTGAAAATGACTAGATCTTCCCAACATGCTTTGTAGGCCCCACCTTGGCCTTGCCATGGACCCTTTAGAACTGTTCTTTGGTGTCATTTAGTTCACCACTAGCCAGAAACCTTCTAAGAGATATAGAGAGGCCTCTGCCCACTTGACATATTACAGCTGGCCCTGCCATTGTGATTGTCAGCTAGGTGGAGCAGACTGTGGGTGCATGAGGAAGCGAGATAAGGAGATTTCATCTGTGAATCTGATTTCCTGTATTTCTCAAACTGGGTAATCGAGGGGCTTTTGGAAATCATGGAAAATAGGGGAGATGAAATGTGCTGGGAAAAAGCAATGCTTCCCTACCTCTCCTGTCACATGCCCATGGTCTTCGTGGTGGCCACTCTTGTTATGTGATCTCTGTACCTCAAACTTTTTGCAAAGAAACTAATGCTCTGTGAAGAAAAACAAGAATGAACAGTACCTACTGTTTAAAGGAAATCTTAGGCACAAAACTTTTCTAATACCTATTTATCCTGATGTGTTTGCCATGTGAGAGTGTGTATGTGTGTGTGTTGGTGTCTATCTGTGTATCTGTGTGTCTGTATGTGTTTTGGAGGTTTTAGGGTTGTTGCTGTTTTGTTTGTTTAAACCTGGGGAATGCCTAATATGCTATTTAGTGTAGTTTGTCATCATCCTATCCCAATACCCTAAAAAGTTGACCCAGTTCAATTAAATTCCTTTGAACCCTTTATATGATCTGATGCTATTTGAACTAGTACCTGAGAATAACTACTTCTAAGCTCTCAGGAGCACGCAGTTAGAGCTGTTGGCCTAATTGGGCGTTGGTTTTACACATTTAGACAAGTCCCTGAGGGCTTTTGGGACATTAGCCCTTGTTACAAGCCCTTCCAACTAGAAAAAAACTTCATTAATTGAAAAATAATCTCTAATTCACACTCTATTCAAAATGAGTCATGTTTACCAAGCTCACCTTAAAGAATTTGTTTGCTGCTTTTGTGTGTGATACTAGGGAACTCTCAGACACTAGTCAAGTGTGTTCCCACTGAGCTACACCTCCTTGTCATGGGAGGTGTGTTGTTGTTGTTGTGATGACATTTCTCTTAGCACAGAACATCTTTGCTCATTTCCTTGCTTGTCACTGTGGTCATTTCTGCAGTGCCCTTGTTGGAGTTAGCAACACTGCTCATCTCACAGAACTGCTCAGTACTTTCCCACAACAGTAGCCATAAAGACAGCAATGTGTTCCCCTCCCATTCATTCTGCCATTATACACAAATATGCCGTTAGTATGCTTAAGGGTTAGGCATGACTACTTCTTTGTTTGCTGGAGACAGGTTGTGTGGTTCTGCAACCCAACCTGTCTTAGAGTTCTCTATGTAGTCCTTGCTGGCTTTGAACTCAGGTAGAGCCTCTACCCTCTCTGAGTGCTGTGTTTACAGACACGAGCCATCATTTCTTGTTCAAGATATTGGCTCTGGAGGGAAAAGAAATTCATTTGTTGGTAGATGGAGGCAGGAGGATCAGGAGTTCAAGGTCATCCTTGGTCACATACTAGAGCAGCCTGGGCTACCCGAGACCTTGTCTCAAGAAAAGAAAGGAAAACGACAAATGTATTTTTAAGCCAAAACTAGATGGAGAACTGCTTTAGACCCACAGTGGGCTGGTGTCTACTTTTCGTTTTGTAAAATATTTTCATCGTTTCTATTTAGCATTTATTATGCTCTGAATAGAAGTAGAACACTGTAGCTCTTAGATCCTGGGAGAGGCAGGTCATGAGGGCTCCCACTGTTTGGGGACAGTCTGTGACTCTTGATGTTTTAAATGTAGCAATTATGACCTTGAAAAACTGTAACTCTAATATTGGCATTTGTTAGTCATCTCAGATGAACCTGAACTGACCATTGCTGTATTTGGGTGAAACCTGATGCTTTTGCCTTTCCTCTGTGTGTTTTTGTTTATCAAAAAAGTAATTATAAAATAACTGCTTTTCAGGTTTCCACCTTAAATCTGTTGACTGTAGGTTTCTGATGCAGAGACAACAGACGTGGAGCAGTCTGTCCTTTGAAGACTCATGTTTCCTGTCCTGGAATGATTCTCTTCTCCTCTTTCAGTGGCTTCTTCAGCTTCTTGTTTGGCTAGATCCTAATCTTCCCTGTCTGCCAATGGCCGCTTCTAGATTCCTGGTTCCTGCTCAAAGTGGGGCCAGAGTTCCTCACCTCCATGGCTTACCTCACTAGAGTTAGAGCAATAAATCCACTTGGTACCCACTGTCCCCTGAACTTTGCCACTTTTTGCCCCCCTTTGGTCTCCATGAGATGAATGTTTTGGGGGAAGGCCTCCATGATCTAAAGACAGTGAATGGGGTTTGCAAAGCCGGCATGTGTTCTGGTCTCTTACAACATTGCACTTACTTATTTGCTTCTTGTGTGTGTGGGTGTGCATGTGCCATAGCACAGGAGTGGAGATACAGTGTGTGCAAGTTCATTCTATCCTGGGATGTGACTCCTGGGGATCGAACTCAGGTTGTCAGACTTGGTGGCAGTCACCTTTGCTCACTCAGCCAACTTGCGGGCCCTGCATTCCAGTCTTTGTAGTTGACATACTGGCCTTTGTTCAATTGAAATTTTTCGAATGGAGTTGATCCTGCCAACTCTTTTCTAGTTAAATGTCCTCTTATCTAAATTGTACCCTCGCTCTCCCTCTTGGTTGTTATGGGTTTCTAAATACATTTCTTGTGTCTACATCTTCTCCACCCAACTCCATCTCACCTGCTGGCAGAGAGCTCCTTGCACCACCTCTGCTGTGGCATGACGTAGCTCAGCGTTAGCCATTTTAGAGCTTCTGTGAAATCTGCACCCCTTGCACTGGAATCTGCCACCCACATTTCTATCTTGATAACTTACTTGCTCTCTTCTCTCTGCTGGAAATAGCCTTTGCTGCCTTCTCCATGTGTCTGGCTCCCTTTCTTCAGACTCTTAAGAAATTCCTCTTATCTACTTAGAACTCGCCTTGTTCTGGCCCTCTGTGTCTTTTTAGTCTTTATCTTCATGCCAAGGGATATTGTAAACTTAGGACAGGACAGGGATATGTCTACACTACTTGAGGGTAGACATTCCTGCAGCCCAGTTATGCTAATGGATACAGGAGTTGTGCTGTCTTATTCCACATGGAGCCTGCAGTGTTTCTAGGAGTCAATTGCATAATTTAATGAATGACTGGAAGAAGGAGAGAGGCCAGGATGGAAAAATTGTAAAACCGACATACTCAGCCTCCTCACAGGTCATATTTGGTTGAGCCATACAGTGTTAGAGAGCTTGTCTGTGTTGTCTTTCACAGCTGTCACAGAGTACAAAAGGTGACTTAGGGTTCTGTCAACTTGACTGGTTCTGGTTTGCTCAGTTCCAGTGGTTGATCTGGTTGCCCTGATTTGGTTTAGCTTCAGAAGGAGTTTACAGGTCGACAGCCTCCTCATGCCCTGTAAGCTGCTAGAGTACAGTATGTGCCTTGAGTACCCTCGAGTTCTGCATCTCTAGATTCAACCAATGACATATTTTAAGAGTATTTTAACTACACTGGTGGCACACACCTTTAATCCCAGCATTTAGGAGGTAGCAGTAGGAAGGTTGAGAAATGCTGACCTAAACAGTGCAGTATGGTGACTGTTTACACAGCATTTGTACTATCTTAAGTATGACAAAACCATCTATCTATGATTTCTAGTATGTAGGAAGAAAAGCCTAAATCATATGCAAATGTATCATCTATAATAAGAAACTTGCTCATCTCAGATTTTTATGTCTGAGAAAGGATTTTGAACCCATCCCCCATGGATACTAAGAGCTGACTGTATTTGTACCTGCTGTTTTATGGAAATAATTCTCTTTAGATGATAATACATTCATAGCTTCATGTGCATGACTTGACAATGGTTCTGTATTTCAATGACCTATTGATAAATACAGTCTAAAATTTTCCAAAAAATTATGCAAAGATATTAAAAAGATAGGCACCTCCCCATACCTATCAGTTCCAAAAGTATCCTCAGGGCAATTACAAGTGGTTAGGAATATCATACAATAGTAACACAGCAGATACCCAAGCTTACGCATAGGAATTGTTAATCATGCATGCTCTTGACAGGGAGACTATATTCTAGGTTTTAAAAAAGAAAATCTTAAAAATTTATGCTGTTTTGTTTGCTTTTTTTTTTATTAAAAGTAATTTCAAGCCAGTACTTTAACCTGTTTTTTCATAAATGTGCTAGCTAGAGGCAGCCAAAAACAAAACAAACAAACAAAATCCCATGCTTTCAAAGCTCTCATATAAACTTATGTGTGAGATCATTGTAGCTCTAGTAAGTGCTTGTTTTATTCTTTTTGAGTAATGGTTCAGACCCTAACTATGGGGTTTGGTGTATGTGGCCCAGCCCTGCTCTTATGAGTATATGGAATATCCTAATTAAAACCTGTCACCATCCTTACCATTCCCCTGCCCCCAAGAAATGAGCCCTTTCTACTTCCTTTGCATGTCATGGTTTTGTGTTTGGGGCATGTGTTTACACCTTGATCTTCCCATAGACTATGCCTTTTAAAACAGTTTATACAAGCTGGCTTTGTATCCCCACTATCACTCCAGCACCTGACCCACAGTAGGACCTCAGAAATATATATGGTAGAAATATCCAGAGGATTATTGGCTGCCATCAAACATTTCAGCTTCAATAATAGTATTTTTCCTCTTATGTGGTTTTTCTCATGAAAGAATCATATCTCAGTCAAAACAAAACAACTCTCATCTTTACACTTACTTCAGCTTTATTTTCCCTTACTCAGCACTTCAACTCCACCAGAATTGATATAGAGGTTCAATAAGGCTCAAGTCATTTGGGGGCAAATCACATGAAAGACATGGAACTCCTTAGGTTACCAGAAATCTCCAAAAGCAGAGCAATCTGTGTGAGATAGAAGAAACCCCAGTCTCTTTTCCCCTTTGTGGACCCGTGTGACTGCTCAAAGAGAGAAAGCTTCCCCAGATGAACCAGCCTGTCAGTCCTGGGTGGTTCATTTAGCCCAAGTACTGTTTTCCCCTTCAACTTGAAAGGGTTTTAGTTGGAGATGGTATTTGGGGCACCCCAGTAAGGTAGCAGGTGTAGACCTAGCAGTTAAGAAGAAGTTCACTTCTGTTTCATCACGTGTACACTTAATTGTGCTCAAATAACTAATTAAAGATGGTTTTGGTTAAGAATTTGGTTCAGGGGTTGGGGGTCTTGAGTAGATATCCAGATACTTGCCTGTGTTTATGAGGGACAGAATTGGTCTGTCCATCAGGTTTATATTGATCCAAAAGTCATATCCTTTGTTATAAGTAACTCAAAGCATTTTAGATGGCCGGAATGAGAGATTACACAGCACACTTACAGAAAGGTGGGATTGAAGTAGCATAGTTACTGGCAAGCTGATAGGTAGGAACTTACATGTAACTCAAATTTACCTGGTCTGGAAACTCTACAAAACACATTTACCACAGTTCTGACTTGGATCTCTTATACTACCAAGCACATTGAAACATTTTCCAAGAAGTTTCCATGGTCACTGTTTGGAAATAAGATAGGTAGGAACCCATCAGTAACTTATACCATTAAAATGGACATGTCTTTTTTCCATTACTACGCTTTCTATGAAAGATTTGGGGGATGGGGAAAGGAGTGATTTTTAAGGAGCAATTTCCTCCTCAATGATTTCTTTCTCTGCACGTAGTTCAGTGAAGCACCTGCTGGGCAAGTGTGATGCCATAAGTTCAGTCTACAGCACCATTAATAAAAAGAAAAGAAAGGAAAAGTCTACTCCAAGGAAGCACCCTTTTGCAACTTAGAGAAGTTAGGTTTAGGGTACAGGATGCTTAGAGTCAGAACAGTTGCAGTCCTTATAAACAAGAGATATTATTTTACTCTGTAAGGATAAACAGAGGGATCTAGAACAAGTCCCAGCAGCCTCAGACCCTGGTTTCTGGAAAGAATGGTGTTCCCGAATACCTCTGGAACTAACTCCTATAGAGCAATGGATCTACATCATTCCTTAACACACTAAAAGTTGGTTCCAGCTACATTTTCTAGAGAGCCAAACAGCTGCATTGTCAAGGGTGATGCACATGTGAATGGGACCCTGGTTGATGGGGAGTTCTGAGGAAGGTATATTTAGAAATTTTGAAGGTTTTTTTTTTTAATCTCCCTCTCTCCAGTAACATTGTGACTTCATTCCCTTTCTGTTCAATTAGAATTGCAGCCATGTAATGTCAGGTTTTTCCACCAAAGGTTATGAAGTCATCAGGTGGAGAAAATCTGAAGAGCTGTAATGCAAACCAGCTCTGTAGTGACATGACCCTGCTTGCCAGGGACATAGTGACAAAGTGAACTAAAGAGTCAGCTTCCCTGGCTCACTTAGAAAAAGTTGAAAACAACACAGAGGGTTCCTGAGATGTCACCCAGCTCTCCTAATGTTAACATCTTACATAATCGTGATCCAGTTATCACAACCAAGACACTTAACATTGGCACAATATTCTTAGCAGACTTTATTTAAATTCAACAGTTTTTCCACTAATGTGCTTTTTTTTTCCAGTTCCAAGTCTTTCATTGCATTGATGTTCCTTATCTGTGTGGTCTTGTTTTTCTGATTTTACATGGCATTGCCACTTTTAAAGAGCACTAATCCATTATTTTATTGCCTGCTCTTAAACTGGGGTCTCTCATTATGACATTAGCCATGTATATTTGAGTGATAAGACCTTCAGGAAGGGTCTATAGTGCCCTCATGCCAGAATGACATCAGTATGTCTATGGTAGGTGGCATTAACCTTGATTACTTGGATGAAATGGTGTTTTTGAGGCCTCTCTGTACATTAACACCGTCCCATGGTTACTGATGATTTCAGAGGTAAGACTTGGAGCTTACCAGCAGCCGCCAATAGTGCGGTGCTCCAGTAGCAGTTTTCTGTTTCTCTCTGTGCTTTTCTGGTCTTTTCTGGAAGGAAGGTGGTACCCCTTCTTAAGTCTAAACATCCATTCATTCTCTCAGTGCACTCTTCTCCAAGTGACTTTCTAGGAGGCCGAAGGTGACTTCTAAACAATGGAGATGTCTTTTTAATGTTGAAAGAATAAGAGTCCACTGGATCCTAAGAACGCCTTCATCACCTGGCCTGGAGACCACAGGGTGTACGCCCAGTTCTACTTTGGATCTGTCCTAGTCTCAAGCCTTTTGGAGAATTACACACATAGTTTCCATAGCCTCAAAGTCTTCCTGGCCTGGCTTATTTGTTGATCCTATACTAACACCTTGGTTAGTAGGGCGTTTTTGGATAGGTGTGGCATTCACCTTTGTTGGAAAGAATTTTGATTTTGTAATTTCAGCCTTTTCACTATCTGCCATTAGCCATTTATGATATGTTTTCCAAACTTCGTTTACTTTGCCTAGATGTTTCTGTAGGGGGAGGGTGCTGGGAAGCATCTATATCAGAGGGCTATCAGATCAATAAAGGAAATGAGATGTATTTCTTTGAAGCTGCACAGGGATACAAGCTAGAGATTAGAAACATAAGGAAGTTAACATCACTGGTTGAAAGGAGTTCCTAAGAGTATATGCAGATTTCAATTGGCCATGCCCTTTAGACTTTCAAATGGCTGATTGTCCTGAAACATGAGAGGGCCAGGTTACCACAAGTCCTGCCAAGTGAGGATGGTGGGGGTGGGGGGGGAATCAGGAGAGAGCCCTGAGCAGGGATGGTGGCCAGTGTAGCTGCATTTAGAGAGATGACAATTGAAATGCCTTTTGCACCCTGTGTGAATTAACACATGGTTCTGAAAACCCTTTGCTCTGTTCCCAGCTTTGCTGTTGACGATGCTGTCTGGGGTGTCAATAACTAAAAGTATCCTAAGATTTATTGGAATTGGGATAACTAGGGAATAGAAATGGTACAGATGCCCATGTTCGCTTTCTTAAATCCTTCATTTGTTTAAGAGCTGGACACATCCTCTGCATGACTTAGTCTTGGTCCCATGAAGTTCATAGCCTCCCCACACTTTTGCGACTTTCCAACACAGGTTAAAGGGCAGAGAGAGCCAGAATGGTCGGATCAGAGTGCCCCCTTTGCTTCATTTATCCCTATTTATTCACAGATCAGAGTGCCCAGAGCATCCCTGTAGAGCCTCAGAAGTGGGACAGAGGACAACTTAAATATATTTCCAGCCAAAAAATAGCTGGCTGCAACTCCAGGGGAGGTGCTGGGTTCCCTTGTCACTGCCCGAGGCTGTCTCCTCCTGCCCTCAGCCCTCCTCTTGTGACTACTCAGCTGACCCTGGAAAAATACAAGAATCTTCCTTAGTGACCGTGGGAGAAGAGGGACTCCTCTTCGCTGGAGAAGTTTCAGTTGCTTCAGTTGTCCCCACTCAACCTTAACTCCCACCAAGGCCACCAGGACTGGAGGGCTGTCTAAGGAGTGAATATGCCACTTACTCAGTCTCACAGACAGCATTATCAGCTAGGTTATAGTTTGCTAGCCTTCCAGGAAGCTTTTGCCTAGATAACAATGATAGCCAGCCTTAGGGCCTTACTGTATGTTATGCTTTCTGTGTACAAACTCAGTTTTCACATAAATACAACTACTATTCCTACTTAAGAGGTAAGGAAAAATCAGGATACAGTAGTAAAGATATGGGATTTAACTTAGGAAACAGCAGGCATGGCATTTGAACTTAGTATAGCTCCAGAGAATATATTTTTTTCTTTTTTTTTAAGATTTTATTTATTTATTATGTATACAGTGTTCTGTCTGCATGTATGCCTGTAGGCCAGAAGAGGGCACTAGATCCCATTATAGATGGTTGTGAGCCACCATGTGGTTGCTGGGAATTGAACTCAGGACCTCTGGAAGAGCAGCCAGTGCTCTTAACCTCTGAGCCATCTCTCCAGCCCCCCAGAGAATATATTTTTGACCCAGCTCATACTGCCAGTTATTAGGAAACCACCCCCACCCCCAGCTATCACCACCACCGGGTGCACACATTCACCCTCATGCCTGCGGAGTTACTCGTTCTGACTGGGTCCAATAGCTGGAGGTGCTGGTTCAACCCTGTATGTCTCAGACACCAAATGTTCATTCGAGTGCCACTCCAACCAGATCTTCTACTAGAGGAGCTGTGAGCAGCAGAGTCCGACCAGATCTTCTACTAGAGTAGCTGTGAGCAGCGGAGTCCGACCAGATCTTTATACTAGAGTCCCTTCTTGGGTGACTGCCTCCCCCTTTCCAGACCTCGTGGCAGAATCAGCGCTGCCAGATGGTAGCTGTGGTGTAGCAGCATTGGTTCTGTGTGCCCCATTAATAAAACATCTGCAAAGCTCCAGCTACCAACCCCAGGGTGCTGGACACCTAGATGGATCAGCCTTCAATGGGGCCCTCTACCCACCCTGCGTTTGCAGCACATCTCCTTTATTCAGCAACATGAGTAGTGACGCACATGCCCCCGTCCTCCTTGGCCTGTTTGACAGTAGATGAAGTGTGCTCAAATGGCCCTTCATTCTTCATTTCATTGGCCAAAGAAAATCATTTATTCCCCGCCATCCTGTTTGTCATCTAGAGAATGCTGCTGCCGCCACCACCCAAGGTTCCAAACCGCATTATTTTGTCTTATGGTTACTTTTGTTGGGTCAATTCTGAAAACCCCTTGTTCACCAGACTTTGGGACAGTCTTTATAATTCACCTTTTACCCATGTCAGTCACTGCCCCTCATGGTTTTCATTCCATGGTCCATTCCTTTTTGCCCTTCTTGGATATTATACTTTTCAGAGTTGAGGGGAGTCACCGAGCCCCTTCGTTCTCGAGTGGGGCCATTCTAGGAGGGTGTAATAAGTGAGTAAACACATGCTGTGAAGATCTTCGTGAGGAGAAACTGAAGAGTAAAAAATATGCCCCACCTGCTTCAGAGTTTGCTTTCTGTGCTGGCCAAATAAGATTTATTTTATTTTATAGTATGCTATTTTTCTTCTGATATCACCTAAGCCAGTGGGAGGAATGAGTAAGTACTTACATTAGGACAGAGGGAGGGAGACTATGAGTGAAAGTCGTGCTAGAGTCCTCACTGTATCATTACATTATTTGGAAAGTGTGGGTATGAGCTGAAAAACAGTCTTGCTGTCATGATGAAGTTACCGATTACATTTTTTAAAGTATTATTTATTTTTATTTCATATGCATTGGTGTTTTGTCTAGATATATGTCTGTGAAGGTGTCAGATCCCCTGGAACTGGAGTTACAGACAGTCATGTGGGTGCTGGGAATTGAACCCCATCCTCTGGAAGAGCAGCCAATGCTTTCAACCACTGAGCCATCTCTCCAGCCTACCGATTACATTTCTGCGGGCCACCAAAAAAACCATTTCCTATGGCCTGTAGAGCCATGTACCCAGACTTGTGTGCTAGTGGCTCACCCCTGTAATTCCAGGCACGGTTGGAATCCATCTTGAATTATGTAGCAAGTTCAAGATTAGCCAGGAGTAGTAAGGTAGGGTAGTTAGACCCTACCTTAAGAGGGGAGGGGCAGTGGCAAAAATAGTTTCACTGTCTCTACAAGGATAAGTCCTCCTGCCCCTTCATTTCCCTCCCCCTCAATTGATTGATTGATTTATAAAACAGGGTCTGTCTGCATAGCCCTGGTTGTCCTGGAACTCGCTCTATAAAGCAGACTGACCTCAAATTCATAGACATCCACCTGCCTCTGCCTCATGAAGTTTTCTTTTTAAATTGTTATGACTTGACAGGAGCCCACTCAACTATGGACAACACTCGGTGTTTGTCCTGCCCCTTCACCATGTCTTATATTGTTCTTGCCTATACCAGGAAGGAGACGAGTTGCTTGTCTTGACTAGAGGCTCTGCCGGCATCTATTAATACACTGCCAGTCGTGTGTCTTCAGAACATAGAAATAAACAACTTGCAGAGACATCTGCAAAGTGCATTTGAGAAGCAAGCTGCCTTGCCATGAATAGGAGTTTATTTGCATTCCTCCAGTCCTGTTTCTCTGTGCATGGCCACTGCTTTTCCTTGACACACAGGAAGATCTTGTCCCCGTTTGCTTGGCATTTTGATCTTCCTCTCTGCTCCTTGAAACGTTCTGAACAGGGGCTTCTACACTGCTAGCTTCCCCAGGGGAGGTGTGACTTCTGCCATTTTGAAATAAAACCACTTTAGGCATCCTCTTTCTGGATAATTTCCTTCCTCCAACTCTCTTACAAGGGACTCTCTGTGTGTTTTGCTTTGCTTTTGTTTCTTTTATCTCTGTAGAGAGGAGTAAAACTCTTGACTATAATACACTAACAACGATGGCCTCTTTGGAAATTCCAGACCGTGCTTCTTCCTCTCTGTAGATCGAGGCAGAAACCAGTGATGTTTCTCGAGGCAGGTAGACCTAGCACTTGCCAGTGCTGTACAGTCTAAGCTTAGAAACCCTTGCTGTCTACACAGCTGCCTTTGATAAGAAAAGCCTATCCATATTAAAGCTAATTTTACTCCAAGGGACTAAACAATCTGTTGTCCCATGGAGGTAAAAGCTGTACTCAGCAATGGGATCATTGTACCTCCTGTTGCTTTGAGGAACTGAGAGAGTGTTTATTTAAAAAAAAAAGTGTAAAACAAACAGAAAAACTTTCTTTTTTTTCCCAACCTGGCCTTTGAAGTTAAGGTACTCATTTTGCCTGACAATAAAATGCAAAGTTGTAATTAGAAAAGGTGGATGTAGTTGGTATGCTAACAATCATTATTTAAGACTTGTTTGGCTATTCCTTTTAGTCAGTCATACAATTATTTTTGTTGAAGCCCAAATCAGAACCATTAGTCGAAGGCTAAATCAGGCCTCAGGAAATGCTCACTGTTTTTTGGCAAAGAAAGACAAAGGCCCTTGTTCTCTAGGCCAGTCTCTCTCTCTCTCTCTCTCTCTCTCTCTCTCTCTCTCTCTCTCTCTCTCTCTCTGTGTGTGTGTGTGTGTGTGTGTGTGTGTGTACGCACACTCACGAACTTACATACATGTGTGTATGTTTATCTTTCAAGATGACTTTGTCGTTAAAGTCTTTAGAGTAAAACAGGCTCGGTTTTTTTTTTTTTTTTTTTTTTTTTTTTTTTAATGGAAGTGCAACAGGACCTGTAGCAAGCATTCTGCTTCGAGCCCAAAAGATTCATAGTAAAAATAGAGCCATAAAGGGACTGTCCTGTGCTGTGCTGCCCTGCTTAGTGCATAGTGGAAGGTGAGTATTTGTAGAAAATACTTCAAAACTCAGTTGCAACCCTACTTTTTGCTTTTAGCAACTAGTCATATACATAGCATCACCAGTGAAACAGCTTTCGGTCTCCACGTGTGCCCATACACATGAGTGCACTTGTGTATACACACACACACACACACACACACACACACACACACACACACACACA
>CAJQZJ010032551.1:6583418-6606458 GCA_907164525.1 Lophiomys imhausi
ACACACACACACACACACACACACACACACACACACACACACACACACTCAGCACTCACTGTCCTATGTAAAATACCATACCTAGCTTTTTTCCCTCCCTCCCTCTCTCTTGCTTTCTTTCTGTTGGTGTTGCTACTTTGAGACAGGGATTCTCTGTGTAGCCCTGGCTGTCCTGAAACTAGCTCTGTAGGCCAGGCTGGCCTCAGACTCACAAAGGTCCACCTGCCTCTGCCTCCCAGGGCTGGGATTCAAGTCCTGAGCTATACTACCCAGCATTTTTCTTCCTTCATCTTTAAAATTTGAATAAATTGAATAAAATGAAAGAAGGAAAACATGACCACTAACAACTTTCTTTACTCCCACTGGGCAGCAGAGAAGAAATTCACTGCTGGCCCTGCGAGTGGGTTATGGGGTTGTTGTTGTTGTTTGTGCATTTTGTTTGTTTGTTTTTTTCTTCCTCACCATAAATCATAGTCTGTTAAATCAGTTGCTAGAGAAGAAACACCTGGAATCATGTTCTTGTCAGCAATCCACTTCCCCAGCGGTAAGAAGGAGGGCCTCTGTCTCCAGTGGCGAAGGCACCCACACTGAAGGAATGCCTTGCAGTAAACTGAGTACTTGCTGCTCCCTTTTGTTTGTTTGTTTTCAGAGCAGATGGGTTTGTTTGCTTTTTGCTTAAACATTAATCAAAAATCAATTTCTGGCTATGAAAGTGGCATTAGATAATTCTCATTCTGGCTACAGTAAATAATATCTATTTGTTCATGTTAGATAAGTCTGGGTGGTGGTGAAATGTAAAATAGAATTACATGAGATATGACATATGGCTATGTGTTTTATAAATTAATGCTTTTATGCATGTAGGAGGAGAAGTAATTTAACTTGCTGACAAAAGGGAAAGCAAAGGGAAATTCCAGAGAAAGGAGAGGATACCTAATGCAAACACATTTGGACGCTAAAGAGAACATGGTGATTTGGTTCTATCCTTTCAATAAATTGTTACAATTTATATGTTGGAATAAGAATCACTAAGAAGGAAAATTGGAAGCCCTGAATGTCTTTATATACTCTCAATGCTTTCCCACCTCTCCTACTTGTCAAGAGGGGCATACCATGTCACATAGCTGAGGACATTTTTCCTAACACAGCAGGCATGTCTACTTGTAAATAGATTGCCAGAGTTTGCTGTTTGTGTGCAAACGTAATTAGCATTTCCGTGAAGTTTTTAAAATAGAAGTTTAAGTCTTGCTAAGTAACTACTTGTATATTTGTATGTGTGTCTGTAGAGAGTCCAATTGTAATAATTTGAAGTATATAGAGAAGTCGAGAAGTTATTAGAAGTGCTATACATGTTTCTCCCTTTCATAGATTTAGATCTGTTAATTGCAAAAAGCCTGTTTTTAAATCAATCAACGAGAACCTTTTATTCATTTTCTTAAGACTCATTTAGCTTTGAAAAGGCCAAAAGTTTAATGAAGCTTCTAAATGCCAATCTCTTTCTTCCTTCTCCTGGAGAATGTGCTTCAACTGTAATTGCATTTGCATTGTTTAAAATACTAGTAATTCCACATCCAGACCTCTAAGGTAGCTGAGAAACAAAAGGAAAGAAAGAACAACTCAGGAGCCTAGGTCTGGCACCCTAGCACACATTTGTATGGGACCTGCCAGTGAGGGTCTTAGGTGTGTGTATGTCTTTTTCATTAAATCCAGAAGGATTTGGCCAGTGCCTCAAACTTGATAAACTCTAAAATATATACACAGTAATTGTTCAGTAGGTGAGTGTAAAGAGAAATACAAAGACGTAAAAATCCAGACAGGTAAACCCAGCTTGGCAGTTCATGCCTTTAATCCCAGCACTCCAGATGCAGAAGCAGAAAGATCTCCACGAGTCTCAGGCCACTCTGGTCTACATACTGAGTTCCAGGATAACCTTGTCTCAAAAAAAGAAAAACAAAATGTACTTAGATGCATATTTAAGTGGACTTAATGAAATCAAGTACTAGAAATTTAAGTCACTGTGTGTTGATACAGGATAGACATTTCAACTTTCCTCATAAATTGTGCTCTGGACTTTATATTCTGGTTCCCCTGATTGAGGAACACATCTGTCATGGTGGCCTTTGAGGCATGCTGTATGCATGCATTTTGGAAACTGTTACTCTATTTTTCCTCCCCACTGCCTTTCTGATATTCCTGTGGTTTTTTTTTCTTCTATGTTTTTTGTTGTCAGTGAACCATCTGCTTGCAATTGGTTGGCAAAGTTTTGTTCTCCCATGTCTGAAGCACTGATTGTTTATGTCAATTTTCTGAATGTCTTACCCAGGTCCTGGGAGCAAATCACAGTGGTTGGTGCTCAGGGCTCCAACTCTTTTGCCCATGAGTGTCCCAAAATAGCTTTTATTATTTTTTATAATAATAAAAATATATTATTATTATTCTTTCCTAAGACCTTATAGTAGATATAATGACTATTAAATGTACCCTAATTGACTAAAATTTTTGTACTATGAAATTGAATTTCAGCCTTGCAAAATCAAAGGTTAGAGGTGCGAGCCTGATTAAGACTCAGCTTTGGCAGCAGCTCCCAACAGCCTACTCTGTTGTACTTCTCTGCATTGTCATGAGACATCATATGCTGCAGACACTGTTTTCACTTGATTTTTTGCTTCTCTAAAAGGAACGTTAATTTTTCCATGGAGTCTCGGTTATCAGCCAGTGGGAAGATTCTTTGACTTTCCACTTTACACATTTCTCTTTAGTGTCTCACTAATACAGATAGCAAAGTGTACTCTTCAGAAAGCTTTATAAAGATTTTACCCTATGCCAGTTTGCATAAGGCATGCATAAAAACCAGATCTCTCCATGTGCTAACAGTGCATTTGTACTTTGGGATGTTGAACTGTCTTAACATCTTCAGTTAATTTCCCCCTTGCTTCAACTAGCTGCTTCTCTGATAGTTATTAAAGGGATCATCGGATACACTAATGTTTTTCTGGGGGAATGGCCAGGGTGCAGATACAACAGTGGCTCTCCTAAAGTGGGAAATAATAAATCGATTCAGTAATAGTCTTGTTTGTTTCACATGAGATTTTAGTTATGTTGTTTTTTTTTGTTGTTGTTGTTGGTTTTTTTTTTTTGAGACAGGGTCTCACTGTTTACTCGGAGCTAGTCTGAAATTAAGAGATCCTTCTTCCACAAGCCCCCATATTCTGGGATTAAATGTGTATACCACCACATCTGACTGGATTTTTAATGTTCTTAAAGGACATACCCTTAAACACACAGCTCTGAAAGAGGAAACTTGGTTTCATTACCTAAAAAATTCAGAAGAACTTCATTGTTATTACATGTATGAATGAGCTCATCAGCTTAGTTTGCCTCTCACATGTGCACAGATACACACATAGATTCTAAGGGCATTCCAGCATCTTCTGGAAGTAATGTAAGCAGATTAGTCATACAGTAACTGTACAGTGTGCGGCTACTCCATGTGTATGTCCAGCTCTGTGAGTTTTTGCTGGTGTACATAGATGTAGAGCTGCTCTAGTAGCCCCCCTGAGATACCTTCCTAAGGTATGCACTGAGACATGCAGTTAGCTTTCCTCCCTGCCCCAAGCCCTCAGTCTCTTGCTCCCAACACCTTTGACTCTGTTAGGTTAGAAGCTTTTTCTCAGCCCCCATATCCAGACTCTTGCCACTGCCATCCAACACTATACCCTACAACATCTGACTTATTTACTTTGTGAGTGCCAAATCAAAATGTGTTGTTTTGATACTTGATTAGAACATTAGTGTTTATTTATTGACAGTTCTTTGGGCATAGGGGACTCGGCAAATAGCTCCATCCAACAAATAGCTCCTCCGAACAATCATGAGGACCTGATTTCAAGTCCAAGAATCCACTTTTTAAGTTATGAGTACATGGCACATGCTTGAAATCCCCTGCTACAGAAGCAGAGGTAGAGACAACCCTGGGGCTCGTGGCCAGCCAGCTTAGTTTGCCTACTTGGTGAGCTCTAGGCTAGCGAGAGCATCTGTCTCAAAAAGTAAGGTAGGGGGTTTCTAAGGAACGGTGCCCAAGGTTGACCTGTAGCCTCTCACATGTGCACAAATGCACACGTGGATTCTAAGGGCATTCCCGCATCTGCTGGAAATAACATAAGCAAATTACTCATATGGTAACTCCACAGTGTGCAGCTACTCTATGTCATAGAAGAAAAGTTTCTCCCAGAGAAAATGCTTACAAATTAATAAGAAAATAGTACTGGAAAATGATACAGAATATAACTTAAATAAACGAAAGAACCAAATCTATTAGACAAGACTAATCAGCATTGGCAGGATGTCAGTTCTCCCTGCGTTTATAAATTTAATATCCTTCAAATACTAAGCAGTTTCTCTTAACGACACAAACCGACTATATAGTGATCAATGTACATTGTAGAGTTTTAGTCTCACCAGATATTCAACATCCCGTTGTGTCTAAATAATTAAACTAGCAAGGTACCAGTATGTGAAGGGACAGCATAACGGAACCGAGTAGGAAATCCAAACATAGATATGAGAGCATGTACAAGTTCATTGCTTATTAATAAGATGGCATTTTACATTGGTGGCGCAAAAACGTGCTTGCTTAACTGATGTTGGAGCATGGGTCTATCTTTCTTAGACTCCAAGTAAATCCAGAGCCAAAAGTGTAAACAAAAAAAACAACAACAGAAACCCATAAGATTTTTGGTAGAACACATCAGGAAGTCCTTTTTATAATCACTGAATATTTGGAGCCTCCCATGCTTGAAAACCCAAAATATTCAGTGATACACTGTGATGGCAAATCTGTAGGAAAACAGGGGCACTTGGCAGAGGTGACTGGAAGATGGCACATTTGTGCAATGGAATTTGCCAACATTTTTGAAGTACCATTTACCCACAGACACATAGGCACACATGTGAAATGACAGGTGTACAAGGCCACTCCATGTAGTGTTGTTTGAAGTGGCAGAATATGAGCACAGATTCCATCAGGAGAGGGGGAATGAGTTCACTCACTGTTTTTCAAGCTTGCTTTTTCATTAGAATTATCTGGGACTTGTTTATCCGATTTCATTCCAAGGCTGAAGTGATGGTTTGCAAACCAGTTAAATCTATTTCTGGGGAAGTAACACAGTGATTTAAATGTACAGACAAGGATGGAGACCACTCAGGGTTCATCTACAAAGCGGAATACTGTTTGTTAAAACAGAATGACTGTTTTTTTTTAAATATTTTCACACATATATAAATGTACTTTGATCACACTCCCAATGCCTTCTCTTTTCCCCCTTTTTTATCTCCTCCCTCACCACAGATAGTCTTCCTGCTATTTTCATTTAAAACAAACAAAAAACAGTGCGCAGGTTACAGAAACATTGGTCTGGCCAATTTCACTTAAGATGATTTTCCACTGCGCTTAACTTCCTGCTGATAGTTAATCACTTCTGATAAAACTCTGTGTATGTTCGTCACCTTTCCTTCATCCTTTCATCCCTTGATGGGTACCTAGGCTGATGTCATGGCTTGGCTGATACGGATAGTGCCCTGGATGTGTTGTTATGTGCTGACTTAGAATCACTTGAGTTTACATCCAGAAGTGGGGGTAGCAGGTCATTTTTGACTGTATTGGCTTCCATAGTATCTGAACAACTTTATTTGTATTTCCACCAGCAGTGTAAAAGGGCACATTTTCCCTTCTTTGCCAATGTTTGTTGACGGTTGTCTTGATGTGAATAGAGTGAGATTTGAATCTCGGTGTGGTTTAGCTTTGCATGTCCCTGCTGGCTAAGGATGTTGGGCATTTCTCATGTATTTATTGGTCTTTCCTGCTTCTTTTGAGAAATGTGCATATGATTAATTTGCCTATTTATTAGTTTGGGTTTTTTTGTTCTTTTGACATTTAAATTTTGTCCTTTATATATTCAGTATATTAATCCCAAAGCTAACAGAGATTGTGTCTTCACTCTGTTGTTAACTTTGCTGTTCAACTTTTTTCTTTTTTGTTTTTTTCGAGGCAGGGTTTCTCTGTATAACAGCTCTGGCTGTCCTGGACTCACTTTGTAGACCAGGCTGGCCTCGAACTCACAGAGATCCACTTGCCTCTGCCTCCCAAGTGCTGGGATTAAAGGCGTGCACCACCACTGCCCGGCACTGTTCAGCTTTTTAATTTGAAATCATATTTGTTAGTAAAGAAGACTTCCCATTTATAAATATAGACAGATATAGAATATATTAAGTTTAAAAAAAGAAAAAAATCTAGCCTACTTATTGAAGGCCAAATGAACACCCTTTGCTATAGTTTATGTGTGTAACATACAGGTGGTGTTATTATTTATTATCAGCTGGATAGGACCTGTAATCACCAAAAAGACAAGCCTCCGGACATACCTGTGTAGGGTTATTTCCATTAGGTTAGCTTGGGCAGGCAGCCCCATTCCCTGTCCTGGGGTCCTGGACTGAGTCAGTTCTCCCTACTTCCGGACTGAGGATGTAGCTCTGGCCAGCATGCCCTCCTCACCATGATGGGCTGTGAGCCGAAATACACCCTCCCGACTGTAGGTTGCTCCTGTTGGTTATTTGTTCCCAACACTAGGGATTAACTAATATATATATATATATATATATATATATATAGATAGATAGATAGATAGATAGATAGATATAGATATGTGTGTATATATTTTTAAATAATATATGTATATTTTAAGTGTTTTGTTAGTTTTGGTTTTAAATCATCCAATGGTATTTATTACCTGTAGCAAAACAAATTCTGTTCACAAACAAGTGTCTGTATTCTTGAAGCAAAGCTGGCTTTTATTGTTGCAGGTACCAACTTTTATCTATAAGTCTACCCTTCTCCACCATAAAGGCTTGGAAATATGGAGGGCTGATGACAGATGTCACATTAGGGTGTCAGCAGAGACTGTGAGTCCCAGCTGTGGAGACCCAGAGTTCTCAGGGCACTGGCTGTTGCTATCTGGGAGAAAGACTAGACTGTGAGCAAGCCAGTGATTAGATAGGAAAGGAGATAGCTCGCAGCCCGTGATGAAAACAAAACAGGGCCGTGGGTAGTTGTCAGCACGCAGGCATGGAGGAGTCACCCGAGTTGAGATGAAAGGGTAAGGAAGAAGCAACCTGGGAGACAGAGGAGGCCTTCAGACCAGAAAGCAAGGGAGGACCATCACAGACACAAAACAGGGAGGGACATGGAGCTGCTCCACCCTTAGAGAAGGGAACATGTCCATTCTGTAGGCACTTGGATGACACCACCTGGAGATTCTGCTTTTCAGCTCTTGACTGTCCCAACAGACCACACTAGCTTTGGTTCTGTACCAAATTGTGGCCAGAGAAGCGAGAATGGGAGGAGACCTCTCTGCACTGCTCTTGGTACACAACATACTTGGTTGTAGTTAGTGAACCGTATGCCAGTAGAGGAAGTGATTTTAGGCAGAGTGGAAATTTGCCAAGTAGAGAAAGCAGAGTTGCCGTCATAGCAGAGAAAACACGGTAATTGCATGTGTATAAGGACCCACTGAAAGATAAACAGTGGCAGGGGCAGCCAGAATGTTGAGGAGGAGTCCTAGAAATGCTTGGCAAGTTTGCAGTGGGCACTTTAGTGTGTTTCCATCTCCACTGAAAACCCAAATCAGAAGGTAGTATTATCCCAGCCCTCGGGAAATTCAGGGTCTTGATGAGATAGGCAGACCTAGAAGCAGAGTCTAAATACAGCATTAAAAGACCTTATCAGAGACTTAGTGCTATGGAAACAGATTTCCTTCTGCAAGAAGTGGGGTGACTGGGCCAGGGAGAACAGTGGAGAACAGTGGCCTCTCCTGGGCATGCAGGGGTAAAGTCTAGAAAGCATAAAAACCAGTCTTGAGAAAGGACGTGTGTGGTCTGGGCAGGGACCTGGGACTCTAGAACAAAGTGTCTGGAGGGAGGGTGCCTGCAAAGAGAGAAGCTACTGGTTTGGGGTCTGATGCCAGGCTGCTAGGACCAGGGAAAGTCTAAATCCTGTCCCAGGAAATGGAGGCTTTGTTCAGCAAAGGTGGTTTGGGATGAGTATTTGCTGGGGCTGCTTATGACTGGCTCCATAGGAGATAGCAGAGGCCCCGGGAGAACACTAACTAGGGTGACAAAAGAGAATTCCAGGTGGCCTGTTTGCACTAAGTTACCTCCTACAAGGTACCCTTTATTGATGTATTGAGCATGGACAGGTGACAACATGGCCTCTGAAGAGTGTAGAATCGAGGAGCAAAGATTGAAACAGAGAGCCCTCTTGGCTTGCCTCCTGGTTCCTGTCTGCGCTGAGGGGGCTTGCTCTGATTAGCGACTTGTGTAGACTTATGGGGATGATTATGAGCTAGGGTGAGCAGCACCCCCATTCTAGGAGCAGATGGTTTCCTCCGGCTGGGGTCCTGTAATGAGGCTGGAATGAGAGAATAGGAGATTCAAGCGAGACTGCCAGAAATACTATGGAAAAGGCTAGTTAGCCACTTACTTCTTGTCAGGTGGCCCCAACACCCTCATGTCTTGTTTCTTTTTGTGTATGGTCTCCCATCACAGCAGCTCCGAATATGCTCAGGTCTCCTGAAACTTGTAGCTTGGCGTCTGGTACACCAGCATACCATTAATGGCGTATTGTGTACTGCAACATTTTTAGTGTATGGCTTAAAGCAACTTCAGAAAAGATAAATCTAGATTTTTATTCGACAGTAGGTGGGGGCTTCTGGACAGAAGCGACTAAATAGGCTATCATTCCCTTTGGGGAGTTTTTCCAGCCCTAAAATGAAGAGCAAAGGATGGAAATAAAACCTTTGAGGCTCTGCACAGAACAAAAATGATGTGGCACTGAAAGTCAGCAGTTCTGGCGCGGGGGCTCCGGATGACGCCTGCGGGTGCTGACTTTTGGGGGCACCCCTTTCCCGCCCTCGCTGCTGCGGCAACGGAGGTTCCTTTTGTCTCGGGTGCTTCCCCACCCCGCCCTGCCTGCCAGAGGGAGCTGGCACTGCGCGCCCTCCCCACCGCCCCTGGACCAAGGTTGTTTACTACTTTCTACTCGGAATAACACGCCAATCACCAGGGCCCGCCCTCCCTGTCAGCCAATGGGTTCGTTGGGAAATTCCACCTTTCCAAAGGACCCGGGCAGCGATTGGCTGGAGACCTGTCAGTCAAGCGGGCATCCCGCAGGATGCAGCAGGAGTATTAGGGACGCGATCACCAGAGCTGAGGAGGAGTAACCTTCCCATAAACAAGTTGCCCCCCCCCCCCCAGAAAACCGGGGTTGGGGGGGGGAGCCAAAGCCCAGCTAGGGGGGGGGGCGGGGGGGGGGGGTCACCGGAGTAGAAAGGGCTGAGAGCAAAGCCGGGGAATCCCTCCCTCTGCCTCCCGCCCCTGCTGCAGTTGTAAACACGTTTCCCTCCATGTCTGTTTTTCTTTCTGTAACCGTGGCCATTACAGGCTGCTGTTTACAAAAATCCTACAGGGCAATGCTGTTCCCTGGGATCCCGTCCTTCATTCCCCTTGCCTTGGGACCCTTTTTCACGCTTTCTTCTTTCTCCCCGCTGCTAGGCACAGACTAAAGGAAGCTGCTGGGCCATGAAGGCTTGTTTTTCTTTTATCGGTGCAAGTGAAGCAAGTCACGCTGTAGCAGCAGGCACCATTTCCCAGGAGAACTGCCTGGCTGGCTGGCTGTCCATTAGAAGCAACACACAGCCTAAACAGGCGCAGCTCTAGAAGGACTGGCTGGGCTTTTGTTGTTGTTATTGCTGGTTTGAGTCACACTGAATGTTATTTTTGAGTCTGCATTTTCTTCCAGAATTCGTCTTGAAATCTATCCCCACTTACAGGTTTGGGCTTTACACCCCCTTACCCCCCCCAGCCCACGCCCCTTTTTATAAAGGCAGTATTGTGTTGAACTAAATGTTTTTCTACCTTCTGTGATCTGAATCAGGTTTCCCATTTCTAGCTACACAATGTAGTTGTATTCTGTGTGGTAGGGGCGTAGTGGACATGAATTATTTGCGACAGAGTTGCCTGGAAGATACGGAGTGGAGTTTGCGTGGTGCGGAATAGCTCCAGTGCCTAAGGTTTCTGTTACACTGGCTCTGTCTGAGCAGGAAGCGCAGGCAATATGGCAAAACACAGCACGTGGCACCCCATTCAAAAACGCTCTTTTCCAGAAGCTACTGTTGCAGATGACATCCAATCTTGCTTAGTTTTTTCTTTTCCTTTTTTTTCTTTCACAAACAGAAGAACTAACGTATGGAAATTTGTTGTAGATATTTAACAGGAGGCTTTGTTGACCTGAAAAAAAAACATGGTTTGGAGGTTCTGATGAGAGGCCAGAAGACCTTACAGACATGCTTTATAAGGCTCAGGGTTGTAGGAATTGTAGAGACACCTAACAGAACCTCAAAAGAAAGGCAGCGGATCTCTGGGCTCCTCTAGTCTTATGGCCTGCAAAATTGTTGAGCAGTGGGACTGTCAAGGATCATAGAGGAGATGCTAAGGGGAAGGTTCGAGCAGGTGTGAATGTGGGAGGGCCTTGCGTGATCTGGCCAGCATTGGACTCCCAGGAGCAGCTTCTGTAGCTTACCTGCATGAGGCTGTGGAAGACTTCACGTTCAAGTTACAAAAGCCTTTTTTTTCTTTTGTAACTAAATACATTAGTTCTTCTGCTTGTGAAAGAAAAAAAGGAAAAGAAAAAACTAAGCAAGATTGGATGTCATCTGCAGTAGTAGCTTCTGGAAAAGAGCGTTTTTGAATGGATCTCAGTGGATGGTTCATTTTCTCTCCCACTTACCCATTTGCTTACTTCCCCCTGACACACACAAGCAGTTTCTCGCCCCCCTCCCCCAAATGATCAAATTAGGGTGTAACTTGCCATTACGGGTTGAATGTATTGAGCTACCGGCAGGATTTGAGAAGAGAGGTGGCTGTTTAGCATGTAGTAAGAGAAGGTTAAGAAGGCCAGAGCTGGGGCAGAGTTCTGCCTCAGGGCTACAAAGTTCCTGGCATCATTACCCCACCTTATGAAGTTACAAACTGGGCAAGGGATTGAAGGCAGAAATACACCTCAGTGAAGTGTGTGGTAACGATGTGTGCGCCAGCTCCTGTCCCTTATTAGCTGTCTCATCCAGGCCAAGTAAGTTCACCTCTGTTAGCCTCCTTGTTCCCTGCCTGAAAGGAAAGCAGTGATGTCTATGAGCGGCTGTGAGGGCTCGGTGACCTTTGTTATACAGTGGGCTTGGTACCAGCCTGGACCCACTGCAGAGGTGCCTGAGCCTGGCCCTCCTTTGACAAATCATCTTGCCCCTCCTTCGTCCTGTGACCCTTCACCTGCCTGCTCACTCAGGGTGGCGTATTGAACTCATCTTTCCTGGGTGTTTGTGTTGCCTGTTCCTTTCTGGCCAAGTCAGCATGTTAGTTTTTCCATGCCAACAGCTTCCAAGTACCAGGAAGTCACATGGGAATAACCAAAGTACGTTTTCCTGCAGGAAAATGCCAGGTGGATTCCTCAGGTGAGCACACAGGGATCAGGGAAGGGGTGATGAGGCCTAGCTGCACTTCAGATACCTTTGAATCACCAGGGAAATCTTGACCTCATCCTTTGCCTTTCATAAGCACGGCAAAGCAGTGTGGCCCTGGCCTGGCTCTGAGTTCTTCGTGACCTGATGTCACCCCTCTTTGCCCCTTTGCCCGTGTCTCTCACCCTACCAGTACACACATGCACATACCATGTGTGTGGGCTGCGTAACGCAGTGATGCCTGGTTCTTGTGATGAGGGTCTGTAGTTCCTCTCCAGTTCTGGAATGGCCCCCTGGATACCAGGCTGACAGATTTTCAGGACAGTTCTTCAGCTGACCCCCCTCCACATTCTGTTTCCACATAGTACCTTTGTTCTTATCAGCCCTGTCACTGGTAGGACTTCTCAGTGATGCTTATGGGACAGTGATGTTCTCTTACTATGTGTCCTCCTGTGATCACATGGTTGACTGACTTTTCTTCCCACAGAAGGTAGGAGTTTTCTGTGTGTCCCAGGCCAGAGTGAAAGCAGTCTGTCTGTCTCTGTTCCCTCTCAGTATAGCTTTGGTGCCTGGGACTGAGCCTGACCCTTCTTTCTTAATCTGGAGCAAAAGTGATAATATCTGTTCCATGGGGAGCTGTAAGGATTAACTGTACCTGGCTTCAAGTTGATACCTAACAGACACCCAGGGAGGGGGGAAAGTTCTTGTGAGTGTTGTCTTATCATCTGTAGATGGAGATGGCGGTGGCTCTATAGTTCTGCCAAGAGAATGACTGAGAATTATGTGAGTCAAGGGCTTGATTGCCGCTCCTTTACCCTTTCCCTGTAAGGATGGGTACCCTTTTGTACTCCCCATTTGGTGAGCCTCTGATAAATACAGTCGGAAATTAGCTTTTCCCATACATGCTAAGCTTAAGAGCTAGTGTTTCTTCAGTGGTGACTTCTGTGGAAGCTTCTGGTGAAGGCTCTGGAAACCCTAACCCGTGGGAATTGGATCTCAGAAGGAATTGGGAGCCACCTGAGGGCAGAGTCAAGTGGTTTTGGTTTTAATTCTGGAGTTACTGGGTAGAAGTTCAGACAAGTGAACGAATGATACTTGATATGCCCCCGGTCTTCTCATGCTGGTCATTTTGCAGGCACAGGCCAGACCCAAATAAAGAGCTTGTGAAGGCTGAGATATGGCCACAGAATAGTGTACAATGATGGGAAGAGTCCAATGCTTTCTGCTGCCACTGTAAGAAGAGGAAGGTTGTGCTGAGCTCTGCCCAGTTCCTCACCGTAGAAGGGGCCTTGTGTACTGGGGATGGGCAGTAGGACTCATTACTCAGCAGCGATTTGTGGGATGCCTGCAAATCATGCCTTTCCTTAAAAGAGGACCTTTAACTTTCCTGACTCAGTCAGCTTTTCTACAACCAGGTACTGTAATCAACATAGTCCATCCTATTCACCAGAGAACCTTTTCCATTCATAGATCTACAGCTCTGGCAAATCACTTAATTTCTCCCAAGCCTTGGTTTCCTCCTCCTCATTGAACAGAGGATCCCTGAGTGAAGAGTAGGTGAAGATGCTATGGGAAGAATGTATGTGAAATGACTAGCTCTGGGCCGGTTGTTTGTTTGTTTTTAACTGTGATAAACATTAGCTCTAACTATATAATTATGTAGATAACACTAATGCCATTTGGAAGGAGCCATTGCTGAGTATGCATGGAAGATATTGTACTGTGGCATACATACGTATCTCAGTCAGTCTGCTGGGTTACTTTAAGATTGCATGTGAGAATAAAGGGGTGGGTTGCCGTCGAAATATGAAGAGTTGTATCCAGGCTCTAAAAGGATGTTTGCTGTTCTTTAACAAAATACCATTCTTCTTTTGTTTCACGCGATCATTCCACCAAAATCTAACCATCTGTTTTGTCCCAGGCATTGTGCTTATAATGGGGGTGCAGCAACAAATAGGGGGCTTGCTTTCTGCTCATCCAGGCCTGAGTATTCAGAAGGGAATAGAGAGGGATGAAAATGGAGAAGCCCTCTGTACAATCAGTATGTTTTGTAGCATCCACGTACTGACCTAGGATGTTCTCTTCATGTAAAAGCAATTATTTGCTTGTTCTTCTGTAAATAACTCCTCTCCCTGTAGGTAACAGGACCTCCTTCAAATTGGGTTGTTAGGGAAGGGGCATTTTTTTTTTTTTTTTTTTTTTTTTGCAGTAGAGAGTAAAGGGTACAAGTCTGGGGAGAACACACATACAAGTTGGCTTTGTGCATGGAGTCTCTTAGGGAAGCGCATTGGAAACATAGAAATGGAAAGGCTACCAGAAAGTTAAGCCTGACAGTTTTGTAACCCAGGGAGAGTAGCACACACCTGCAGTCCCAGCACGTGGGAGGCAGAGATGGGAAGATCAGCTTAAGACCATCTTCGGTGGCATAGTGAGTTTGAGGCCAGCATGAGTCATAGAAGAGCTTGACTGAGACAAACAAGAACCAAGGCCACAGCTCCATTCTCCTGTGTAGACCTACAACTGTTCTGTAGAGCTTTATGCCCTCACAGAATGTCCTATATCTGCCTTGTCTGTGGTAACCATTAGTTCATGTGTACAGCTTAGAGTATGGCTAGTACTGTTGACAAATACTTCACATTTTACTTAGTCTTAACTATTTTAAGTTTAAATGGCCACATGTGGCTAGTGGCTACTGAACAGCACAGATCAAAACACAAGATTAACAAAATGCTCTCTTAAAGTATGTGAGTCTTCAAAAATTAGTGTAATTAGTAGTTAAGGCCTGTACATACCATTTCCCCATCATATTTAGGGCTAATAAAGAGGCATAAAAAGTATGCATTGTTAAAATGCACTGTACAGCTTAAAGGGGCTGTCTATTCACATACACTATTGATATATATATGTATATATACCTGTTCCTAAGTAACCGAGTACTTACAGTGACCTGCTGTGTGTGGCTGAATACCAAGGGGTTAACAGGCATGGGGAAGTGGTTTGGAGAAAACAACTAGCAAAAGCTTGATGGTTCTGTCAAATGGCTTTTGATTCATGGTATTCAAAAGCTTTTGTGGCTATGAAAATAAAACTAGGTTTTAAACATTTTGATTTTTGATTCAAATAAAATTGAAACTCATTTGAGTTGAAAGCATTGAGTTGATTCTCACTTTTCCTTTTGGTTCATTTGTGGCTTTGCCCCCCTCCCCTCCCCTAGGCTTTGCTATTTCACAGGATTTGGATACCAAAGCCTGGCTGGTCAGTTTCAATTTTATTTAAATTCATTTTGCCTTCATTCGTTCTAATGCAGCACAGTCCCATGCTATACTGGGATCAGAATGCTCCCAGGAAACGCTGAAATATAAAAACATTTTCATGAAAACATTTCCACTTATATCTAATTTTTTTCTCAATTGAAAAATATTTCCAGCTTAATCGTCCCTCTCCCCTCTTAAAATGAATTGCATGCCTTAGAAATAACATCAGTCCACCCAAGTACACGAGGACAGTCAACCATTTAATGGAAGATAGAAAGGCTTGGTTGGAGACCTCAGGCACGGCCCTCATCTGGTTTGCTCTTGAACAACACAACAGGCAGATGCTGCACTGAGCTCAGACCTGCCACGGGAAAAGCCTCTCCTCTCTTCATCTTAAGATGTCATACCATCCTGTCACCATCCCCTGAGTTTTATTTTTGAACAACTTGGGAGCATCTGCCAAAGCTAGCTGATGTTGAAACTTCCTCTTTGCAAGTCCCATGTGACATCTGGGTCCAGCTATGTGGGAAGGTGTTGGAACATGCCGTGGAGTGTAGTTCACTCTTTTCTTGAGACTGGAAAGCAAGTGATCTCCTGTCAGTGGCAGGATTCTGCCTCACTTGGCTCTTTGAGATCATTGTCGCCTACAAGCGTTCAACCCTTGAGAAGTCCAGTCTCTGAGGGTTGGAAGCCTGTCTTCTAAGGAAGCCATAAACAAAATGGAGTCCCAGCAGGGGTATATCTTAATCTCAGCTTTACTGTGTTCTCATTCCAGGTTCAAAACCCACATACGTAAGCCAGGGTCACTGTAAAAGTTCAACCTTGTCACCTGTGTGAGACCTGTTTTGAAAGTACCTTTATCATGTAGTTTTTTTTCCTGCAGATTGCAGTAGAATCTAACAACATGATTCTTCTCGTGAGCAAACAGTCTGGGACTATAATTTGTACATACAGACAGACACACAGACATGCACACAGAGGCATACACACACACACACACACACACACACACACACACACACGTATGCACATGCCCCTGATAAAATAGGATTTAAACTAAGCCTTGGTTTTAAATATATATACCAGAGTGGGACATCAGTTCCCCTGTAACTGGTCTCCTGAAGAAGGTGGTTGTGAGTCTCCATGTGGGTGCTAAGAATTGAACCTGGGTCCCCTGGAAGAGCAGCCATCTTTCCATTCCCAACTGTGTGATTTTTTTTCTTAGCTTTTTCGAGACAGGGTTTCTCTGTGTATCCCTGACTGTCCTGGACTCACTTTGTAGACCAGGCTGGCCTTGAACTCACAGAGATCCGCCTGCTTCTGCCTCCCCGAGTGCTGGCATTAAAGGTGTACCCCACCACGCCCGGCTGTGATCTTAAATATTGTAGCATTTTCAATTACTTAGTCTAGTTTTGGTTACAGCCAAAAATTAGTCAAGACTGTTTTCAGACCCAAGCTCCCAATGCTATAGGAAGCTTGTTAATGGTAAGTCAGTCTTGGACATGTCTGCTAGATAGTAAATTTGAGCCTGGCCTTGATGGAACAGGAGCCTCACCTTCTCAAAGGCATGTAACCAACATTCCAGTGTTCCTCTAGTGGAAGAGCAGTGACCGGATGATACCAAGACTGAGGGCTGGGACTCTGCACCCATTTCCCTGCACTGTCCCCTTCTGTCCCCTTCTGGAGAGCTTCCCCCCCCCCCCCCTCTGTTCTGGTCTGCTGTGCTTTTTACTCTAGTGAGTGTGGTCCAGTTAGTTCTTGCCTGCGCAGGAACATCAGCGAGCATACATGGCTTGTATTGTGCTTAATCCAGCAATGCCCTCCAGGGTGAGCAGGAAGCATTTCGCTCCTTGCTGAAGGTTTCCTGCGCGCTTACTGTGTTCTTGATGGTCTGGGTTTGTCATCTTTCTGCCTTCTTCTCTGTTTAATAGACTTACCGCAGTAAGAGGAGTCTGTCTCCATGGGCCCCTCTGCAGGTGTTTATTTGCTTGGAGTGCTTTGAAAAGTGATGAGTGTGCCTGTTACCACTATGTGGGAGAGTAAACAGGCAGCAAGTGAAAGCTGGCTGCTTCCTGGTTCCCAGCGACACCCTAGAAGCATGTTGTCACGAGGGTGGAGCTCTGGGGAGGTGAAGGATGACTCTGTGTGGGTTACCCCTCACCCGATGTTTATTTGCTTCACTGACCACCCTACTTCTGCATCAGAGTCTTTCTGCTTCTTTCACAGCCTGGCAGTTTCTGGGATAATTAAGATAAAGATGACACATTTAACTCCATTGAAGCCTTCAGCAGAGGTCAAAACCATCTTTGAATGCACACACTCCTCACTACCATGTGTATCCCGCACAAGTCCTCGGCTCCTAATTTCATGAAATAGGATTTTAGGACTCCGTGTGCCTTCTCTTACCCACCTGAAAAGGCTTTCCTAAGCAGCTTGCTGCAAATGCTCCTAGTACTTTAACACCACCACCCCGCCCACAGTCAGTCAAGAGCCCTCTTGGTCTGCTTCTGTCCTCAAATGCTTCCTCTGGAGAACATAGCCTGATACTCCATCTGTCCAGTGTTGGGACTCTCTGCAAATAAAATGCAGTATAATTTTGGAGGCAACCTTGTATAGCAGAGTAGGACGTGGCTCCTGGCCTAGGGCCAACATGAGTGCCTTTGCTCCTCAGTGACCCCCAGGTTCTCTGATCCTATACATGTTGGCAAACCTTTGTGCCTTGGCTAGCCATCTCTAAAAAGGAGGCCCAGGCCTGAAATCTCAGCTATGCAGAAGGCTGTGCAGGAGGATTTCTCAAGCGCAAGAGTTGGAGACCAGCACTGGTGACAGAGTAAGATGCCATCTCAACACAAAACGAACTTGTCTCATACCAGTTGATTTAGAGGCCTAGCATAGCTCCTGGAGCTAGCCAGGAACTTGGACCTGGTGTATTCACTCTTTTCCGTCTCACTGCCTGGAGGAGGCACCTGTACCCCAACATCCCTTTACTATAGAGTATTCCTCTGTTGGGATATATACCCCATAACACTCAAGTCACCAAAGTAAAAATGGTAGCAGTTTTATATTCATTTGTGGCCTTGGTTTCGTGTTATTTGCTGGTGAATAAAGTTTCACTTGAGGCCACTCACAGGATGAAGCCTCTCAGATGCTTGTAGCGAAAACCGTCAAGGTCTTTTTATTGCCTTCAGTACCACGTAGTTATAGATCAGAAAACTAGGGCTTGTGGTACTGGGAGATGGATGCTAATGCAGTAAAGATTTTCCCCCTTTTGGAAAGAATTGGATCTACTTCATGTTAAACAATTCGAGCACAGAGGAATGTTATCTGTGGCAGAGGACAGAACAATATCTGCTCACATAAACAAGGACTCGAAAGAATCCAGGAGAGGAGTATATGGTTCTGTTTTTATTTTTTTAAATTTATATGGGTGTGTTACCTGCATGTATTTGAAGTAGTTTATTTGAAATATTTCCACTATGTGCCACTTGTATGCCTTTGGTCTGGGAAAAGGGCGTCAGATACTCTGTGACAAATGTTACAGGCAGTTTTATTCTTGCTGTGCATCTTGTTAACTATTTTCTCCTTGTATCCCTCAATGTAGTTTCCATTTCTGTTGTGCTGGAGGATGGCATACGTTGGTAACATGTAAGAACATAGAAGCCCCTGTACATTGATGGCCATAGGACAAAATATTCTGTACCAGACTAAAGCACTTCTAAGGCAACACGCCCTTGATACACTCTGTGCGAAGCAGAGATTTCTCCTCGTCAAGCAAGAGACTTGCCATATTGCCGAACTGTCTCCCATTATCTTGTCCAGTATGTCATTCGAAGTGGGGTTTGCTGGTTTTGTTTGTGTTTAATTTTTTGTACTTTACTAATGACTGGTTAGTCTGCATTGTGGTTCCGAGGTCTCTGTTTCATTGCTGTCGATGACCTTGCTGTAAGTTGTTTTATTTATTTTATAAACTTCTAAAAACACACTTTAAAGTTTTTTTATTTGAAATGTTTCCACTTCAGTCTTGCAGAGGTGGGCATGGGGGTGTCCTGAGAGCCAACAGCACCAAAACATTCTTCATCCAGCATCTTCTAATTAACATCTTTCAAAATCCTGGTAGAGCTGTCAGAAGCATGAAGGGAGCACCGGGACTGCTCTGTGTCCTCCTGCCCCTTTCTCACTTGCACCCATTGTTCACTCTTGTGCCTTCCGTGGTTCCAGATCTGGGAGAGGCTCCTGACCAGCCCTGGTCGCTGTACCTTCCTGATTTCTCTGACTCTGAATAGGTTTTGCAGCCTCCGCACTCTTCAGTAATTTGAGCCAGTCACGTCGCAGAGGACCTTTCTAACTGCACATGCAGCCTTGTGTGCCCTTCACAGCAGTCACAGAAACACCACTGTGAGGTCCAGTGCATCCATCCGTGAGGACACCTGATGCCCAGTTGCTTAGGTAACTTTGACACTTGGTTAATGCGATCTCTGTGAGGGCCTCTCATCACTTAGCATCATTTTTATCTTTAATTAAGAAGTACTTGGAGACAGTTCTTCGGACTGTGTAAACATACTATTCATTCCTTTGTCTCCTAATTTCAGCATTCATTGCCGTGGCATTTGCCAAATGGTGATCTCCTATTTTTGTTTTTTACACTTGGCAATTGAAGTTCTCCTCTTAGGACTTCATGTATCCTTTCTAAGTGAAGAACATGGAACTTTTAAAATAGCAGTGGTGGGCCCACTTTTATCTGTGAGGGCAATTACACGTGCTATGAAGCAGAAAAAAATACGCACATAACAAAAAAAAATCTCAAATATGAATGTCATTTGAAATGTTCTACTGGTTTTTTCCTGCAGAGGAGGCAGAGGGCACGGCATGGGGGACAGAAGCCAAAACAGTCCCAGTAGTTTCAGTCCCAGCCACAGAGTTCTTGGTTGTGAGGTCTCAGAGACAGTATGGTGTGCAGGAGCTGACACAAGCATCATTTTGGATGGATCGGGAGGGACTTACCTCCATACAAGACATCTGACATAGAACCTGACTTACTTTCTCCGTGCTCTTTAAGCTTTGGTGAAGGCTACCCAAGGCATGGCTTCCTTATTTTAGATGGCCCATACTTTTGACAGTACAAACAGGATGGTTGGAGGAGGGTCTCTAAATTTCAGCATCCCCAGATTTAATTGTTTTTTTTTTTTTTTTAACAAAGGAAGCATTCTGAAGGGGATGGAGTTGAACCTAGGGTCTTGCACATGACAAGCACATACTCTGTCACAGAGCTGTACTCACTATTACAGACCTGCGGGCGCACACATGCACGCGCAGACACACACACACATACAGAGCCCATTTAGAAAAGATTAAAGCAACGCTATCTTAAAGAGTTTTTTAAAGGCACGGGGATATTTTGCTCTTTGATTTTTTTTTTTTAATCTGGACTTTTTATTTGTCCCTTAAAAGACTGAGATGACTAAGATTTATGTCCTTCAGCTGTCTTTTATCAGATTTTGTGCATGTGTTTGATAGAACTATGAAGGCCTACATATTTAATTCCCCTATGTTCCCTCCCAGAAAGCTGTAGAGACAATAAACTCCCTACAGTCCCCCATTTTTCCTAATGTGCTAACTAGTCACAAATGAAATTCTAGGGTGTATGAAAGGAGCTCTTATATTTTAAGAGGAAAAAAAATGAATCACAGGCATTTCAGACCGCAAGTGTTCAGTGACATCAGCTGTCACTCACACCAACTAGACGAGGAGGAATTTTGACAGTGGGATTCAGGATTCTGATTCAGTTTATACACTGAGTATATCTAGGTATTGGGAGTGAGAGTGCATGGAATTCACGTGTCATATCCTCCCTGTTCTGTTGTGTTTGCGTTTCTTGGAGAGATTTTGAAATTTGGCAGTAAAACAGCAGAGATAGGTAAAAAAAAAAAAAAAAAAATCTCAGTGTTATTTCTAGACCCTAAGTGGAAATCAATGCCATTGTATGCTTAGATGATTGCAAGTGCCAACCTCGGCTTAGAACATGCCATGTGGCTCCCGCTTGGGTGCCAGCTGGGGTATATATACTAGACATGACTGGTAGGCTTTGTGCATATTCACCACTGCCTCATATGGTCTCCAGCAAGCCTGGTCTGGTTGCAGACAGTGGCTGGATTTCTAGGTTGGAAGGTACCTTCCTTGCCTTGGTGGGCTTTTAATTCTATAATACTTCAAAAAAAAAAGCTTCAAAAGTTCACTGTTTTTCTAATGCCTTCTAATCCTTTGGAAGACCCTCTTAGGCAGAATCCCATCATCCAATAGGACAGGGGTCCCAAGTCAGTAGTTCTGTATGTAAAGACCTATTCCACTCTCCACTAGCATGTCTCAATGATTATCTGAGTCTTGGTAGGAGATCAATAATTTTAGAACTATAGGAAAAGCATTCACACCTGCTGTGACCCTGCTGGCAGTATTGCCCCATTCTCCGCAGAAGGAGGCAGCTCCTGGAAGAAAGAACTCCCAGGTCACAGAGGAGCTGCTAACTCACCTAACTAAGCACACCATACAGTCTAAAATGGAAATAAAGGATGCATAGTGTGCTTGCCAAAGAGGCAAGTCAATATGGAATAAGGATGCACATTCTCACATTAAATTCAGGCTCATTGTCCACGCTGTGCTCTGGTACCTGCTGTGATCAGGGTCCAGGCTTCACAAAAAGAGGGAGGATGGCCAAATCTTCCCAAGACGCTTGCTCAGTCCCCATCCCAGTCTCTCACACTGGACGCAAGCACCCTCCTTTATCCCTGAAGCCTGGCACAGGCAGATCATAATGTAAATTGTCAGCACATCTGCATCTTCCCAGTCTGGTAGGAGAGGTGTTCTCTTTGCTGTTTTCTTTTTTCCTTCACTAACATTCAATAAAAACATCTCAGTAATGGAAACCCCAGACTATAGAGACAATTTGCTGGGGGAGGGGGTCCTGAAAGATTAAGCTTCCTTAAAAAAAAAAAAAAGCCAAACACTCTTGCTGCTAATAGTTTGGGAAATGGAAATGTAACTTTTGATAAATTATTTCAGAGTCACAGTTCAGACGTAGGTGGGCAAGGTCATCAATTACAGGGGTGACCTTGCATCAGCAGTGCATAATTAGCATGTTCGTGTGTACACTGGTCTGGCTTAGACCTTCAGGAGCTGTGAAGTCTTCCTGTCATGGTACTCAGAAGTATGTACGCAATCAGTGCAGCAGCTTAATGAGACCAGAAATTGATAAGCATGGGAGGGAGAGGGTTTACCATCTATCTTGGCTCCCTTCTTCCTGCCCTCCACCTTGTAGAACTTAAAATTTAAAAGTCATTCTGAATGCATGATTCTTTTCAGAATTCACAGGGGATGGGGAGGGGGGATAGGGAATGTGAGAGTGTAAAATTTATTTTAACAAATGATGGAGTTTTTTGTGTTTGTTTTTTCTCTTGACTGCCTAAGCAGCACCACCACCGCACTGTTAGACAGTCAGGAAACCCTGCCCAGCAAGGCTGTGAAGCCCTCCTTTCTTATAATGGGAAAAACAGGAGGCAGGCACCAATGGCACCTCTCACAATGGAGGTTTGTTCATTTATTTTTAAATTTAATAGAGGGATTGTAGATAGTTTAAAACCTTCTTGTGCCAGGAGAAGCAGAAAATGAATTAACCTCTTCTAGTCGACTTCAGGAGTTGGGTTATCACCCTGTGATACTCTAAACAGATTGGATATGTTTAATTGCATAATTACATAATTAAGTACATTTTAAGGGCAGAATGTACTAAGTAAGCTAAACTTTTAAGAAATTTTAGTTATTAATAAAGATGATAATTGATAGCTTTCCTTTGAAATGCATGGATCTGAGGGACCTTACCCCACTGTTGCTCAGAGTCTGCCTCTGGCCGATTCTCAAACACACTTAAAGTCAGTGCCTAGGAGCACCTGCCTGCCTTGCACAAGGCCTTCCACACAAAGGAGACAAGATGTGCACACAGATAATAACTCAAGGGACAGACTTATGGCATAAGAATGCATATCAGGAGGACAAGGGCGCTGCCAGCCAAGAAGATTAGAGTGTGGAAGGCCATGTGTGTCTCTGTGCTCTCTCTTGGCACCTGGCAATGCCTTGCAAGTGAACTCAACTAGTTAATGAACAAATATTTAATTCGTAGAAACTTACAGATGACAAGCTCTTCAACAGTGTATATGCATGTGCACATATCCATTATT
>CAJQZJ010032551.1:6613609-6636920 GCA_907164525.1 Lophiomys imhausi
GGGTCTGTGGCTTCTCCACCCTGACCTCCGGGCCTCCTGCTCCGGGAAGAGGGAGCCCTGGAGTCTGAAGAAAGGCAGCAGCACTCTTGACATGAGTTTGAAGGAAGTTGCCACATGGCTTATTCCTCTGAATGAAAGAGATAACTCTAGCTTTCTCAGATCCTTATTTTCAGATGGAGTCCAGAATTCAGAAAACTTTTTTAAAAAATGATTCCTGAACAGCCTTCCAAGTTCCAACCTCATCTGTGCTGTGCAGACTGGTGCTGCCTGTTTACTGGGTTTCGGGTTCATAGAGATAGTTAATCTACCTGTTAATAGTCCTTCAGCTTCCAGTGAACATTCCTGGGAACCATGAAACCCATCCCAGAGAGTATTCTAGAACATGTTTGGAAGGTGATGAAAGGATATGAGGAGGGGAACTCGGGTAAAGGTTCAAACAGGAGGAAAGCAGGAAAAGCCACCTGCATCTCCCAGTGTTCCCTTCCCCAACCCCAGCCCAGTGGGGTCAGGTGGCATCACAGGATTATACAGCCACCATATGCACAGTGTCTGAAAGGACACTGAGTTCGCCCTAGTCTTCAGAGGTCCTGGATGCTTGTCATACTTTTATTCAATCTCCAGCTCTTACATGTCAAAGGGTGATATTGTGGGGGGATCTGAGCAATAAAGTATGCTTGGTAATTTGGAAAACACTGTAGAGTGAACCAGATATCTGAGATCCGGAGATATTAGTTCAGAGACCAAATAAAAATTTACAGACACACGGTTCCTAATTAATTGGAAAAGGCAAAAGGAGCCTATCTGTGTTGGCATTCGCACCTGAATCACTGTCAGCTGGTATTCAACCCACTAGGCCTGTGCTGATTTCTAGTCAGGACTCAATCTTACCTAGCACTTCACAGAACAGCAGCAAAATAACAAAACAGAAAAGTCCTTAGCTATTAATGGTTTAAAATAAGACGCCATCTTGAACTTTGAATTCCTTTAGTGAACTTTTACATAGTGTAGAGTCCATTTAAAACAACAACAGCCAAAACAAAACAAAAAACCTAGTTGAAACTGGGAAACGATCATTTCTAGAATAATCATCAACATTTCTAATGCATCCTAGCAGAACTGATACCTTTTCTCCAAGTGCATTTTCTCTGTTCGCAAAATTTAAGCAAAATAAAAGCCAACAAAAATCTGAGAGAGAGAGAGATATTAATGTTTTTACAAAGACATTCTAAAGACAGTTCAACAGTTGTATGTTTTTTCTAGGCACTTTTGAATCTTTAGATAGGCTGAATGTGTACCTTCTGTGTATTTTTGCTGGTGGTAGTATTTCACAGGTTGACCAAAATCCTGGTACTCATGAGTCTTACGTTAACCAGAATGTAGGATTATCAGGGACAGTGCTGTTCTACCATCCTGGATAATTTAAAGGTCTACCTGAACTTTCTTAGGATTGCACAGGCCAGTAAAAGTATTTAGTAGGAAGGGTCCTGGGAATTGAGCCCAGGCCTTTGAGCATGCTAGCCCTACCTAATCATATTCCCAGCACAGTAAAAAGTATTTTAATTCCAGAAGATGGAGCCAGCATGCAGATTGGACAATAAAAAAAGTATGCTGTGGGGTTGGAGAGATGACTCAGCAGTTAAGAGCACCGGCTGCCCTCCCAGAGGTCCCGAGTTCAATTCCCAGCAACCTCATGGTGGCTCACAACCATCAATAATGGAATCTGATGCCCTCTTCTGTCATGCAGGCATACATGCAAATAGAGCACTCGTGTACTTAAATAAATAAATCTCTTTGTTTTAAAGTATACTATGGTGAGTTAGCCTAGCACAGACTCTAAAACGCAGGTTCTCAGCCTGTGGGTCAGGACCACTTTGTGGTTATATATTAGATAGTTTACATTACAATTCATAACAGTAGCAAATTTACAGTTACAAAGTAACAATGAAATAATTTCATGGTTGGGGGTCACCACAGCATGAGGAACTGTATTGAAGGGTCACGGGATTAGGAAGGTTGAGAACTACAAATGTTTAGAAATCCAAAAGTATTCCATCAGGAGGGGTAGTGGCAGGACTAACGGAGTGGAGTGCAGAGAGACAGAGGCCATATCGGAGCAAGCTGAAGTTACTTGATTGTGTCTGTTGATAGCTGTGCTCTGTTTAAAAAGTGTGTGCGTCTTTAAGAGCTGTGATGGATTTAAATGCAGCCATGCGTCCTGGAATCTCTTGGTTCTGCCACTGATCCTGTTAAGGCTGTGGCTGAAGATGTCATAGTCCCCTTGGTTTACATAGACTTTACCATGTTCACACAGTGACTGAGTTGCCTAAGACACACTTCTCGGGTATTCTTATTTTCAGTTGCAGTTTATTTCATATGTGGAATTATGAGGTAGTTGTAACCAAGTTCAAGATGCATAATTCAGTGTAGTAAAATAAGATTCTAGAGAGGAATACATTTGGAGACATTAAGAAGTGGTCTAAAGGAAAGGAAAAGCTATGCAGTAGGAATGAACCAGCTTCACAGTAGTCACAGAATTGAGATGAGGTACCTGTTACCCTCTGATGTTTCCCAGGAAAGAAAAGTGGTCTATGGACTGTTTTTTTGTTTGTTTGTTTGTTTGTTTGTTTCTCCCACCCCCTTCTTCTTATGGAGAGTTACTTCTCCTGGGGCAGTATGAAATGAAATACTACAGTTACCAGAAACTCGGCTCTGGAGAAGATTCCTGGAGTGTTTTTTGCTGAACTGTGACTAGGCGGCCTTAAAGCCGCTGTTTTTACTGTTTATCAGAGCAGCTGTGAACAGGTGATGCGTGTCCATGTACACGTAGCCATCTGAATTCCATGGGTAGTCCATGTGCATGGGTATCTTTCACGTGTATTTCTCTCTCTCTGTAAACAGCATTCCTCTTTATACATAATAGACCTTCATCTGTAAACAGTCTTGCTTTTCATTAACAGAACTTTTATCCTAGGACTTGTATGCTCTGCTCTGAGTAGTAGGTTCCCTATGGGTGTTCAGTCATTTGGGTTATCTTGACAAACATTTATGGGTATGGAGAGGGGCTTTTGCATGGGCTGTTAAAGCGTTGTTCCTTTTGGATAAATAATTCCATTAAAATCAAGGGGAGGAAGTGATGTAGGCTCACAGCTATAAGGCACTGACTTTCCAGGGGTGTGTGTAGTGAATTCACACCATTTATGCAGTTCCCTCGGTCTTCACCAGTTAGGTGTTGCCCAAAAATGGGCTCAAACACCCATTTAAAGAGTGCAGTCTAGCTGGGTAGTGGCAGCAGTAGCCCAGCCTTTAATCCCGGCACTCAGGAGGCAGAGGCAGGCAGATCTCTGTGAGACCAAGGACAGGCAGGGCTACAGAGAGAAACCCTGTCTTGAAAAACAAAACAGAGGTGCAGCCTAAGCAATGATGTTTGAGGCCACCCCGCGTCCTCCCGAGCCTGGCCTCCACTTGGTCATAACAAGCCCACCCCCACCCCTAGTTTGCCCTTATAGGACACAGGCCTGCCTTGTTAGGAAGTGAGCAGCATTTCAGGGCCCACAGTACTTCACATAACTCTGTGTACAGTAACAGAGAATGGAAATAGGGCTGTAAGCACGAACAAGCAGACAAGTTATAAATATAGAATACTCCCTCAATTCCACTTTAGTTAGTCATGGAGAGACAGTGTGAGTTTTATAAACTTATAAGGAATATACAAACAGTTCCAAATTTAAAATAACTTAGAGTAAATTTTAAGTGTGTGAAGGGTATTTTTTTTCTTTCCATCCTGTCCATTTAAGCATCTGTGACAGGCAGTCATAAGTGATCCATGTCTTTCTTTGCTCAGGCCTCCTGCTGCTCAGGGCCTAAGAGGACTGCAGGGGCCTGCAAGGGAGCCAGCACTCTGCAGAGATTTCTCATTTCTTCTGCTTTTTCAGTACTCTTAAGGAGAGACAAAAGCTCTGTGTGTGTGTGTGTGTGTGTGTGTGTGTGTGTGTGTGTGTGTGTGTGTGTGAGAGAGAGAGAGAGAGAGAGAGAGAGAGAGAGAGAGAGAGAAGGGGGGGGACCCAGAGACCCTCCAGCCATGAGACAGCCCTTCTCTGTTGACATGGCTCCTCAGCCTGAAGGTCCAACCTGTCCTGACCCCAGCACCAGCCCTCCTTGTGTTTGATTTCTTCCCTGAATTAAAACCTGCCTGTGCTTTTCAAATTTGTATGTAAGTGTGGAAACAGGTTGAAAATAACGTCTCAGATGATCTAGAAGTACAGTGAAACAGTTGTTAAAACAGTCCGTGTGAAGCGTAATGCTGGGAAGAGGACTGCAAGGCTGAGCCGCACCACCTTTCCCGCTGTTGACTGCTGTTCCTTTCCCCTTCACTCTCTGCCGTCTGAGCAGACCTTCCGTGACGCAGCTTCAGTGTCCGTCCGTCAGGCATTTCTACAGAGATCGAGATCACATGTCTATGAATTTGATTTTCAGTCAGTGGCGCAGGTAGCACCTTAGCAGAGAGGACAAACACGCCACACTGTAGGTGACCGTTCCTCTACAGATTATGCCACTGTGACAGTCCTACCCATCTAAAAATGGCACAAGTGAGAGTTGATAGAGTTGGCCAAAAAAAACCTACAGATTCTGGGGTGCAAACAGACCCTTCTCATGTCTTGCCCTGACCTCAGTGTCCCCTGTCCTTGTCTTTGACCTCTTTCCCTTTTCAGGGTTTCTAATTCAAGAACCTGGAACGTTATCGATACACGTTAATAGAAAGGCTCACTTTCCCACAGTGTGGATCATGAAAGCCCAAATTCATGAACGAAAACCAAAAGGGATGAAGTGCTAGTAGACGCCACACCAAGGGCGAACCTTGAAAGCACCATGTTAAATGGAAGATGGCGGTCACAGGAGAACATCCTTTGCTTGACTCCATTAAGTACAATGCTCCTGGCAGGCAAATCAGTGGAGAGAGTGAGATTAGTCATTGCCCAGAGTTAGGAAGATAAACGTTTAAGAAACACTGTGTATGAGTTTTTCTTTGGGATGATGAAAATATTCTGACACTGATTGTGGTAGTATTTGCACAACTCTATGAAGATACCCCAAAACCACCAAATTTTCTACTTTGAATGAATTATAAAATGTGAATGAATTATAAAATTATAAAATCAGTAAAGGTGATATTACGAAAAACTCAGGAATCTCCTAGCCCATAGTGGGCAGCGGAACCCCTGAGCCCTTTCTGCTCTTTTGGCTCCAAGCACTTTGTTATTCATTGAAATCCCCTGCTCTCCATCCATGGGCCAGTAGCGCCTGTCTTCACTCTTTCTACCCGGCTTTCTAGTTAATAATGATGCTATTTATAACTTCCCTCCTTCTGGCTTCTTTGTTACCCCTGTTGCAGTGTTTGTTTTCCTGTTTTCTCAGTACTCTGCCCAGCACTGCTTGGTTCCTGGGGCTTCAGTGATCCCATGGGCATTGTCAGTAGGCGATTGTTTCTTTTGCTCGTTAATGAAATGCTCACAGATGCTTCAGCAGCTGAACTTTGTGCCTTTCCCTTCTGTCCTGGACTGTGAGATGCTGCTTGGCTGTTTTCTCTGAGCCTTCAAACTGTGCTCTCCTGAGAGGAAGGCAGGCATGCTGAACTGTTCCCCCACTTTAGAAATTCTCTTAGGGGAGGAGAGGCACACATGGCATGCATGTGGAGGTCAGAGAATAGTTTGTGGAAATTGATTCTTTCCTTCTACCATGTGGGTTCCAGGGATCGAACACACCATCAGAGTGATAGCAGGGGCCGTTTCCTAATGAGCCATCTCCCTGGCCCTGACTGAAATTTTCTTTTCTTCCATGATAAAGTTTCAGTCTTCGTGAACTGTTTGAATTGGTAAAGGGAGTGCTTCTGTGCTATTAGGATGGGTTTATAAGCTTGGTAAGGAGCAGCTCTCGTGTGTGGCGTGAGCTGTGACTGAGCAAGGCACTTGGAAGGAGGCCATGATCACCTCTCAGAATATTGCCTCCAAGCACTTGAAAATCTAAGCCTGATAAAGTACCCCTACCCTGTGTACTACCAAGTAGACTTGTTAGGACAGAACTGACTCCGAGGGGCCTTTGGGTCTTGTTTGTCTGGTTCCCTGATAACACAGACATTTCCTATCAGTTAAGCCATGTTCACTCTGCATCTTCCTGGGGAAAAGTTTTTGCATTGGTGTACAGCTTTGCAGTGGCCCTTGGTGACATAAACAAGATCACGCACGGTGGCACACATCTTTAATCACAGCACTCTAGAAGCAGAGGCAGGCAGATCCCTGAGTTCAAGTCCAGCTTGGTCTATGGATCAAGTTCCAGAACAGTCAAGGAAGGCTACACAGAGAAAACTTGCCTTTAAAAAAAAAAAAAAAAAAAAAAAAGCTGGGTGTGTTGTCGCACACCTTTCATCTCAGCACTGGGGAGGCAGAGGCAGGTGGGTCTCTGTGAGCTCAAGGCCAGCCTGGTCTACACAGTGAGTTCCAGGACAGCCAGGGCTCTGTTACACAGAGAAACCCTGTCTCAAAAAACAAAAAAATACAAAGCAAAACAAAAACAGCCTTTTAAATGTGTGATGGGAAATTTTCCGTGAGACTTCCATTGGCTGCAACTCAATAAGCAGAGAAAATTTGAGCCAATACATGTTATGTCTTCAGTACCGTTTGGATGCTGGCCCCTCTTCCAGCTCCTGAGTTTTGTCCTTCACACTGAGGGAAATGCCTCAGAGACTAGAAAAGGGTTGTGGTTTATTTCTTCCTGATGGATGCATGCTTTTGAAGAAAGATAACATGAAAGAAAGCAGCTCCCCTGGAACACGCCTTCACTACAGCAGAGATGCACAGAAGTGGTACCACACCGCCATGGGAACACGTGTGGAGAGGCTGCCTCCATCAGTTGGGGCCTCTGGATGTGATGCCCAGCTTGCAACACAGCGACTTGATGCCCTTATTCCACCTCTCAGTTGTCTCTAGTTTGGTCATCGACAAGTGAATGATTCCTACCCTTTGTGATTGTTAAGAGGATTAAACAATGTATATAAATAACATGCTTAAAGTATCATTGGGCATGTGGGAAATAACACTCCAAGTTCACTCCACATTAATAAGCAGTCTTGTATTTTTGCCTCTGTGGTATAAATTGCATTTATGTAAGAGACTCAAGTAGCTGTTCTGGAAAGGGTGACCTGGGAAACATCAGTGATTCGAGGCTCAGAATGAGCCCGCTGAGTACGGACATGCCCTTGCTTTTCAGATCTGAGTCTGAGCAAGTTGCTTTGGGCACGGAAGACCACAGTTGGTCTTCTAGTCTCAGCATATTCCACATTGCTGAAACTTCTCCTGTGCTGTTGGAAAGGGTTGCAGGCATGCAACTCGAGAGAGAAGCCCTGCACCCCCACGTGCCAGACCTTCATGAAGCACCCCGGGGAGTGTGCACTGCAAGGAGGTCTGTTTATCTTGAATGTGTGGTGGAACCAGGTCAATATTGGTGCTGTCTGGCCTTCGAGGGCAACTGCATGTAAAGCAATGGGCTTCCTTAGTGCTACTTGAAGAACCGTCTAGGGAGCTTGTAAAGAGGTCTTTTGAATTGAGATGGGGACCTACCTGTAAACTTACTTGTGACTCTGGCTGTCTGTGACTGGACCATGCTACCCACAAAGCACTCCTGCAATTTTGAAGGTGTGGAGAGCAGAGAACTAAGTCAAAGAGGAGCACTAAGGAGAAACTGTGTGACTAGTAACCTCTCTTCATATACCCCAAGAGTTGAGAAACTTCCCTAGTGTAGGTGTATTGTCCCGGAGTCCTCATGTTAGGAAGCAAGCCAACTCAAAACAGTTGAAAACCCTTTGAAAGTCAGTAAGGAGAAAATGACTTCAGATGCTGGAAAAGTTGGGAGCTCTCATGACTAGTGTGCAAACGGGTCAAAAAACATGTGGTCCTGTCCTCTCTCTACCCAGTTTGCTATGTGCCAGGAGTGTTCTGCTCAAGTGCACTTTTCTCCTGTGGGAGTTCTTGATCTGTTGCAGCCTTTCAGTTCAAACAGAAACTGAAATGGCTTTGGATTCTGGCTTGAAATGACGTCTCTTCTGGATCTGGATCTGCCTTCTGTCCCTCCACAAAAGGAGGTGGTTTGCTTTGGTTTGGTTTTTGGCATTAGGCTGAGAGTACTGTTACCAATGTGATTTTCTGTGGGAACTTTGAAGACACTGGTTGCCACGTGAGCGTTCCTTTGCAGTGTGACTGACAGTGTAGTGGCTCCAGTCTTCCAGGCATGCTTGGGCATCATTTTAAACTCTGTGGGCATCTTCTAAGCAGTGAGGCAGTGGAGGTCTCCTTTTGACATCGCAAAGACCATAAGCATGTTAGGTCCTTGTCTTCCTTTTAAAGAAAGCCTTCTCATCCCTCCTCGTTCTTACGTCTCTCCCACCCTCACTCCCTCCCTCTCTCTGTGCGTAAAGCAGTATTTAGCTTTACCTTGTGATTTCCACTGAGCCTGCAGTACAGTGGCTCCCTGAGCCCAAGGAGCCTTGCTCACCTGTGCTTCATGCCTTTTCACGTATATTTGTCTTACCTGACATCCCTGATGCTGGGTAATTTATAAAGAAAATGTATTTGTTTTTCATAGCTCTGGAGACTGAGAAGTCCAGGAACATGGTGTCAGCCTCTAATGAGGACCTTCCTACTACAGCGCAACATGGCAATGGCATCACATGCTGAACTTGCCCTCCCTCTCTCTCTGTCTCTCTCTCTCTCTCTCCTTTCTCTGTCTCTCTCTCTCTCCTCTCTCTGTCTCCTCTCAGTCTCTTTCTCTCCTCTGTCTCTCTCTGTCTCCCTCTCTCTGTGTCTCTGTCTATCTCCCTGGTTCTCTCTCTCTCTGTCTCTCTCTCTCTCTGTCTCTCTCTCTCTGTCCTTATGATAAAGCCACTACTGCCTTAATGATGTCCCACCTTTGTGACTTCATCTAATGCTAATTCTCTCCCAAAGGCCCTACCTCCACCATACAGAGCTTAGTTAGATTTCCTGCCTTACCACCCTAATGATAATAGCCAAATTGCAATGTGTAATTTTTTTAAAATTTCTTTCAGAGAGAGTCAAGTCATAGTAATATCTTTGCTTGGGATGATAGGAGTTGGAGAAAGTGTGTGAAGAGAGATAAATAGGAAAGATTGAGGACTGTTTAATAAATTGAGAGTTTTGTGATGCACTTGTAAGGTGGACACAACACAGGCCCCAGGTAGGCTGTTCTCCTTCCTATACCCTCAATGGATCCCCTGTCCCTTCTCTTCTGCCAAGCACAGTTCTCTGCCAATACAGATATTGGTTCTTGAAAAAAATGGAACTTCCATCCAAACTACAAGGGGTCTGTAGCTCTCTAGTCTGTCTCTGAAGGCAGCAAGACATGCAAGCATCTTGAGCATTCTCCTCACGGGTTAATTTGAGGACCAGATAGAAAGCATCACCAGCCTTGGTTAAACTCTGTCCTTGGGCCCTTGGCACCATGATTGCATCTGAGAAGAACTCTACAAATACATTATTAGGAGACTGGAGGGGTGGTTCAGTGGTTGTTTCCACTTGTTGCTGTTGCAGGAGACCCAGGTTATGTTCCCAGCACCAGCATGAATGGCTCACAACCATCTGTTCCAGGGAATCTAACACCGTCTTGCAACCTCTGGGCACTAGACATGAGTGTGGCACACATACATGTATGCAGGCAAAGCACTCACACATAAAACAAAATATATACATCTTTAAAAACAAATGCACTATTTGTCGTTATGGTCCTGAATATTGTAGTCTCCTTGCCTTGGAGGAGCCAAACTGACTCCCACCTAAGCCTATGGGAGAAGAAGCAAGGCAGGAGGAGAGGAGGTGTGGAGGAGGGTTCTACATGTTTAGCTACTGGGCAGGGTGCACTCAAGATCACCCACAAGTCCATTCAAGGCTTGTCTGCACTGTCTCTATCCAGTGCTTGGTTGGGGTAAGGAACTGAGAAAGGCTCCTTTTGAGCTAGGCAGTCAGGCCCTGTACCAGAGCCTGCTGACAGGTCCTGTGGGCTCAGTTTCGAGTCTGGGGAACGCCATAGAAATCCTAGGAGCATGGCTCCAAAGAATATGTGGATTCTTGTCAGAGGGACTTACAGACTGATACCAAAGTGGCTTTTTAACCCTGAACTGGAGTTGGGCTGTAGTTGAATGTGATGTTCAGAGCTGTGCTCCCCCTGGGCTCTGACAATGCCTTAGCACCTGTTAGTCCCCACTCGGGCCTCTGCTTTACTGCCAGTCTTCCATCATTGCATCGTTGCAGAGCAGAATGCTTCCAGCCTTCCATTTTGTAACTTCTGTTACCTCTTATTCTTTCCATGTTTGGTTGAGAAGCTTGACTTGTTTGAACATCTGCAGGCCAGTTCTAACCCCTAGCAGGCATTTGGGCTAAAATTAATTGTATGATCCAAACTTGTGTGGCCAAGGGACCCCTCTTTCCTTGTGCAAAGTTGAGGCTCTCGAAGCAAAGAACTTCACCATCATGTACTTTGAAAATATGGCTTCTTAGAGCTTGTGAAGGATTTACTGACAAAACGCAAGCACAGGCTAAAAAGAAATTAGAAGGAACTTAATAAATGCAAGGACTCTGGGGAGGAAGACAAGTTAAAGACTGCTGTGCAAGACTCATTTTTCTCTCCTAAAGAACTGAAGAGGAGGAGCTTTTAAATGTCTTGCCTTCATATACACATTGACCCTGAACCTGCCTTTCTGGTGGTTGACACAGGACATGTTGTGGCTTTTCTGTTTCAGTAAGGTTTGTTTGTTTGTTTTATTATCATCCCTGTGTAAATTAATTCTAAGGAATAGAATGGGTCTCATGGCAAAATCAATTAGCTTTCCCTCTGTGCGTTAGTTAACAACTTCCGTGTCCTCTTTTTAAGGTCAGGGTGCCCTTTAACCTTGCCTTGTGCTCTTCCTGGGAAGCTGGGAAAGAGTTCCCTCCTTTCCCCCGTGGTGCTGTAATTGGAAATTTGGTTACTGCACTAAATTTTAAGTTTTGGCACTCATGTAGAGCAGCCATCCGTCTGCTGGCGAGACGCACTGCCCGGAGCTTTTCGAGAAATCCCTTAATAGTCCTGAACACTAATAATATTTATATACATCGAGATGAGGCAGAATTTACAGCAGGCTTCTGAGGCTGGCTCTAGGACTCTCTAATCCCAGACATCCCTGCATTCGCGTTCATTCTCTTGCTGCCTCCCGGAATCCTCTGTGCTGTAGAGAGGGACACCGCTTCCCTCCCTGGAGCTCCCACAGATCCCTGGAGTCTGTCCTCTAGCCAGCAAGTGGGCTCTCCTCCCTCTTCTCCCCTTCTCTCTGCATATGGCTCTTCTGTCCCCCTACAGAACGTTAGATGTGCATTTGCTCACAGTTGGCATCACTCAGCGTTAAAGGGCCCATTGATCTGGTATCCACCTAAAAAGAATAGTTCTGTCTGTAAAGACAATGTTTTAACTTTACTGGTCTTGGTTGAGAAGTCCCCATCACAGGCATTGAACAGGACTCAACATGCCTCACATTTAACAAGTCCCTTGTCAAGTATTTATTTCTATTTCTCATCCTGGAAAAATGTAGCATTTAATATTTAGGGATAACTGCTTCGAGACAGTGGACAAGGTTATTTTCCCCTGCTTTTATGCGGTGTGGGCTTTTACTACTACATTAGCCATTTGATCTTATTATCTGTTGTGATGTGTCATTTTCTTTCCTATGTAAGTAAGCAAAGGCCTCCACAAGCCGACATTTGGTCCCTGTTAATCTCTGCTGATAATGGTGAGATACCTAATTGGTTTTCCCTTCCTCTCTAATCACAGAGCATGGTGTTGGGGGATGACTGGCATGGCCCCACCAGGGAGACTTTAGCTAGTTAAATTGAACTTTGTGGATCTGTTATTCTGTATGAGCCACAGAGGGACAGGATAATGGCAGTCATTCTTCTCTGCCATTCTTCTCCTGTCTGTTCTACCCACTTTGGTCATCATGCAAATGCTATACAGCATGGTGACCTTTCTAGTGGGAAAACCTAACCCTGCCTGAATTAGTAGGCCTGTGGTGACTCCCTGAGTTGGCCTGTTATGTTCCCATCATTATCCCAGCCAATATTTACATATGAGATCCTCTTTGAGGGGTGGTCTTGATGCTCCTCACCCCGTCATCCTTCTGCTTTGCCAATCTCAGTGTTACCAGAGACCTTTTCAGGTGCCCCAGACACTAGAAATACCATGTGCCTACTCCTTCTTGCTTCCCTGATGTGGCGTCCCTTCCTTGAGGTCAGGGACCGCCACTGTACAGGGTGTGCAGTTGCCTGGTACACAAGTGCAGCAAACAACCAGTAAATACCGGGTGGATATATAAGTGCAGAAGTGATCAGTTCACTTCTGTCCTTGATGGATTAGAAAAACTAAATCAACACAGACAACTTCAGTGTTTCCTTAGTTCTCAAACCTTGACATACCTTTGCAGCATAGATATTCAATTAAATCATGAAACTATATCATCTTCAACTATGTCATTTTTTGATGTCTTCGAGTAAAAGATTCAGTGGTAGTGTATGAAGCTAAAAACATGGTAGACTGATAAGCGAATACCTGTTTACTATCTTCAAAATAATTGCTAGGGTAGACAGTGTCTGTATCCTGACATTAGGAGCTCCTGCAGCATATTCTCTTTTGGTGTGACCAAGAGATAACTAACTCCTGTTTGTTTGTGAGCTAGAATAGATGTTCGAGAACAGCCAGAAACTAGTTATAGTAAATGAATGTCATAAACCAGCTGAGAAGGCTTTCCTCCTTCTCTTGTACGTAGCTCTGAAGACAGGTCTTGTGTGTAGTTAGTTCAGTTGCATGTAATAGATAAAGGTTCACCTAGAGAAGTTCAAAGGTCAGCAGCCCAGTGTTGGTCTAGAGCAGTGGTTCTCAACCTTCCTCGTGCTACAACCCTTTAATACAGCTCCTCATGTTATGGTGCCCCCCCCACCAACCATAAAATTATTTCATTGGTACTTCATAACTTTGCTACTGTAGTAATGGCTAGTAGTAATTTTTCTACATTCATAATGTAAATATCTGATATGCAAGTTGTTTGATATGTGACCGCCCAAAGGGATTGCGACCCACAGGTTGAGAACCACTGGTGTAGAGACTCCACCATCTTGAGGAGCCTAGTTCCTTCGATCTTATACCGTGTTGCCTCATGGTCCAAGACATGAATATCTATGCATTACTTGTGTGTTGTAACCAGCATGGAGGAAGAAGGATGCTTACTGTGATTTTTTTAAAGACGTGTTCCAGGAAGCTCTAGTAAAAATCTTCCTTGCATCCCATGGTGCAGAACTTCAAACACAGGGCAACACTTTAAGCATAGTAGAGGCTAGGAGGCCCAGGAGCCAAAGGGACTGGCACTGTGCCCGGCCAAATACCCAAAGCCCCTGCGGGGAAAATAACCAGGAGGAAGAATGCCCTGATACTTCTGGAGGGGGGGTGACTTCAGAGCAGAATGTGAGGTTACTTGTGCCTTGGCAGTGTCATGAGAACTCTCTGGTTTTCTTACTGGATAATGGTGCTGATTTAAGTGTTGATGTCCTCGTGTCTGTTTTTAAGTGCAATGACAGGAATTCCTGGATGTGACTAATAGCTGTGTAGACAGATTGGTGTGAGACTCCAGAGGACAGACTGACTTGGCATAGTCAATTTTGAAAACTGATCCTAATAGCATGCAGAGGTGACCACAAAGATGGCTGTGTTTGCAGAACAGTAATGTGTAGGAATCGAGGGCACATCTCATGCTGGGACATAGCTATAATGGTGGGGCGTATTAGTACCTGCTCCATTGTGATGGTACCCACAGCCAAGTCTGTCAAAACTGTTTTCTGAATGGCTTGGTCTTTACTTCCAAATATTTGTATTTATACACCCATGCACAGGCATGGAAGGATCCAAAAAAGGCCGCATGAAGGGTTGGCATAGTAACTGTGGAGGCAGATGGACTTGTATGTTCTTTATGTTATCTGTCATTACTGGGACTTGTTTGGTTTAGTTTGGGTTTGGGTTTTAGGGTGTATTTTTTATAAGAAAGGCATGGACTTTTGACTCATTGCTACACCACAGTTAAAATACACATATTTATATAGTTTTCTAGTGTTTCCCAACAATACCCCTCCAAGAAAAAGGGTACATGGAATGCTAACCAGATTTCATACTTTATTGGTTTATACATTGTTCGCGAGTAAGGCTCACAGGCCATCCTGTGTGCTCATTATGATGTATTTACGGAAATGCACAGCAGAGTATCTGTTTGGGATGTGAATGGTGAATCTATGGTTACTGGATCTGGCCTTTAGCTTAGCAAGGCTTATAGTAGTTGGTCCTTGGGTGCAGGGACCCTGTGTTCTACCATCCTGTACCATCTCATCTGTGACTTGCTTGTGGTCTGAAGGTTGTGTTGCAGAGAAGTTGCTATCTTCGCCTTTGTGGGGTAAAGGCTTTGAGATGGTACAAGCAGACACAGGCATTACTAAAGACCTTTTGTAAGCACTGTGGTGCCTCGCTGTGTCTTAATCCTCTTTAGAGGAAATGAAGGCTTCTGTACCTACAGCCAAGAGTAGTCCCTCCATATCCTTGATTTCTTTTTCTGGAGTTTCAGAAGAGAGGCCACAGTCATGCAATGCTTTGTAAAATGTGTGGATATAGTTTGCTGCAACCTGGAAGAAGTTTTGACATCTCTCATGTTGTATTTGTTACTTTTCTGTTGCTGTGATAAAATACCCTGACAGAAAGTGAGTTAGAGAAGAAATGATTTATCTTGGCATACACTTCCAGAAGGGGTAGATTTGTCATGGTGGAGAAGGCATGACCTCAGGACAGTGAGGCAGGCTTGTCAGGCAGGAAACACAAAGTGATCACATTGCACCCAAACACAGGAAGTAGAGAAGTTGGACCAGGCTATAAAACCTCAAACTCTACCCCCAGCAAGGTACTTCCTGAAGTAGGGCACTCCCTCCTAAAGGCTCTATAACCTTCCCAAACAGACCGCCAACTAGGGTCTCATTGTTCACATCCATGAGCCAATGTGGAACACTTCTTCAAACCACCACACTTGTTACGCCTCCGCTCTAAATCACTGCTGTGTGTGTACAGGGCTGGGGAGGGGGTACACAAAGTGTACACAGGACAGTGTTTTGTGTGTGGCTCAGGCGTCCACCAGCGGTCTTAGGATAGGTTCGTCATACAAGGGGGGGGGGGCGCTGAAGAACACAGGGCCTTTTATAGGACTGGTGGCCCATAGTGACTGTATTTCTCTCTGTTCACCTGTGCTGCAGACTGCCTTTTAATGGGCGTAGCCACCCCATTTTACAGATGATTAAAGAGAAGATCAAGTTATCAGAGGGCTCATTCCGTTGCAAACCAGGAGCAGTTCATATAGGAGAGAGTGCTCTTGGAATGTGTTTCCTTTCCCGGTGTGGGATTCACAGACGGTATTATCGCTGCAGATTTCAGACAAGGTCCTAGCCTGTCTCTGGCACACCATCTAATGCCGGAGGTGGCAGCAGGCGACCCAGGGGAAGCTGCACAGTCCATCATCTCACCACCATTTCCCTCTGTTCCCACAGTGTGCCCGAGTGTGTGCGGGAAGCGAGCATGCACCGAGAACAATGAATGCTGCCACCCAGAGTGCCTAGGCAGCTGCCATACACCTGACGACAACACAACCTGCGTGGCCTGCCGGCACTACTACTACAAAGGCGTGTGCGTGCCGGCCTGCCCACCCGGCACCTACAGGTTCGAGGGCTGGCGCTGTGTGGACCGTGATTTCTGCGCCAACATCCCTAACGCCGAGAGCAGTGACTCTGATGGCTTCGTCATCCACGATGGCGAGTGCATGCAGGAATGTCCCTCGGGCTTCATCCGCAACAGCACCCAGAGGTCGGTGGCTCTCTTCCCCAGTCCTAGGATGATGGGTCTGTTGGAGGGTGCTGGCTGAGCATGTTTTAGTGGGAATCTTGGGAGTGGTGGGTCTGTTTCTTTTCTTCTTTGTTGACTTGCTTTATTTCCTCTGAAAGTGCCTTGCTAGCACTAGATGGTAAGAATTAGCCCACCCACTGGGTGTCCTCATAGCCTTGCTCCCCACGCACCTGCAGAGCTGAAGTCTGAGAGGTGGAGACAGTAACTACCCACACTCCTCCCCAGCTTCTACTCTAGTCCAGCAGAAGCTTTGGCAGTGTGTAAGATGGAGGGGAAAAAAAACCCTCACCAACACTCCTGTAGGTCTGCCACTTCTCATGTAATTCTGGCCCCTGGGCATGAGCTGACAGTCAGGTCAGCCATGTTTTCTGCCAGCTCCTTCCTCTAAGCTCTCTACTGTTGGTGCCTTCAGCTGTCTTTGTGTCCACTGGCCTTCCTTGCTGAACTCTGAGGCCTCACTGAGGAAGCAGAAATGTTCCTGACTGAACAAGTGGTACTTCCACAAACTTGTCATGGGCTGGTGTTCTTGAAGACAGGATGTTATAACTCTAGAAACAAAGGACAACCAGAGGGCTAGGGTTGCTGTTCCTTCCCCATGAACAGAGTAGACGGCTTTGGGAGAGGTTCTATTATAACTCATTCCCTACCTTCTGTGCTGTATACTCATATGCATTTCTGAATTCCTCAAAATATAGCTAGGAGGCTCTGAAAGTAGTTTGTGCTTAGCTCTGAGATACTCTCAAACCAGTCCCTAGCCTGTGGGAAGTGCTAGAAATAGTCCTTGGCTTATGGGGGACCCTAGATCCAGATCCCATCCTGCAGGAGGCCCTGGATCCAGTCTCCAGCATTGCTAACAATTCTGCAAGTACAAAATGCATAGTTTTGCTTACCAGAATAGTTTTGCTACAGTCACTTTCTATAAAAGATCTCCAACTTACCTTCAAAAAGAGGATACTGTTTTTTAAAAAAAGAGGAGACTGTTTCTTTTGTAGTATTTAGAGATGTCTCTACTATAAGGTGACTGCTGGATCAAATCAGAGATTGAATTTTCTTTCTTAATGCTACGATTAAAGCAAATTCCTACCTGTTCAGTTTTTGTACCACTATAACAGAAAGGAAAAAGCTAAATATTTTTAAATGATTAAGTAAGCCAGAGACTACAATGACTCAGAATTGTATAATAATACAGTCTACCAAAAGTAAGTCTGCCACATTTTACTCATGTGTTGGAAGTCTCTGTTAGTCAGCTTCCTGTTACTATGACAAAATACTTGAGGTAATCAGTTTATTGAGGTGGAGGAGGAGGAGGAGGAGGAGGAGGAGGAGGAGGAGGAGGAAGAGGAAGATTGGTTTTAGTTCATAGTTTTGGAGGTTTTGGTCCAAGGTCAATTTGGCGTAGGCCAAGGAGTGGCAGACCTGCCATTAGGCCCTACCTTGCCAACCTGATAATTAAGTCATTACAAGCTAAGCCTTTGAGGGTACACTAGATCTAAAGAATTGCAGTCTTAGGATATAGAAGGGCTGTCCTGATCCACATCTAGAACCAAAGACTAGTGTCCAGTGGGCAGATGCTCAGCTCCAATCCAGACACTGCCTCTGGGGCTGGGAGCAATGAGGGGTAACTGGCCGGTAAGAGGGAAAGCTGCTCAATGATATTTGACCTGCAAGTTTATGTCCTCTCTTTCTACTCAAAGGCATTCAGCTCTGCTACAACACACAAGGAGAATGCTATGCATTCTTACACACACAAGGAGTTGGTTCTCCTTCCCTGCAGTGTGGTCTTAAAGCACTGGGCCATTGTTCCTTACTCGTTCTCACAGTCTTTTCCATTTTAAACTAAAACACCATCAAGAAATAATGGCTGTCCCTCACTCAGCCTTTGAAGCCTGTTTAGCACTTTCTTGAAAGTATTTTTTAAAATACTGTTTTATACTTTGTCTATACCAGAGTGAATTTTAGAAAGCAGTTTAAGCTTTCTAAATATCTAATCAGAACGTGTCCTTATAAAAACGTTTTTAAATGCTAAATGATTCCTAGACATTTTTTTTTCGTTTTTTTTTTTTTGAAACACAGTTTCTCTGGGTAACAGCCTGGCTGTCCTGGACTCACTTTGTAGACCAGGCTGGCCTTGAACTCACAGAGATCTGCCTGCTTCTGCCTCCCGAGTGCTGGGATTAAAGGCGTGCGCCACCACCGCTGGGCTATTCCTAGACATTTTAACAAAGGGGTGGTGGTTCTGATTTTTATATTTGAAAAAAAAATGGGGGAGGAACAAGCATAGTGTTATCTTACAGCCCAGTCATACTGACCCTGTGCATCTACTTCACGTAGTTGTTAGTAGCCTCTTTATTTGTAATACCAGGAAGTGAGGATAACCCAGGTGTCCTATAAAATAAGTAGTAAAACAGGCTATGATACATCCACACATGGATTATTGCTTGGCAAGGAAAAGAAAAGTTGAATTTCAAGAATTTTATGCGCTGTGAAATACACTAGCCTCAAAAGTCATGCACTGTATGACAGCATTTATGTAACATTCCCAAATGGAAGGTGGAGAACAGTTTAGCAGATACCAGGAGTTAGGGATAGTGAGGTCTGGGACAGGTGGAGGGTATGCTACAAATGGATGACATGTGGGAGGACTTCATGGTTTTGGAGTTGTCCTGGGTCTCTGTCGCAGTGGGGATTTTGCAAATTTATCTAGACAGATGGAGAAATACACAAAACCCCACACGCATGCCAGGTTGGATTCTTAGTTTTAATCACTGTATTGTCGTATCAGATGTAGCAACAGTTGGGAGAGTTGGGAGAAGGGTACACGGGTTCTTTATACTGACTTTTCAGCTCTGTGTATGAAGCTGTTGTTATTCCAAAATATGTTTTTGTTTGTTTGTTTTTTAGAGAGAGCTGAGTTTTATGTGGTTCGTAGTTAAATTAGAAAAACACAGCACAAAGAAAGTTCAGAAGAAAACTCCTCCCCAGGCTAGAAATGAGAAGCCTCTTAGTTTTTTTCCAATGCTGTGATAAAAGGCCATGACCAGGGCAATAAAACAGTATGTTTAATTTGGCTTATGGTTTTACAATGTAGAATCTAAGACGACAGCATGAAGGAACACTGAGAGCTCAGCATGAGTCTTTTGAAACCATGAAGCTCTCCCCAGTGGCACACCTCCTCTAAGAAGGATACACCTCCTAATCCTTCCCAAACAGTTCTGTCATCTAGGAACTAGGTATTCAAATACATGGGCCTATAGTGCCCATTCTCATTCAGACAAGAATGTAGCATGTGGTGGTATGGAAAACAAACTGTTCCCTCCTTTGGCTAGCAAAGTCCAGTTCCATAGGACCTTGTGAAAACCTCAGCCACACTCCCCTAACAGGAAATAAGATACCAGAGAACTACTGGTTACCTGTAAGCTTTTAAACAACGCACAACTGTATATAGTATTTTGGGAGACGGTGGAGGACTTTAGCAAAAGCAGCCATGATTTTACTCTGATTTTTTTTCTTTCTTTTTCTGTCTCTTCATGAGGAGTTTTACAGACTCATTTAAGAACAGTAATTTGAATGTAATGCTATCCCCAACATACCCAGAAGGTTGGGTCATTTGTCTCATTCAGAAATCGACCCAGCTTCTCAGCCCTGACTCTGTACACAGCTAAGATCTCAGAAGGTGTAACCCCAAGTGTAGCATTTTCCCTGCCATTCCCTAAATGATGGTCAGTAAGAAGGAAGCACGCTGGTCCTTTGGGCTCCTGGGTGTGTGTAGCACTGAGGTTAGCATTTGGACCAGGACCTCATTACAGAGCAGAGGAAGTTCTTGGCTTTTATTCTATGTATAGCAAAACAAACATTTGGATCAATTTGAAAGTTTCTGCAAAGCACTGTCAAGGTAAAATTCCACTTGTGCTTTAGCAAGAAAATAAAGGACCTACACTGCACCACATGCCTGATGGAATCCCTCCCTGGGCTTTGTGCATGCTGACTTTGGGAATTAGACTCCTGTCAGTGGAAAATACACTGCTGTCCCTACCCCACCCCTGCCAATTTTCCCAGCCTCCTCTGGTGTGCAGGCAATGGGTTCATCAGAGAACAGCTCCACTTCTCCAGAGGCCCAGAATACCTGTGAGTCTGTGTCTCCCAGGTAGACCAGTTGGCTCCCCAGTCACAAGCCTACAGTATCCACATGCTTCTTATATGGATAATGTGTTGTTTCTAGAAAAAAAGCAACATTCTTTCCTCCTCCACAGTATGTAGTCCCTCCTTGTAGTTGCAGCTTGAATGGCTTGTCCCAGGTAGGAGATACTGTGTGACCACTTGGATGTTTCTATGCTGCTTTAATAAGAAACAAAAAGCCTTCTTACTTTTCTGTTTTGTTGGTTTTTAATAGAAGATAAACTAGTTCTGTGGTTTTGATCCACTCTTTTCCTCAACAGCATGTACTGTATTCCCTGTGAAGGCCCCTGCCCCAAAGTCTGTGGTGATGAAGAAAAGAAAACAAAAACCATTGATTCGGTTACTTCTGCTCAGATGCTCCAAGGATGCACAATCTTGAAGGGCAATCTGCTTATTAATATACGAAGAGGCAGTAAGTATTCCATCCCACCAGACCAGTGGCTGCATCTCTTTGTTTACTTAGATCGATTTTCTTCCAGTCTCTGTCCCTTAGTCACAACCAAAATATGGGCTTAGAAAAATAGCATGGGATGGAAGTATGCCTCTTGTGTAACATCTCTCCTGTGAGTTTCCCTGAAAGATAAAATGGAGATTGAAAGGCAGTCTTGTTGTAACCATTAGCCCAGAATCTATTCCTGCAGCAGATCAGCCCTCATCTTTCTGTCCATCACATCTCACGCAGGAGAGGCCCATCTGAACACACCCTGATGGATCAGATCCATGAGCCAGCCCACTCTAGCTGCCACAGAGTCCACACATCTGTAAGGCCAGAGTGACCGGGTTACTTACCTCTAGTGAGGAGACCGAGGAAAGGAAGGAATTCACTAAGTTGAGTTTTTATGAATAGTTAAAAAATAATCTCCTGGTTTACTTTTGAGAGCCATAAAGACATGCTATCTGCACCTCAAGCTGTGATCTGAGCTCTGAAGACTCCCTTTCACTTGCAGTATAGATGGTGCCCCTGGTATGTTGCTTTAAAATTGTATTCATGAACAATAGTTCCCATGAGTGGTGGCATCACCCAGCAAACTTCTCCTCTCTAGTCTTTGACTGACAGAGAAAGGACCCTAGATACACCACCATTGGTTCTCTGCCCCTGAAGCCACTAGCCTGCGGTACTAGTGGTTCCATGAGGTAGAATACTATCAGGGAAGAAGTTTTATTTTAATCTTTATGGAAAGAAAGTTTTTCATTGCTTGAGAGAAAATGTGTCCTATTCGTTTTTTATTTATTTACTTAGTGAATTAATTTCCTTTCCCTAAGTATTTGTTAAATAAGTGAATTATATTCTTAGGGTACAGAGGTAATAGAAACATTTTGTTTTATTTTGTTTTGGTGGTGGTGGTGGTGGTTTCTTTGTAGTTTGGGGGGTTTTACTTGCTTGCTTGTTTGTTTCACAAGTCCTTAGTTATTACCTACTCCCTATCATTCCAGCATGTAGAGGACCCTCTTCCCCGTACCAGAACACTGACCCCTATGATACTAACCAAGTTGTATTTATGCTCATACTAGATTTATTAATTTTCTTTCAATGTATTCATCCCTAGGATATGCCTTTTAAAATTCATAAAGCCTGTTTTGTACCTTCCTGTCGTGGGAGATAAATGTGATTGGTAAATTCAGTCCATGAAGAAGTATTACCTGTTGGGGATGGTGGCTCACACCTTTATTCCCAGCACTTCAGAGCCAAAGGCAGGCAGATCTCTTTAGATTCGAAGCCAGCCTGGTCCACATAGTGAGCTCCAGGACAGCCAGAGCACTTGGTTTGCTCACACTAGGGTCCTGGGTTCAGTTCTTGGGGAGCAAAATACAGAGAATTAGCTGCAGCCATGCTTTTTTTCCAGGTTGAATTCCCTATAGCCATTGATGTACCAGGAGCACTGTGCATATTGCAAGTGAAAGAGAGTCTGCAGGACTCAGACCTAGTGTAAGGCTCTGTCCTCTTCATGTAAAACCAAAAGAGAGTCTGCAGGACTCAGACCTAGTGTAAGGCTCTGTCCTCTTCATGTCAAACCAAAAGAGAGTCTTTCACTAAATCAACCTTCACAGATCACATACAGTAAAATCCCATTCAGTGGACCGCACCGCACTTAATTTATTATAGTCTTCTGATTTTGTCATGAGCTGAACTGAAGCTTGTTTCTTATTTACTATGTGAAAGGTGAAAGATGAAAGACAATTCACTGTTTCCATGTCCTGTTGTATTAGCAAGTTTTCCTGCCTTCTTTCTGGCTACAGAAGTAATTGTGAGCAGAGTAGAAAACTTGGAGATGCAGAAATGATTTTTTTTTTAAACTACTTGCAGGCCAGCTTTGGTGTCCAAGGAGGGGGAAGCAGGGAAGTCAGGTGTCATCTTTAGCCTAGGACAACTGTCTCCGTAAGCAGAAAGATACAACTACCTGCAATACTGGAGTGTTTTCCTCCAGCAATCTTTAAATATAGATCACCAAATCTTATGAACTCCAGGTACAGCAAAGGCCATTCCTACTGAGACTGGGAAGGGTTTGCTCAGTACTGTGGTTGGTGGCACTGTGAAGGCAGGACTGCCTGTCACGGAGCATGTTTAAAAGACATTCCCTCAGTTTGTCAGCTGGGACTAATTAGCAGCCTGGCATTTCTGATTTCATGTTCTGTTAATCAGCTTGGCAACTGCAATAGCCAGCCTCCTAGAAGTCTGCTTTCCTGCCTCAGAGGCCTTGTCCTGTTGGAAAGTGGAGACTGTGTTTGACTGGGACAGTTGGTCCTATGCCAGCTTTCTCACTGAACTCCCCCAGACTTGACCTGCTTTGCGTTTTCCTCCACACCTGTGTGTATGAGTCCACATATAATATGCCACCTAAACAGAGGAGCACTCAGTGACACGGACTCCTTTTCCCCTAGATAACATTGCTTCAGAACTGGAGAACTTCATGGGGCTCATCGAGGTAGTGACTGGCTACGTGAAGATCCGCCATTCTCATGCCTTGGTCTCCTTGTCCTTCCTGAAGAATCTTCGTCTAATCTTAGGAGAGGAGCAGCTAGAAGGGTAAGCTCTCTATATTCTCCTCCTGTGAAGTGGGCTGTGCTTCTTTCTTCTTTTTACATTTTAATAGTGGTCGTGTGTGTGTGTGTGTGTGTGTGTGTGTGT
>CAJQZJ010032551.1:6637020-6677644 GCA_907164525.1 Lophiomys imhausi
TGTGTGTGTGTGTGTCTGTGTGTGTGTGTGTCTGTGTGTGTGTGTGTGTCTGTGTGTGTGTGTGTCTGTGTGTGTGTGTGTGTTTGTGTGTCTTTCCATCACCTAGATCCTGGGGTTTGAACTTGAGTCTTCATGCCTGGCAGCAGCTGCCCATACCCTTACCCACTCAGCCACCTCCCATCCCCGAGTAGTGTACTTCTCAAACTTACTTGGGTTACATACCCAAATAAGTCTCCTTCATTATCAAGGAGGAATCTCGGGCTTGCCCCTTGCTGCCTGGGTGCTCACCCAACTCCCTGCTCAAAGTCCCACGTGGAGTTGTGATTTGGCCACCCTCAGGATACTGCCAGTTTGGAAAACAGGAATCTTCATTCTTATGGTATGATCAGTAAGGGGTTGCATGTTGTATTAGCTACTTCTTGCTGTGATACGACAACATGACCAAAAATGACTTAATGAGAGAAAGAGCTTATAATGGGGAGAGTCTGTAACAGCCGGGGAGGCAGGGCAACCAGCAGGGGCAACAGAAGGTCAGAGCTCACATCTCTAAGTGCAGACATGAAACCAAAAGGCAGACTGGAAATGAAGTGACGCTATGAACGCTCAAGGCCCACCCTTCCTGATGGCTTCCCCCAGCAAAGCTGAACCTCCCAAAGGTTCCACAGTCTCCCCAGACAGAATCAACAACTGCAGACTTGTGTTCATATACGTGATGCCGTGGGTGACATTTCTCATCCAGACCACCACATGAGTCTAAGTGAGACCATGAGTTAGCAGTAGAGATATTCCCAAGGAACCTTTCCTCCAGGAGTAACAACGACCGGTCTGCAGTCTTTAACTACCAAGGGGATCATGATTTATCTGACACTTACCTGCCTCAGTTTGCTGTGTTCAACATCATAAAACCAATAAAACAGTACTGGGGTGTGAGTGGGTGTGTATGTATTTAAATGAGTATGTATATACATGTGTACATTTGTGCACACCTGCCCATGGGGGTTCAAGAAAACATAGGGTGTCTTTCCTAGTCATTCATCTTTTTTTTTTTTTTTTTTTGAGACTGTCTCTCACTGAACTTGAAGCTCCACCTCCCAAGTGCTGGGGTTCCGGGCACATGTCGTGTGGGTTCCAAGGATGGACCTCAGGTCCTCATGGTTTAACAGCAATCACGTGACCACCCAACCCCTGAGCCATCTCCGTTTCAAATAGAGAAGCATATAGACTTGCAAAGTATGGACAGTTCATTTTACTATAGAGATAATTTCAACTTGCAGAGCTCATATATTGATTAGCTTACAACATTTGTTTATTGACCAGGTTGCAGGATTTGTTGTTGTATTGGGAGAGGCTTCGCCTTCTGCACAGAACTGCTTTACAAGCTGGGTTTTAAAGCAATGTGGGTTTCTCAGCAGAGGGTAGAAGCTGGTACTTTCTGTGGCCTGTGTGCACCTTTGTGGGCTCCTTTGTATGTTTAATATTGTTCTTTGAAATGTTATGAATAGATCAGTTAAGGAGGACATTCCTTAGGAGGAAAATGATGATAAGATCCTGGGAATGCTTGATGCTTGTCCTTGCTAGTGTGTCAGGATGTGGTTTCTTTACAGCTTCCAGTTTTTCTCAGACCAGCTCTGTCCTAAGTCTGTTCCCTGATGCAGCTGAGAGGAGGAGAACTGCTCATCCATTCTTGAAAAGCACACAGCCTTCCCACTGGGAACCAGAAGCTTCGAAAAATATCTTCTTCCTTACAAATACCAGGCGCCCCACCCAGAGTCTCAGTCCTTCATGGGGCTACACCTATATGAAGCCATGGTCACCGTTAGTGCATTGTCGCTTGTATTAAATTTTAAAATGAATCGTGATTCAATCTTGTTTCATTACTCCCCCCCCCCCCCATAGATCTGTGCTCTGGAATCCCTGGCATCAGGAAGCACTTTTTCTTTGGCAGATTAGTAGCTGTCAGATTTGCTAGTTGCTTAAGGATATGCTTCCCCTCCCCTCCCCTCCTTTCTCAGACTGAGCAAGTGATAGGCATAGAACGTGGAGAAGAGGCTTTGATTATTTTTATTAGGATTATTACATGGTATGATTATCTTATCGTTATGAGTTAACTAAAAGTATCATGCACTTAGATGTAGCTGAAAATTGAAGGCTGGTTTTTATTTCCAAGAATATTTATAGCATATTTTTCATTATTTGAAACTTAGATGTAAAGTACCAGCCAAGTCTTTTTAAGGATGCTTGCTTGCATTTGGGAAGCTTTCCTGGAAAGCTTAGGGCCCCGCCCTGCTGTTGGCATTTAGAAGGAAGGGGAGGGCAGGTGAGGCCTAGAGACTGCTGAAAGCAGTGGTTCTCAACCTTCCCGTTGCTGCGACCCTTTAACACAATTCCTCATGTTGTGGTGACCCACAGCCATAAGATTATTGTCGTTGCTACTTCATAACTGTAATCTTGCTGCTGTTATGAATCCTAATGTAAATACATGATATGCAGGATATCTGATATGTGACCCGAGAACTGCTTGTTTAGAGACTCTCTAACTAGACCACTTGAGACTCTTAGGTCTCTAGTATTAGCTTTTTCTGATCCATCTCTCTTCTCCTGTGATGAACTCCCAAGCCCTTTTGAAGGGGCTACCTGTTTTGTACAACTCAGCTTTGTTCCTCCTCCGATTGTGCTTCACTTCTTCTAAAGGAAAGAAAGGGTTTCGATAAGCAGATGAATGTAGGCAATGCAAATCACAGCTTGCAAAGTTCCCCAAGGGACAAGAAAAGAAGGTGCTCTGGGCACCAAAAGGAAGAATGGGATGGAGGTGGTCAGACAGGCTTCTGAGCAGAGCTGCCCTTGAAGGGTTTCTGATACTGGAACACACAAGTGCAGAAGAGGCAAGAGCAAAGAATAACACCCTGGGGCTGTCTCGCACATAGCACTGAGGAAGTGGGTGGTCCTGAAATTAATTATAGGAGGCACTGTTGCACACAGGTGTGGAGGTTGTCATTTAGGGAAGCCATGGGACACACTGGGGCTTCTGAGGAGAGGTGTTAGCAGCGATGTCTGACATTTAATTTCAGGGTGCTATTGGTTTAAGCTAAGATACCCTTCTGCCCAGTATTGCCTGGAACGTATGATACATCACACTTTATGGGGCAAGGGAAGTCCTGCTGCACCTCTCCAGGTTGTACCTCACCCCAAGTCAGTCAGTAAACTTGGAGTGAGGGAAGTTGCAGGTTTAAGCTTGAATACTTTTCTAAGTATTTCTGTATACTTTTGGCACATGGCAAAGATTGAAAATGACTGCTTTATCCCTGTAATCCTTCTAATGTATATATCCCCAGGCCACCTCTGATTTTTTTTTTAAGCATTCCTGTCTCAACTCATTCTTGAAGGAATCTAGTTCTTGAGCCTCTCATGTGGCTAGTGAGAGCGACATAAATGCTTCCATTTGGTTCAGGAGGATTCTGAAGCCCTTTTTGTTTTGATGGAAAAAGGAACATTCCCCCATGACAGAATCCTTCAACCTCAACTGTCCAAGAAAACACTGTAGTCACTCTCAGCCTTCTCAGAAGCCCTCGTGAGAACACAGGTGTGCTGCCTAGAATGTAGTTCCTGTGTTTTCTCTCTAAGCCTGTCTCATGCATGCTCATCGTGAGCCGTTTCTGTAAACTGATCTCCAGACTGGTGACAGGTGGGACGGAATCCCCCGAGAACAGAGGTCAGGATGGGCAGCCACAGAACGGTACCCAGGTCCCAGCAGTACCCGTTGATTTGTCCATATCTCAACCATCACTCTCTCTGTAAGAATCCCTACTTTCAATAATAAGAAAATCACAAGGATTGGAGAGATGGCTCCATTGCTAAAAGCACTTGTTCAGCAACCATGAGGCCCCACATTTGAATCCTCAGCGCCCAGCTAATAACCTGCGCATAGCTGCACAGGCATGTAGCCCTAGGTAGTGAACTAAGACAGACCGATCCCAAGAACTTGTTATTCAGATGCCCTGCCTAACCCAAACCACACAAGTTTTGGGTTCCCTGAGGAACCCAAAGCAGTGAGGCAGAGAGTAACAGGAGGATGCCCACTGTTGTGCTCTGGCTCCCTCACCTGTGTCTAGAGGCATGCACATCTGTGTGCTCCCGTGCAGACACACAGAGGAGAGCAAGCGTCGTCTCAGGAGTAGTGGTGTGGTGCCGCAATGGAGCTCTTAGCCTGGATGTCTGCCACCCTGACCTCTAGCAAAACACGGGGGTAGTAGGAGGGCAGTGTTTTCCCTTGAATAAGAGAGAGAATATTTCCGTTATCTGGAAAATGCTCTACTTTGTACAGCCTTGGTTTAGAGGCAGTCAAGTAAGTTGAAAGTTCAAGTTCTTTGGTGCTGCCAAGGATTGTTGTCTTGAAAAGAACAAAAATACAGGGAGGCGCCAGATGACAAGAGTCAGGGCTCTTATGTTTAGTCACCTCTACCCTGCTCCACTGGACTTTGCAGACTCTGCGTTCTATAATGCCTCTTGAAGCCCTGGGACTAGACCCTAACAGAACCACATTTTAGCACTTAGTTGGGACTTTTTAAAATACATACAATAGTCATGTTGCCTGATAATTCTAGGCTGTACCTAGAGATATGAAAATATCCACATGCAAATCTCATGTGTGAATGCTCATAGCAACATCTGTCATAATACTTCCCCAGAATATCACACTGGGCATATTCTAAGGGTTTATTAGTGAATGAATGGACACGCACAAAACACACAGTGAGGTACTAGCCAACACCAAAGGGATTGGATCACGGTACATGTAGCAGCATGGGTGGACAGGGGAGAGAGGCCTGGGAAGGGAGGAGAATGGAGACCTTTGGCCTGATGCAAATGTTCTGAATCTGGATGATGGGATGTTGGTTGGACGTCTGTATAAATTTATTGAAGCCCACGGAGCAGTATGTTTATAATGGGTACAATTTTAGAAGGTAAATTATACCTCAGCAAAGCTATTTTTAAAAAGCACTCAGCAACAAGCAGCCATTTCTGTGGGGCTGTGTGGTGCTTGGTTTAGTTCTGCCTGGGTGTTTATTTCCGTACCCGCTGTGCTTATGTTGATGGTGTAACTTCGGACTTGATGTGAACCAGCAATCTACAGATGAGTTGAATAACGTAAATGGCTGTGATGGTGACAGGTTCGTGTGCTGGCTTGTGATGCCCTCTAGAGACAGCTGTCAACAGGCAGTAGTAGTGTCTCTTTGCAGAAATGAATAGGAATTATTGGTTGTATGTGTGTTTGCAGATTGTCTTCCAGCAGGTCAGTAAGGGCTTGAAAGAGGAGTCCTGTGTAGGCTGGAGACCTGAGGCTCAGCCCTGTGCATCAGGGTGCAGGACATGCCTGTTTTCTACAACCTTGTCCTGGGGTACTTTGACACTTCAGACCTTAGCACAGGTCACCCTGTACCTTTCGTGAGGCGATTCAAAGCTCACAGCATCCTTTCCTATTTAGCTTATCCATTGGATTCATCCAATTGGCCACAGGGCCGGAAGAAACCAGAAAAGACACCTCCCATGGGCAGCTGAGAATCGCAGCCCTAGAGAAGTTGAGTAAACCACATAGAGAGTTGACACTTCATCAACGGTGAAGAGGATGCTTGGGCCTGATGTTCTCCGTCCTATCGCTGTCAGGCTTCTAGCTGCCACTCACCTCTGCAGCACTCAAAAGGGCGGCGGTGGCAGCCTAGAAATGGTCACCACAGATCATAGTGTGGGCCAAGTGGTTACGATGTGACAGTGTCCCCAAATTGGTGACCAATTGCCTCAGTCGATGTACACGTAGGCAGGTGAAACCCATCCAAGTAGAGGGGAAAATTTTTTTTTCTAACATTGAAAAAGCTAAGAGCCAAAGTATCAGCTCTCAGTAAAGCCCCAGAGCGTCATACAGCCTGTAAAAACTTAAAAAATAAATAAATAAAAATTGAACAATTCCGTTTTTAAAAATATTCCGTGAAAGAATTGTAAAAGGCAGTGAGCTCAGAAACGACTTATGAAGTCACATTTTACTGGGTGGTTTCCTTGTCATTTCTTTGGAAAACAGTGGCATTTCAAGCACATTAGTGTTTTTGAAGGCGTGCAAACAAATCTCTGCCTGGGATCATCTCTTAATGATGTCAGGAAGGTAGACCTCAAGCAGGGCTGGAAAGCACCGTGTTGACGGTACACTCCCGAGCGGTTTGATTATTATTTTGGTGAAGGTTTTTATTTTTCTTTACCTTCTGCAGGCTCTACAATGCCTGGGTTTATTGATACTGGTATTCTGGCTCCCAGCCCTCTCAACATTGTTTAAAGAGAGAAAGTTTGTGTTTACTGTAAAAAGATAATCTTGCTTTTCAAAGTGATTAGTCAAATACCGTGAATTTCTATGTGCCTGCCATTCATTTGTCAAACTCCTAGTTTCTAATTCATGCTTCCTCCCTGGAGAGAATAATGTTTTGTTCGGAAGGAAGGTGTTTTCAGTGCAGTTCTGTTTCCTGCTAGTGAAAATAGTTTGCTAAGAGGCCTTGGCCTAGATTGAGATGGAGGTTTGACCTGATTGATTGGCCCTTGCATCCGGCCTGCAGGTGTCTTCACTAACAGGCGAACTGTTAGTCCCTGGGACTGTCAGACCTGGGAGCCGCCAGACCAGTGAGGTTAGTGATGTGTCTGCAGTATAAACATATCCCACTGGTTAGGAAGGGCTCACAATGAGGCCGGTCCTTTCCACCATCACACCTATCCTTCATTGTCTGACTATACTGACCACCCCTCCATCAATAAGAGCAAACATTGGTGGCTCCCGTAGGTGGCAGTTCCAACCGACAGGTGTCCCAGGACCTCCCTGGGACATACAGCCTTGTGTGTATCACAATCAGGATTCCTTTGATCGGTGTCTTAGGTTCCTACTCAAAGACACAGGCATGGTAGGGAGCGTTCTTTTTCATCAAAGGCTTGCTGATTCACTGAACCACAGCATGTGAAGTGCTTGGGGAGGTTTGGCTAAGTAGATTTCACTTGAGCTCTGACTCCTAGACTTGAGGACTCTTTAAATACAATTTTATTTTGTTCTTGGTTGGGCGTGTGGGTGATATGTGTAAGAGGTATGTATGCAGAGAGGTCAGAGGACAACCTTATGGGGGTCAGTTTTCTTCTTCCTTCACATGGGTCCAGGTCACCAGACTTGTGCTGTAAGCCCCCTCGTTCTCCCAGCCATCTCATTGGCTCTCATCAAGACCCTTAAAGCCAATGAGAATTCAGGCTTCACCTGTTCTACTCCTGTCTTTAAGAGTGAGCATGCATAAACAGTGCTCTTAATCACACTAAGGAAACTGCCTGAGCCTTATGATGTGGTGAATTCATGGCTTTTCTGGTCCTGGTTCCTTCCTCTGAACTCCCAGATGAGTTCTCAAGGAAGTGTCTAGGGCAGCATTGGCAGCTTTGCAGCTGTAACTCATGCCTCAGTATGTGAAGGTCACATTGAAGGCGGGCCCCCTAGTTAGTGGTTCTGATTTGGGTAAAGACCCTCAGCAGGTACACAGGCACCTAGGGGACACAGCCTTCAGGGCAGAGCAGGACTTTGGGACTCTCTTTTGTCTTGGCTACTCCTGGTTCTTCAGGGAAAGCTTTCTTTTTTTTTTTTTTTCCTTTATTTTTTATTTCTTCAAGTTACATCTCAGTCGCAGTCCCCTCCCTGCTTTCTTGCCTGCACATTTGTTTGTTGGTTCTGGGAGTAGATCTTAGAAATGGCTTTGTTGAGAAAACCTCAGGGAGGAGTAGGGGGGAACTGAGGATGGGAAAGCAACAGGGAATCAGGAACAACTCATGGGCCATGGGGAACAGACCTCTCAGTTAACTGAGGACTCGGACCATCTACTGACACTGCCTGCAGGTTTCGGCGGTGGTGAGCAGAGACACAGGCCTGCTGTAGGCTCCTTCTGCAGACACCCAAATGAAGTTCTTGCTCTTTCCCCTCCTAGATGAGCTCCTCCTGATACTAGGGTAGCCAAAGATAGTTGCTTTTCCTTTGCCCATGCCCGCATCTTCACTGTAGTGGAAGTTGGGCTCTGAGAACAGTGCCATGACCAGCCTGATAGGCTCTGGGTAGGGCCAGGGCTTCTGTTATCAGCATCACCTATTAGAAATCCAGATTCCTGGCCCACCCTGGACCTCTGTACCAGAAGTTCTAAGGATTGGGGGCTGATGAAAATAAACTGTGTCCATACTAAATGTGGAAATCCACTGTGTTAGACCCTGTATCCTGCTCCCCTAATGGGAGGTTCCCAAGGAAAACACTTACTGGGTATTTTTCCTCTCCCAAACTTCCAGGGACAGAAATGAAGGCTTCTTGCAGTGAGAGGCAAATGTGGAAGAGGGGGAAGCCAGGCGGTCTCCCATATCCCATCATGCACTGCTGATTGGCCATGGGTAGGATTTATTCCCGGGATAATGGCAGTCTTTGCTGCTAGTATGTAAGCTGTTCCGGTTGAGCAGCAGAGCATGTCTGTTCTTCTGTAGGCTGATTTTAAGCACACTGTACATACCTGGCTCTGAGAAAAATAACCAAAGGCATTTCTAGGGAATGAATTGAAGAACATCTTTTGGTGGGAGAGGCTTTGTGTGTTGGTAATAGAGGTCATAAAATTAGTTTCCTATCAATTTCAAAACATTGTCCTTGGCTCATCTTTTTGCCAGTTTTCACAGCGACTGTCTGCTCTTACTTAGCCCTTACTGGTTTGGGACCACACATGCCGCAGAGAGACTCTGTGTCACTGGAAGGGGCTGTGGGCCCAGAGGGTTGCTAGTATAAGTTTCTGTGCTTCTAGGAACTACTCCTTCTATGTCCTGGACAACCAGAACTTGCAACAGCTGTGGGACTGGAGCCACCGGAACCTGACGGTCAGGTCAGGGAAGATGTACTTCGCCTTCAACCCCAAGCTGTGTGTCTCTGAAATCTACCGCATGGAGGAAGTAACCGGAACAAAGGGACGCCAAAGCAAAGGGGACATAAACACCAGGAACAACGGAGAGCGGGCTTCATGTGAGTGACAGCCTTCAAACCACTGTGGTCACCACAGTTAAGATAACAACCCTTCCCTTTCAGGGGCAGGCTCTTTGTTTCACTTTGGATTGTCACGCCCCCTTAGCCAGTCCCTGACCTCACAGTTAGTAGTGATTAGGTGCCTGATACATGTATACTGATACAAGTTCCTCAGCATCTGATTGAGTGTATTAAACAGTCGAATGGGTTCTCAGGGTGTGCACAGTTAAATATCTTTTCTGTATGAGCAAACAGTAGTTGTCGAAGAGCCAGTCCACTCCGGCCCAATGAACAGGCCAGCTCTGGCTTTTTCTCCTGTGCTGTCGAAGGCTCGAGTTAAGTGCTCCACTACAGTACCTCCAAGGGCTTTGAGTTTCCTGGTGCTCACACTTGGCCTCCTCTCTGTCCTGCACCCCCAGGACAAAGAAGTGAGCCCATATCCTTCAGTCCATAATGCTTTTCACATTTTGGACAATATAATAATATCATCCTGCTAATACAGTTTTCACCTTAGCATCTCATAGATGAGAGTTCAGCCCGTTATCCCAGCCCCTCTCCAAATGTGGTCCCAGGCCTGAAATGTCAGACTTTTTTCTCCAGCCCTGTATGGAAAGCTGCTCTTAAAAGTACAATGTCTCTGCTAGGCATAATGGTGCACTCCTGTAATCTCAGCACTTTAACAGGTTAAGGCAGGAGGATTGCAAGTTTGAAGCCAACTAGAGCTATATTATAAGGCCCTGTTTTAAGGAAACAAGCAAACAAAAAATGCTAAAGTTCTATTTGGCCCTTCATCTTTGGAGCATTAGTGGGAAAATAAGGAGTCATATGACCAATGGTTCAGTCAGATGTACACACACAAACACACACCCACACACAGAGGGAGGGCTAGCCTTGCCTTTCAAGTATCCAGACTTCTCTGGTACCATCAGAACCCGGGAAGCATTTTGAGAAGAGTGGTGAGACAGGTAGAAAGTGTGCACATAGCCAGCACCTGCCCCTTCCTGCAGAGCCCCCTGCCCTGTTTCCCATTAAGACCATAGCAAAAGCCTGTGATCAGAGCCTCTCAAAGCACTACTTCCTTAAAGGCAGCCAGCCTGACCTGCCAGGTCATCAATGTGGCAGCCATTTATTTTCCTTTGAAAGTGCAATCCGGGTTGTCTTTCTGACTCTTGAGCAGGACCTGCAATGCTCTCTGGGTTTTAGTTAAGCACACTATGCCCAGAAGACTCCTCAGCATTTTATTGTCCTCAGACTCTTGCCTTCAGCTGGTTAGTGTGACAGTAGGGCCCGGGCATTTGGGATGCTAACTCGATGGAGAGCTTTGGGTGTCCCGCAGAATGCTGGCAGTCAGTTTCCCAGCTTTGCAGTTAGAAAGTCATACTGAAAGTGGTACAGGCTCGGCACCTCACCATCAGCCAGGGTGCATCTGGCTCAGAGCACCAGGCTTGCCCAGGTCAGTGCCCACCTAGACTCATTCCTGCTGGAACACTCCAAGGAGGTCCTGTATCCTTCTAGTTTGGCGCCATGTTCAGACTAAGAGAAGCTCCGTTGTGTTAAGGCTTACTTGAGGCCTTAACACCTGCCTTTGGTGGCCACACAGAAGCCAGCAGATGTCCATCCCTACAGAGCACTTGCTGTCCTCTCAGTCCAAATTTGCTGTCATTTAACCAGGCCCCTTTTAGGTGCCAGCATCCTATGGATGGCGTGAAAGGCAAGGCCACCTTGTTCACTAAAGAGGGCCCTTCCCACAATTTGAGAACAGTCACAGGTTCATGCCCCATCCCCTGGGCAGGCAGCCAGTGCTGTGAATGAACTAAAGTGAGAGACGAACCTGTAGGGGCTCCCTGGTGAAAAGCTTGGACCCTGGATGGAAAATAAGAAAGCCTCCTATAAAGTCCAGACAGAGCTTAGCATGCACAGCTAGCCTCAGGAAAGATGGAAGTAGAAGTGCACGGACGTCACAGAGACACGTGGATCTCTGTCACTCATGGATGTGCCTCTGTGCCCCAGGTGAAAGTGACGTTCTCCGCTTCACCTCCACCACCACTTGGAAGAACCGCATCATCATAACATGGCACCGGTATCGGCCGCCGGACTACAGGGACCTCATCAGCTTCACAGTTTACTACAAGGAGGCGTGAGTTTCTGACTGTCGAGCTTGAGGGCAGGGATTTGGGGTTCCTGTGAAGAATCCGGCCAGGTGACCACTTCACCCTCACGTGTCCTCTCTAGTTGTCACATTACACTGTCCCAACCTGTGACGGCTAATCTGGAGAGTATTAGCTTCAGGCCTTTCCATTGTGTGGATGGTATTGGTGATTGATTAAGTTCAACCCAAAGGAAAAAGGGCTGGATTTTAAGAGAGTTGGATCCATCCAGACCATCATAAGCTATGATGTGGACTTGGTTAAAATATTGTTTTAGCCTCTGTTTCTGAAATATCCCAGAGGGTACACTGCTCTCACCGAGGTTACCCTGAACTGGTCCATTGTCTTCCATTTGCTTTATGTATGCGTGTCTTTGCCGAGACTTTGATCTGGGTCATGATCCCTCTGGCATTAAAGAAGAATGGAGAGGAGCTAAGCTCAGTGTCAATAGTTTCCTATATCTTCCAAGACCTTCCCTGTACTGTTAGCATCATCCATCCTGTCTATGCATTCGTGACTTACTCCACATCACAGCTCTCTGAGCTGTCCCATTGCCCTGCTTGGCCTCCTGTGGCCAGGTGGTTATGCAGTCTACATGGTCATCCAGTTTCCCGGGTGTCCATCTTCCCAGAAGCAAGAAGCAAAGATGCTGGTGGAAGCTCCTGGTACCTTTGCTGCTGCCTGATCTAGGGTCCTGGGAACTGTTATAGCCCATGAGAAATTGGAAGCTGAAAATTACTCAGTGTTTGTATATATGGGAGCCCCCATCTCCCACTGTGGTCACTCACAGGTCAAATCAATATAATTTCAGAAGCCTATGGCCAGCAGCAGTCCTTCATCTCATAAATGTAGACGCCCGCCCACCATGAAAATGCTACCAATACACTGGCAGTGTCAACTGGTGATTTCACTAATGCTGCTTACCGAGAAAATCAGAAAACAAAATATTTGAATATTATGAGATATTTAAGCAAAACAAAAACAAAAAATGGCTATTATCAGCTTACATTGTAGAATTTGGAGGGGGGGTAAGAAAATAAGTTATGCTTAAAAGTTATCCTTTACAGTTTGATGTTTGCATTAAGCAATCATACTTTTTTTTTTTATTAGTTAAAAATTTTTTTTCTACAATTCAGAAGGAAATCAGCATGTGCATGTCTTAGGAGCAGCATTTTCAGTCCCTTTGAATATAGAACTTGCCGTCTCTGAGGCTGCTTGCTCAGTTCTGTGGTTCATAGCTGGTGAGCCGCCGAGTCCAGATGCTTGATTTTATTCTCGTATAGAAATCTAATTGATGATAAGATTTATTTGGAATTCCTACTATAGAAAGTGTGACACTCTTAGCCCCTGGGGAAGGTTCTCCAGTGCCCTTCAATATTCTCTGGCCTTTCTTGCTTTTCTTTCAGACCCTTTAAAAATGTTACCGAATATGATGGACAGGACGCCTGTGGCTCCAACAGCTGGAACATGGTGGATGTGGACCTACCTCCCAACAAGGAGGGGGAGCCTGGCATTTTACTGCATGGGCTGAAGCCCTGGACCCAGTATGCCGTCTATGTCAAAGCTGTGACCCTCACCATGGTGGAAAACGACCACATCCGTGGGGCCAAAAGTGAAATCTTGTACATCCGCACCAATGCTTCAGGTAGAACCCAGGACTCCCAGCCCAAGGGTGTCCCTACCACAATGGGCTGGGCTTTCCCCCAGCAATCATTAAGAAAATGCCCTACAGGCCTGCCTACAGCCTGATCTTGAGGCATTTTTCTCAGTTGAGTTTCCCTCCTCTCAGATAGGTTGTGTCAAGTTGACATAAAATTAGCCAGCACGAGCTGTTTTTACTGTTCAGATTTTAAAAACAGCTTCGTTGGACCTCATGCTTAAGTGACACACTATGATCCTATTTCTTACACTTTGGAAACTGCCAAAATCAGCAAGCCTTGTTCTGTGTCATGCGGGGTGTGCGTGTGTGCGTGTGCGTGGGGGGTGCTTTAGCTGTGGTGTTGATTTTGCTGTGGGAACTCCACTTAGATCATACAGTGGTCCGGAGGTGCTTTTCTTTTTACTTAAGTCAGTTCTACTTTTAAGTTTGGGTGTCCGTGATAAGTAAGCTTCAATTGGATTATAAAACTCCTTTTCCTGGTACTGGGGGACTTTGCATTAACCAGGGCTCGTGCTTACTGACCTTCCAGAGTCACGGCTTAGCTGTCTCTCACACAAGTCTGTATACAGGGTCTGTGATCCCATGCTCCTTGTTTCCATTCCTTTCATACAGGCGCAGGCACACACTACCCCACACACTTTCCAGCCCCTACTTCCACTTTTCACTTTGGCTCCCTGTCATTTTTATCAGAGAAACAAATTTCCAATCACAGATGAAATACTGAGCCGTCCAATTTGCCATTTGCTAAGACACACCGGAGAGTAGCCATTGTCATGCGTGAATTAACTGTAGGTTTTTAGAGTCCCCTCCAACCCTGGCTGTGCTCTCATAGCCCCTTCAGTCCCAGCTCCGTGAGCTGTATGTGTTTGCACACAGATTATCGGAGAACAAGCACACTGAAGAGAAGGCTGGCATCTGAGTTAATAATCTTTCAAAACAAAGCTCAGGTTCACTTTGTGTCCTGGTGGGTCCATTGCTATCTCTGTGCCCAGGTCTGGCTTGCAGCTTCCCTTTTGGTTTCACCGACTCCCTGATAACTTGAGGTCGACCTCAAGTTCCATTCTGTTGTCTGAAATGTCTTTTGTTCTTCTTTCCAGTTCCTTCCATTCCCCTAGATGTCCTTTCAGCGTCAAACTCTTCTTCCCAGCTGATTGTGAAGTGGAATCCCCCAACTCTGCCCAATGGTAACTTGAGTTACTACATTGTGAGGTGGCAGCAGCAGCCACAGGATGGCTACCTGTACCGACACAACTACTGCTCCAAAGGTGAGCTGGCCCTGCAGCTGGCAGGCAGTGCCATTGGCCTCGTCTGTTGTCTGAGACTTTGTGAGCCCCAGTGTTGCACCTGTCATGTGCCAGGCTTATTTCCCAGCCTTGCAGACCGGGCCCCTTCCCTGCTAATAATAATGATCACAAGCACATTGTACACACCTTTCATTCCCACTCTTGTTCTTTTCCGAGTAGACAAAATACCAATCAGAAAGTATGCTGATGGCACGATTGACGTGGAGGAGGTGACAGAGAACCCCAAGACGGAAGTGTGTGGTGGTGATAAAGGCCCATGCTGTGCTTGCCCTAAAACTGAAGCTGAGAAGCAGGCTGAGAAGGAAGAAGCCGAGTACCGCAAAGTCTTTGAGAATTTCCTTCACAATTCCATCTTTGTGCCCAGGTGAGTGTGCCCTTTGGAAGCGCTACATTTGGTGCCATCCAGCGAGTCCCATCTGGAACCCACCTAGAGGGAACAACAAAAGGTGATGTCATCATGCCCAGCAGTGCTATTCAAAAGGCTAGCCCTGCAGGAAGGGGCCCAGGGCTTATGTGATGGGAGGAGGTGTGTGCATGAGGATTATCTAACATCAGCCACATCACCTCCCTCAGAGAGCAGGTGGGGTCACCTCCGCCTAGTGGAGGATGCATCGCATAAGTCACTGTCCTCATGGAATCCACTAAAGGGGAAAGCTGAGATTTGGGCCTGTTCTGTATCTTCCAGCACAGCTCAGGCCTTGTCGGACACCAAACCAAAAGTGCCCACTCCTCCGCTGGAAGGTCCGGCTATGTCATTCTGGGCAGAAAAGGATGGAACATGGGATGGTATCCGTCCAGTGCCCCAGGATACCCCAGGGAGGCGGGAGAAAGAATTTTCTCCACCACCAAGTGTTACAACTCTTTTAATGAGCAGGCAGGAGGGTTAGGGTAACCCTGACCCTCTCTGCCATGCAGTAAAAGCTCACAGCTCTTTTAGCTAAGCTGCCAGTGCTGGGCTGGGCAGCTTCAAGGGGCTCGGAGCTCCTGGACCTAGTCAAGTGACCTGGGGAGTCTGACTTGGCCTGTGAAAACCAATGGCTGTTTATGGGACAGCCAGCAGCCAGCCACTGCTATAAATGAGCACTAGGGTGTAGGAGAAATGGGAGCTTCAGAGGTGGCAGTCAGTGTGACCAGCAATGGTGATCGAGACCCGAGCCTGGCGAGGCAGCAGTGGCTGCAGCTATGGGAGGCCTGGCTAGGCAGGCAGATCCAGCAACAAGTTCTTCCTTCCCAATCCCAAAATTAACAGCTGAATCTCAGACAATAGATTGTGGTGGAGGAGTGGAGAGAGAGAGTTTATTTGGTGAAAAGGCACATTACAAACCCTGGGCAATGGGAGGGGTTTTGGGGATGAATGTGCTTCATTTACTGGGATTGTCAGGGATACTTTATGAGCAGGATCCTATCATAAGAAAGGGAACTAAGTACCTAATTATCACATGGGCAGTGAGGGTAGGGGAAGAACTCCTGGTATGGTTAGAGGCATGCATGAAGGTCATGGTTTAAAAGCCAAGGCACTAAGAGATCTCATAAACATGGGGAGGTGTTCTCAGGTGTTCAGTGAGCGGGTTTCTTATCAGGAGAAAAGATTGGGCCTCTAATCTCCCTGAGGGCTATGTGACATGCCTCAGATAGAGGGTGTGGTCTGGCAGTCTGGGAACCCCCAGATCAGGTGGAAGAGGAGGAAACCCCACTGAAAAAGGGAGTCCGTCATATAGCACCAAGCTCAGGAGCTTTCCAGCAATGCCAGACTTCGACCTTAACAGTCCATCTCTGCCCTCCCCTCTTCTGTCTGTTTATCTCCCTCAACCTGGCAGAGAAGGAGTGAAGGAGGTGTGGGCTGGAGTCAGTTTCAAAAGGGATCCAGTTTCAAAATATAACCATGTGCTCCGTGTGTCCATTGCAGTTGGGTTTCATAAGTGGAACGCTGTCCCACGTATTCCCTCTGCTCCTGTGTTCCACTCTCAAGTTTCTGCAAAGTGAAAATGCAAATGGAAGAAAAGGGACCAGGAAGATGGCTCAGTGGGTAAAGGCACCTACTCCTAAGCCTAAACACCTAAGTTCAGTCCTCAGAACCCACATGGTAGAAGGGAGAACTGACTCCCCCAACTTGTCCTTTGACCTTTACCCTCATGCTAGGGGCAGGGGGAAGTAAATGTTTGTTTTGTTTTTTTATTTTTAAATAAAAGAAAGGAAAAATTCAGTACATCACTAGGAAAAGGCTAGAAAAAACTCAGTTGCACATCAGATGATGTAGATAAACAAATGGTGGTGTAACCATTCAATGGAATACTAGTTAGCAATTAAAAGGAGAGAAATTCTGAGTAATGATCCAACATGCATACGCCCTGAAAAGTCCAACAAAAATGAAACAAAGCCAGACAGTAAAGAATAAATGCTGTGTGATTTTATGTATATGAAAAATATAGAACAGACACGTGGCAAGTTAAGAGTTTCATACTGGGTGAGAATATGGTGGAGAGGAAAACAGGTAATCGTATTTAATAGGTAGATTTTCTGTATAAGACCATGCAAATACTTGGGACATAGTGACAATGGTTGTACATTTTCACTATAATCCAGAGGAACTAGTAATGTCTGGGAAGGAGATAGAGGAAATGACCCTGGACTCTCCTCCTGAGGGGCTGTACACAACGTTGGAGGAAAACTGGTTGAACAACTAGATTCAGACCGGTGAGGTGCCCACCCCAGTCCCCATAGTACCCCAGCTGGGCTTGTTCTCTTCCCCTGAGCTTCCCCAAGCTTTTAGCAGCTGTTTATCTTACTGTTACTTTGCCTTTAGTGCCTTTTTTGGATTGTATCAACAAATGGATTATAAGATGATTTCCTTGATATTTGTGAAATAGAGATAGCCATCTTACTCTGAAGAGTCAAGAGAGAAGAAAGTAAAGGCCTGTTAGCTCTGGAAGGCCAGTTCTCTTGAGAATGGAGCTCCTGGCTTTTTGATGGCTCCCTTCCCCTCCCCTCCTCATCATGTATGTTTTCTTCAATTTGAAAACCTGAAGACAGGAAAGAAATCAAAAGGTGCTTTAAAAACTAGATGCAATGACCTCCCTGATGTCCTAATTAATTTACTGTCTGTCTGAGTCTTGCATCTCAGACCTACATTCTCCCACACCAAACCTCTTCCCCTTGGTCGGGTTATCTATGTGGGCCATTCCACCCAAACCAACACTCAGCTAGTAAGAGTTCCTGTAACCAAGAAAGTAAAAACAATCTCCAGGTGTGAAGTGTCCCAAGGAAGTCAGGCTGGAAGTCCCTCCCCTACCCCCATCCTGTATTGGGTATCAGTCAAATCCAGGACTCTTCTGGGCACTGCGAGAGGTTCAGTTTGAGAGCACGCATTATTAGTTCTTTTGTTGTTGCTAACGAACTGCCTGATGCTTGGTAGTGCACATAGCTTAACAGTTTTCAAGATAGAAGAGCATAGAGCCAGCCTGCACTCCGCTCTGATGCACATCTTTGGCTGTGTCGCATGGCAGAGCGTCATGGCAGAAGCGCTTGTGAGCAGGAGAGAGCGCAAGGCAGACAGGAAGCTGGGCAGAAGTTGAAAGCTTAGTTTTGCTTTTACGGTACCTTCTGTTTTGAAGCACTAAGCCCTCTTGAGAACAGCACCCCATGTCACATCAGGGTCTCCCCTGATAGACCCATTCCCTAAAGGCTCTTCATGTAGCTGCCGCACTCACTGGTGACCAAACAACCAACAATCCAACATGAGAGCCAAGGGAGGACAAACCATTGCAGAAAGCCCCTGGCGACTAGTTGTACTCGATGACATCACCTTTGTTACCGTTGTTATCATTAGCTGTGGAACACCAGGTTCAGTGACGGGGCGGCAGGACTGTGATTGACCTAGATGGGACTGTGCAGTGCTTGTACTGTGGGTTTGAAGAGTTTCCTCTCAGCCAGATCCTATGTGCCGAATGCCGTCATCCGGTCACACAGCCTGCCTCTCTCTGTCCTAAAACAAGCCTGGCATGCAGATAGGCGTCACCATGCCTGGCTATTTGGGGTTTTTTGTTCTTTGCCTCCTACCAAGGCACAGGTCTGGCATCCATACAAGGTCTATCTAGGTAGTAAAGGAGCATCCAGGACAACAGGAGTGAATCTGTTGTTGTATAACTGAGTTACCTGAAACCTATTCCTACCTTCGTGACATTCTAGGCACAGTTTACTTGGGGGCTAAAGGCAAAGAAGTCAGATTTAGTCCTTCTGCATTGCCTACTCTGCCTGTGAGTTTATAGTAGAATGGAAGCTAGTGTTTATAAATTTATTTCCTAAATTTTGTATTTAGTAAATGACTTTCATTAGCCGCCATCCTTATTTTTCAAGTCACTTAGTTTATGTCACTAAAATGTTGACAGATGTTAAGAAGTGCACGTTTTTCCAATAGCAATAGGTTACTTCATGGAGTGAAGAAAGCTGACAGTACGGTGTGTTATTGTTGGTCACCCCATTTGGTGTGTAGCTGTTGACAAATCTGGGCCACGCTGTTTCTCCCATTCCCAGTCTTCAAATGCCTATATCACCTCCCTTCCTTGTCCTGAATCTTTGTCCACAGTAACTGTTAGACAGTCTTCAAGAGTGTAGTAGTGTTTCTAAGTAAGTAGACTTCTGAGTCTGCTTGGTGCTATAACCCAGTTTGTTAGAGGGGCCCACGGCAGGGAGTGGACCCAGGTTCATTTTTCAATAAATCAAATGATCAGATGCAAGCAACTTCTTACATGTAGGCACAAGTTTGTGTTGTGTTGGTTTTGAAAGGGATACAGGAAGTTTATTAGTAATGTTTTTTTTTTTTTTTTGGTTTTTCGAGACAGGGTTTCTCTGTGTAACAGCCCTGGCTGTCCTGGACTCACTTTATAGACCAGGCTGGCCTCGAACTCACAGTGATCCGCCTGCCTCTGCCTCCCAAGTGCTGGGATTAAAGGCGTGCGCCACCACGCCCGGCTTATTAGTAATGTTTTAAATGTCTCCCTACCAAAATAAAAAAGGCAGGGGGATGTGGTTTCTTGTGTCTTTTCTTCCAGAGAGGTAGGTAGTTTGTTGAGTGGTTGGCTTGCAGGGTGTGAGCATGGTAGACCAGTACCCTCATTTCCTGGCTCTTCCTTCTCCAGTATTATGAAAACAAATGCCCATTCCTGGTTTTTGAGATGGGCCCCTGCACACTTTTAGTGGGGACTGGTATGTCAACACCCAACAAAGAACGGTGGTTTTGATAGCAGATCCATCAGCTGAGCAGACTGGGGACTATGCAGCCTGTTCCCCTGGCTCTCTACCTTATCCTTCCAGATGTTGTCCTAGTAAACATCCATAGGCCTTGGGCATGGCTTCCAAGGTGCCTACCTCTGTGTATGAACTTCTGCTCCTCTCTGCTGGAGCTCTCCCCTCTCTCTCTCCCTGTCCCTCCCTCCCTCTCTCCCTCCCTCCCTCTCTCTCTCTCTCTCTCTCCCTCCCTCCCTCCCTCTCTCTCTCTCTCTCTCTCTCTCTCTCTCTGTGTCTCTGAGGATGTTGCAGAGAGTGCAAGATGGGTCATGAAGAAGGAAATCCCCTTGTTATTTGTTGGTTTTTATCCAAGGAGCCTGAATAGTTTCTTCTCTTTTCAAGGTCAGGACTTTCCTTTTCTGTCACTTTCACCCTGGCCATAGAAAACACAATGAAAGCCGAAGAACTCACCAGCTGACCTTCTCTTCCTTGCAGACCTGAAAGGAGGCGGAGAGATGTCATGCAAGTGGCCAACACCACCATGTCTAGCCGAAGCAGGAACACCACAGTGGCTGACACCTACAATATCACAGACCCAGAAGAGCTTGAGACAGAATACCCTTTCTTTGAGAGCAGAGTGGATAACAAGGAGAGAACCGTCATTTCCAACCTCCGGCCTTTCACTCTGTACCGCATCGATATCCACAGCTGCAACCACGAGGCTGAGAAGCTGGGCTGCAGCGCCTCCAACTTTGTCTTTGCAAGAACCATGCCGGCAGGTATGGCAGGTAGCTCCACCAACAGTTTACAGTCTAGGGGGAAAGAGTGGAGGTCCTTAGATTCAGTCCTACAAATGTGTGATGGTTGGTACATAACCTTGTCATCAGGTGCCTAAGGAACAGAGAATGTGTTCCCAGTGCCAACTCCCATCCCAGGCTTCCATAGAAAGTCTTTCCAAGCCTCCTTCAGACCTCCCACTCCCTGGCTTGGCTCACACGGTACTCACACATCCCTTCTATGCAAAGCTGAGTGAGTTAGCTTTCCATTACTGTCACAAAATACCTGAGATTATTGTCTTACCAGGAGGAAAGGTTTAGTTTGGGTTCAATGTTTTGGGAGTTTCAGACCATAGGCACTTGCCTTGTTGCTTTGAGAAAGGAAAGGCTGCTTCCCAAGGACCTGACTTCTTTCCGTAAAGCTCCATCTCCTGAAGGGTCTGCCTTCTCTCAGAAGTGCCATGGGCTGGAGACCTAGAACGGAAGGCCCTTTTATTAGCACACCACAAGCCTGAGAGAGGCACTCCAGGTCCCAGGTAAAGCAGCTGCCTTGATTCAGAGGAAGCATTGTCCTTGTGGTCAACTGGAACAGCCTGTGGACCTGCTTCTGTAGCCCTACCATCCCTTGTAAGTTAGACACTGCCTGTCACCCAGACAGCCAGTCACCTGTCAACTGGAACAGCCTGTGTACCTGCTTCTGTAGCCCTACCATCCCTTGTAAGTTAGACACTGCCTGTCACCCAGACAGCCAGTCACCTGTCTTTGAAGCTGGTTGAACTGCCACTTCTTGTTTCCGGTGGAGGTGTGAAGCATTGGGGAGAGCAAAGCATGATGGGAACTGGGGCAAAAGGAGCTTCTGAGATTGTCTCTGACACTCACATGCAGCCCTCAACCTCCTGTGCCTCAGTTTCCCAGTCCTCCCGGAAGAGACAGAGAACAGCTCATCTCCCAGTACCTTTCTCGGCTGTTCCTCTTAACAGCTTTGGTTCACCGCCTCGGTTTCAGAAGTGAGGCCAGCAGCAGCTGGAAGAGATAGTGGCAGGAACAACTGCCTCAGAGGCCAGCCTTGTGACTGGCCCTTGCTCCTGTGTGGGAGCTGCAGTTGCTGTGAGGATTTGGGCTGCAGAGAGCCTCACAGCTGGAGGCTCAGCACACTGAAGCCTACTGCCCACCTCAGGGCAGCTGTTTGAAGGGGGACCTGGAGAATGTTTACATAGGTTGTCAGGAATGTTCACTTATACTCGGTCACAGGTTTTTCCAATCAGAAGGGATGTGCTGTGGCTTGTTGAGATGACAGGTCAACAGGCAGGTCCAGTCCCTAATCCCCCACCTTGTGCCAACAGTCATCTCAGGACTCCTACAAGGTCCCTGTCCGGAGTCCTGCATATCCATGGATTAGGGGGAGAGGCATCCTCCTCTTAGCCCAACATTTTTCATCCTTTCTGGAGGCCTGAACCTAATTTGGCTGCTTATTTAATATACTAATTATGCAGAAGGAGCAGATGACATTCCTGGACCAGTGACATGGGAGCCAAGACCTGAGAACTCCATCTTTTTAAAGTGGCCAGAACCTGAAAACCCCAATGGATTGATTCTAATGTATGAAATAAAATACGGATCACAAGTCGAGGTAAGACTGGGACTGTGGCTGGAAGCTGCATGTGTCCCTGCCAGCACTGAGAGGACATGCTATAGCATGCTGGTGGTCTGCTGGCCAGCAAAACAGAGAGCACAGTGGTGGCCAGCCAGTGAAGATCAGGGTCTTCCCAGCATGCTCTGTTCAGTAGTAACCAGGATGTGAGGAGCTGGTTGTACTTCACCTACAAACAATTTCACTGTAGATGGGCCTCGTGCCACAGACTAGACATGTCTCAGTGACTTTTCATTCCCCAGGAGTTCTGTTGAATCGCAAACATGTTTGGCTACAGTTTTCCATGTGCCAATAAAGGTCTGAAGACCTTCATTGCTTCCTTTATATTGGTGATGACCTGGACAGTTTTTGCCAGAGGTTGGGCAGCTGGAGTCACCAACACTGTGAGTTTAAGCTACCAGGTGTCAGATCTCGCTCCTGCTTGCAAGAGATTAACACTTATGTTTCATTTCCATAGGATCAGCGGGAATGTGTGTCCAGACAGGACTACAGAAAGTATGGTGGGGCCAAGCTTAACCGCCTAAACCCAGGGAACTATACAGCCCGGATTCAGGCTACTTCTCTCTCTGGGAATGGGTCGTGGACAGATCCTGTGTTCTTCTATGTCCCAGCCAAAAGTAAGTCACGCTGAGGGAGATACATGGTAAAACTAAAAAGCTGGCTGGGCCAGACCTTAGAAGCCCTGGACTTCTGAGGCTCTCCGGTTTTCTGTTAGAACATAACTGGCTGGGTTGAAGAAATGGCTCACCAGGAAACACCCACTTAAAGATCTAGGTTCACATCCTTTTCATCAAAACCAGGAGCACTAGGGTGTGCTTCTGCAACCTGTCAGTGAATTGGTAGTAAAAATCAATTTTCGCAGCTAGCCAGTCTAGCCTATTGGTGAACTCTGGGTTCAGTGAGAGACCTTGTCTCAAAGAATAAGGTGAAGCAAGCCAGAGGGAAGACACTTGACATTTACCTTTGGTATGCACACATCTTTGCCACCATCACCCACCCCACCCCCCGAGACACACACACCAGACCAGAGCTGGGCAGCTTTCCCACAGGGTGGCACTAAGGAACCAGTATGTTGTCTGGAATCTTAGCCTGGGAAGATACTGATCCTTGGACCCTTATCTCATTTAACAAACTAGAAGAGGGTCCTATAGCCTGTGGGGAGCCAGGAGATACCTTTGCTCTCACCATGGCTTATGTGTGAAAACATTTTGTGAAGCATTGAGTTGAACATTCCGTCTCCTGCCTGGTCAGTGAGGCTAGACTAGCTAGGAGTCAGATCCAAGGTTCAAAATCACAAGACAAAAGAAACCTGAGGGGTCATCTGGTTTTCTTGCTCTAGGGTTAGAATCTCCAGGCCAGAATCTCCTCCCCTTATCTGTCTGGTGATTAAAAAAAAAAAAAAGCAGATGTACTTTTCATCCACCAACATGCATTGAAAAAAATACTGTATTCACTGTTCTCCCCAGAGACTGGTGGATAATGTTCCAAGTTTCACTGAAACCACTGAGACGATAGAATTCTTAGGCTATTATATACAGTGATTTCAGATTTAAACTAAATGTTGTAAAATGTTTAAATCCAAGGGCTGCATACTTGTTTGTGAAATTTTAGTCTTTTTGGTGAAATTTTGTGCATAGTGAATTTTTGCATGTCTTATGAAAAAATGAATTTTTTATATTTCATGCTCATGTAATATATGAACAAATACATAATAGGATCAAATGGGAATTCCTTTTACACCCTACCTAAAGCTCAGCTCAGTCTCGACTATTGGATCTGGTGAAGTGTTGTTTCCTCATGTCTGTGTCCCTATGGGTCTCTTCTGGATTCTTGATTCAAACAAGGTCTCAACAAATCCAGCCACCCCCATCCTGAGTATTCATCCAGAAGGAATGGAGTTAGTGGTGTCGAAGAGAAATCTAGACTGTCTTATTTACTGCAGCACTAGTCACAGTAACCAAATAATGGTAGTAACCAAGGTATCCATCAGCAGACGAATAGGTGAAAATTAAGCAAGATACTCATCTATTATCAGATGATGCAGAAAGAGAAATGCCACATGACCTCACTTATATGAGAAATAAATCCAAAAGGCAGAACTCTTGAAGAGTCCCACAGGTTTCCAGGGGAGCTTAACTTAGGGGGAGTTAGTCTAAGGACACACAACTTCAGGTAGATGAAAGGAATAAGTTCAAGAGATAAATTACATAACTTACTAACTGTACTCAAGGCATTCTTGAATATTGCTAAGAAAGTGTTATCACCACAAAAAAATGGTAATTAACGTGAGTTAATGCTTATGTTGATTAGGTTAATGTACACATTCTTTAAAATATGTTGTACATGGTGAATACGTATAAAATATATTAAATAATTTTATGTCAGTTAAAATTCTGATTAGTCCACCTCATCAGTTCGAGGTGTTCAAAGATATTCATGATATTTGAAGATACAGTGACAGCAAAAGGGCAGGTGAATAGAATTACAAACTGTAAGCTAAGGTTGTATGTGTCTGCCACTGCTGTGCCTAGATTTAGGTTTTAGGAATAATGAGATGGAGAATCCTGTCAGTTATCATCTGGATTTTCTCATGGTTTCCAGATAGCCTAGTCTCATCAGTTAGCTTATGTATTAACTCTCGGCTGTGATGTTATAATAGCTCTCCATTGTGGGGGGGGAAAAAACCACTTGAGATAATTACAGGAAGGGACCATCTATCCTGCCTCCCAGTTTTGGAGGTTGTACTCCATAGTCAGTTGACTCTATTACTTTTGGACTTAGCTGAGACAAAAACATCACAGGCAAGGAGTGCATGATACAAGAAAACTGTTTACATCCAAAGGAGAGAAGGGGGCCAGGTTTCATAGCTCTCTCAGAGGACACCTACCTTCCTCCCTCTAGGTCCCACCTCCTAAGGTTGCCACTACTTTCCAGTAGTGCCGCAGGCTGAACATCCAATCCTTTGGGGGACATTTACCTTCTAACTATAAGCACACACTGTGCTGTCACACCCACCCTGGAGACCCACTGTTTCTGCAACTCTCCAGAGTTAGTTGTAGTCCACCAACCCTTCCCCACCCTTCTGCTTATTCCTTGGGTACGGCTCCTAGGCTCCTAGGTCTAGAAATTCAGTAGTGTTCTCTGAAGTAGTAGTCTTGGCTTCTGAAGCTGAGCAAGCCTGGTTTATCTAAGGAGAGGGCATGTTTGTAACTGCCTTTGCTGTTCTGTTTGTAAATCCCAACACCAGGATGCCACTGGAGAATCTTAGTGGCCCTCTGGGGTTTCTCCAGTGGAAGTTGGCACATCCCACAAGGGGACTGAAGCTACATGCTAGCTTTCTTTGCTCCTGGGAAGTTTTCTTGGTGTCCAGCAAGACCCTTCTGCTGCAATTCGGTGTGGTCTCCTTGTGTTTAATACTCAGAGGAGGGACATTCTCCACAACACCTGCTGGGTTTTTTTTTCTTTTCATTAATTTATTTGTTTATTTTACATCCCAGTCCCCACCCCCTCCCTTCTCTCCTCCCAGTCTTACCCTCCCACCCACTCCCCGCATACCCCACCCCCTGCCCTGTACAACCCACTATTCTTAAGGAACTCTGCATACTTGAATTCTATGAAATTCCTCTTCAGACTTCTCCCTCCAGATGAAATATTTTCAGGTCTTTTGGCCCTTTCTTGAAGCCCAATTGCCTAGACAGTTTTCTAGCAGTTTTGTTCTTCTGGATATGTTCCAGTTTCTCTGTGTTCCTGTTGAAATGTGAAACTCAAAAAGAACACAGCACAACCTGACCGGTAGTATCAGTAATGCAAAACCAAGAACTCTCCTGGGGAAAAGGAAAAGCTGTGAGCTTCCGTCTGAGAGTGAAACCTTTCAGTACTTTTAGGAATTGGAAGGTGCTGAACCTCTCTTATTTTGAAAGATACTTGATTAAGAAATAGATTTAATTTGAAAAACTGATTCAGCTTTTGCACTATTTCAAGAATAAGAATAGATTTTAGAGATGTACAAACCACTGCTGAGTGACTTATGGTCCACGAACATGTCTCCAGTGAGCTCCCAGCTCCTTTCCAAGTAGACATTTCTACTTGTTATTTATTGTCATCTTGTGCTCATGGAGAGGTCAGAGGACAACTTTGAAAGAGTTGACTCTTGGGTTCTGGGGATTGAACTCAGGTTGCCAGGGTGACACAACAAGTGCCTTTACCCACAATCCCATTGTGTAGACATGTCTGCTTGGGTGTCCAGTAGTTACTGTGGGCTTGTTATAAACCTGAAATCCAAAGTGCTGCCATTGAAATGCCTCCGTCCTTTTCGGTTCCTTACCTGCCTTCCACTGGTCACTCAGATAAGGACTCCCAGCTGTCTTCTCTTCTCTTGCTCCATATGCTTGTCTTTGTTTATTTGTTTTTCCATTTTAACTAAAGTCTTATAGATTCTTTTTGGTATTGATCTGGAATCCAGCCTCCCAGCTCTTGTGCCAGGGCTACTATGAGCAAGGGCTGCAGAGAAGCTAGGCTCTTGCTTTGGAGGCCAGTTACTGTCCTGGCCCCTGGGAAGGTGAGGTCAGCTCTCTGACACTGCTTATGGAAAAAGATTTCTTCCTGAGGTCTGAGTTGAGCAGTGCATAGCATGCTACAGGAGAATGGCAGATTCCCTTAACTCCTCCTAGACCTGGCAGTGCACAGGGACCCCCAGTCTGTCCTCACACACATCCATCTCCCCAATACATGAATCAGAATCCCCAATACATGATTAGAATCCCCAATCTAATCAGTTTACTTCTGGCCTTGAAAGAGTTCACTGCTGGTTTTTTTTTTTTTTTTAATTTGAATGTTTTGGTTTTCAAGAATTTTTTTCATGAGCATTGTAGGTACATCGGATCTTCCCTCCCTCTCCCCCAACTCCTCCCATGTTCTGGTATCTCTCAGATTCATGACTACTTCTTTAATTATTGTTGTTACACTACATACGTACACACAAACACATACACACACACATTTTATATGTGTAAGTGTGTATATGTACATCATGTACATATACGTGTACATATACATATACGTATGTATATACATATCCTGCCAAGCCCATTTAGTGTTATCTGTATATGTGTGTAGGGGTGACCACTTGGAATTAGATAACCTATCAGGGAGCTTATGCCTGGAAAAGACTGATACTCCTCCCAACAGCAATTAATTGCCTGTTGGCATACCTTATAACTATTTATTAATAACTCTGAACACCTTCCAACCCACCAACCCAAGGCACATTAAAAGGATACTTCTCAGGCACAAGTCCTTGGGGCAGCTCATCAGCAATCCATCCAAATCAGCACACACAGGGGACACAGCAATCACCAGTAGCTTCAGTCATCACAGGACTCTGGCATCAAGATTGGCCATCGCCTCACCCCTGCTTAGGGTGGAGGCCTCCTCCGTCCATCGGAGACTGCCAAACCCACACCAGGCAGGTTCCATACTCCGCTGACAGCCCCGGAGCTAGCTGCCGCCACACCCCTACTTGTTTCCTACTTTTCCTTATGCATTTTTGCCCATTGTGCATTCATGTTACTCCACCGGTCCACATACTGAGTTCTCGTATCCGGCATAATTTTCATAGGTACAGACCTGGTATCCACCACACAGGTACTGGTAGCAAGTTCTGTGGAAAGATCTAGTCTCAGACTTGAATATGTTCTTCATATTTGTAGAGAATTCAGAGAAACTTTGGTAAAGAGCTCATTCCATGTGTGGAGGCGGAGGCAGGAGTGGTGAGCAAGCGGTCCATGGAACTTTCTTAAAAGATCAGCATAGCCTGAGCAGTTAGTATGTGTGTAAGAGTGTGTTCGTTTTACTTCAGCAAATTTATGCACTTCCATGAAACTACATAGAAAACTTACTTGCCTTCAGGCCATCCTTTAAGCTATATTCAGAATGTGCAGTACTTTAAAGGAGTATGTACTTCAGTCTATATTTATTTACTTTTTTTCTCCAAATGGTTCAGTTTTTTTGATGGGCTAGTCCTCACACTACCTTGAAGACTTCTGTGTGATGGGCTTACAAGTAAAGGCTTTTCCTGAGATGGTTTTATACTTCCCACCGTAGATCAAAATCGACGAGCTGATTACTCACCTCGTGACATGGTTCTGTTTCTTTCTTGTTTCTGCAGCGACATATGAGAATTTCATGCATCTGATCATCGCCCTGCCAGTTGCCATCCTTCTGATCGTGGGGGGGGCTGGTCATCATGCTCTGTGTGTTCCACAGGAAGAGGTGAGGGTCTGGGCCAGCGTAAGGTGATAGCTGTAGTGAGCTAGTTTGATGATTTAAACTCGAACATAGATTGTAGGGGAAACATTGTGCAAACTGGACAGCCTAAACTCCCAGTCAGACATTCTTCAGAGGAAAAAAGACCATTTCCTAATGATTAACCACAACAGGAAAGGGGGGATGCTTTTCTCTCAGTACCTATCACCCCATTTTTGGCTGTTCTGGCGCACGTATTGCTGGTTTATGCAGAGCTTCTCCAAGCATGCCAGCTTAGCCCTCCCACGCAGTGAGCTTTGTTATTTCCAGTGAAGCAAAGAAACAAATGTTTCCTTAAAAGCTCTAATCTGAGGCCACATCTTCTGCCGAAAGACTTGTCTTCAGATATCTGCTGGCCCATTAGGGCCTGGATCAGGAATGTAGACAAGGGTCCCACTAGTAGTGGGCATGCTTTCATTCCCTCTCTCAAAATAATGCATGAAGCAGGAAAAAGAAAGAATTTACAGAAATGTATAGAGATAGGGTTTGTTGACCTGATTTCGTCTGTTTTTGACAGGAGTAACAGCAGGTTGGGCAATGGAGTGCTGTATGCCTCTGTGAACCCTGAGTATTTCAGCGCAGCGGATGGTAAGGGCCCTGGCCAAGGTGGGGGAAATATGGGAGCTGTCGGATCTTGTTAATTGGAGAAAAAAATTGCATAATTTTGAAGTACCTTTGTCCTATGATCTGCCTTGGGTAGCATTTCCTTTTTGTTTTTTTAATAACAGTTTTAGCACTCAGTGAGTTTGTCAAAAGTTCTGGGGCACCAGGCGGTGGTGGCGCACGCCTTTAATCCCAGCACTTGGGAGGCAGAGGCAGGCGGATCTTTGTGAGTTTGAGGCCAGCCTGGTCTACAAAGCGAGTCCAGGACAGCCAGAGATATTCAGAGAAACCCTGTCTCGAAAAAACAAAACAAAAAAAAAAGTTCTGGGGCTCTGAGATGCCCAGGTGAAAACCAGGGTCTGGGGATGCAGATGGTTGCACCAGAGTAAAAGAAGCATTCGAATTATTGTCATCTAGTCAGAGGACTCCTGCAGCTGACCAGGCAGTCCTGAGGGGTCAGGATCCAGTTGTTCTCTGGCCACTCAGGGCTACATAGCTTTGCATGATCTTGGAATCCCTTTGCTATTCTGCCCTGATTAGGGTCATACAACCTATACCCCCCCCCCATTTACATTCCCATTGGTAGTAACTAATGAAAGTCATTTTAATTAAATGGCTCAGAAGTTCTGACTTGGAACCTGGGTTGTACCTCCTGCTTATTTCTCCTTTGTCCTTTTTGCTTTCTCCTTTTTACCTAGTGCTTATGCTGAGCTTCAGACATTTTAAGTAAGTTGGGAGGGTTCCTGTAATGCTATCCCTAAGTTGGAGGCCTTTCCAAACACCATCCCATTTCCTTACTTAAGCCCCTGTAGCGTTTCTCATGCTTATCTAGATGCAGGCATGGAAAGAATCTCTGAGAAGGACTTGTTCAGGCTCACACAGCTGAGCAGCAGGAAGTAAAGACAACGGGCATCCCCAGCCTTCCTCCTGAATCCTCATGGTGTGATGTTTGGAAGAACTGTGTGGCTGCTGGTCCACAGAGGGAAGCTGTCCACAGGAGGGGCTAGATGTGTTGTGCATGTGTTGCTTGAGTATGTTCCGGAAAAATGTTTCTTTGCTGCCTTCTTTCTGCAGAAGTATAAGTAGATATACAGGAGATACAAATAAATAAATAAAGAGTCCAGATTATTGTAATTGATTAACCTGCTCAAATCCAAAATCAGAAAAATGCTTCATAATTTAAAAGGACTATGCAAATACATATGGTTTTACTGTGGTTTCTTTAATCATTTCTAACTGAATTAATTTTATAGTAAAGCCAATCAAAAACAGCCTCTTCCGAATTTGAATCAGGTGCTGAATAATGATGTTATTTCTGTTTACAAAAGGTCACACGGAGCTATTTTTTAAATAGGCACACAGGCATATGTTTGTGCCTGTAGACACAAAAAAAAAAATGCTCTAGGTGTGCACCACACTTAAAAAGCTCAGCTACTTATGGAGAAGATCTTCCTCCTTTAAAAACAAACAAAGCAGGTTTGGATATGTTGCTTAGGGATGGAATATTTGCCTGGCTTGTTCCAGAACCTGGGTTCCATCCCCACACCACCAAAAACAAACAAGCAAAACCAAGAAACTAAATGTGCGTTATTTATACAAAGAAAAAAATGTTTGAGACAGGGCCTTACTAGAAAGCCGTACTAATTTATACAGGCTAGCCTCACACTCCCTCAATCAAGTGACCCTCACACCCTCCCTCAGTCTCCTAATCAGTCAGAAGCATGCAGCTACCATGTCCAAATCAGTAATTGCTTTTGTAGAAGAGCAAAGGGGGGCTAGGGAAAGAGTCTTTTTCCCCCCTTCAAAACAAGGCAAAAACAAACTTGTCACCACCCAGGCCAACAGGTGAGAACCTATGCCCTCATCTGAATTTGATTTATTTGGCCTTTTGACAAGCAGTGCAACACAAGCCATTTTCCCCAAAGTGACATCACTGCTCAAAGAGGGCTTAAAAACTTTTTTCTCCCAGAGTTAATCTGCATGTCGCCACTGTCAGGAGTGTGCTGAGAATCCCCTACAGGAAAGCGCTGATAACATTGTGCGCATTTGTGGATGGCTCTGGCTGGTGAAGCTAAAGTCAGCCAGTGGCTGGATTGAATTTAGAAAAAGGCTTCAGGGCATTAACTTCAGGGACCTCCCAAGGAATGGATGTGATTGGCTTTAACTCTGTGTTCTGTGGCAAGCCACGTAGTTAATTCTCATTAAAAGCTAGCCTGGATCCTTGGTGATATAAATGGAGACAGTGACACCCCCCCCCCATAAAATACTGAGAGGTATTTTAAAGATCCTGTCTCCTGTGCTCTCCCAAGCAAGCTCAGCCTCTGCAGGGTCACACGCTGTCTGAGGCCTAGAGAGGACAGAATTCTTGTTGAGAAATTACCTGACACTTATGTGCATGAAATGCAAAAATGTGCATGAGAATCTGATGCAGTGGCATGTAACTATAATCCAAGTACTAGACACATTGAGGCAGAAAAGTTGTAAATTGAAGGCCAGCCTGGATTAAGTAGCAAGTTTGAGGCAAGTATGAACAATATAGAGAAATCCTGTCCTCAAATCAGTCAATAAGAATTTTTAAAAATTAATAAGTGTGTCTTAGTCAGTATCCCATTTCTGTGGAGAGACACCATGACCACGGCAACTCTTGATTGGGGTTGGGGCTGGCTTACAGATTCAGAGGTTTATTTAGTCCATTATTGTCATATGCAGGCAGACATGGTGCTGGAAAGTAGCTGAGAGTTCTGCTTCTGGACCAGGCAGCAAGCAGAGAACAAGACACTGGGTCTTGCTTGAGCATTTGAAACCCCAAAGCCCAGCTCCAGTGGCATACTTCTCCAACAAGGCCACACCTCCTAATCCCTGTCAAGGTGCACGACTCCCCAGTGACCAAGTGCACAAATATATGAGCCTATGGGGGCCACTCCTATTCAAACCACCACAATACATACGTTCCATTCTTCAAAACATAAGTTGTTGATGTCCCCAGCCCTAAATTTATAGTAAACATTCTTCCCTTGAGGCATCACGTAGAGATAAGTGCTTGTGCTGTGAGGGTCATTGATTACTATGATGGCCTGCTAGTGATCTCTCGCCTCCAGATGCAGCCCAGCATCTAAAAGCTTAAAAGCCAACACAGCCACAATTCCCCTCCCTGTCCTGTCTCCAAACCAGGACTTCCTTCTTGCTTCCAGGCAGTGTCTGCTGACCGTTCTTTTTTAGACAGGGATCTCAGTAACCACGTTAGATTATGGTTCTAATGGAACGAATGCTCTTTTTATAGACCTGACATGTTAGTTTAATATTATTTCAGTTCTTACTCTACCCACTGAAGTTGTGGGATGGAGTCTATGGTTTTCCTTACTTGCTTCCCTTTTTTTTTTCTTTTTCTTTCTTTCTCTTTGTCCTTCCTTCCTAAAACTATTCATTTATTTATTTTTCTCAAACCAGATCAGACATAACCAAAAATGGAAACTGGAGAAGGAATTCTGTTCGGGTTCCTGTCAGGGGAGTTCCTGAGGTTACAGAGTCCAGGCCAAAGCCCTGGGGTCACCACCAAGTCCCCCCTCAATCTCAGAGCTTACTTGCCTCACTAGAGAGCCGCTGGGGGGGGGGATCCAAGACCTTGCCATGTTAGGCAAGTGTTCTGCCCCCTAACTACAGTCCCCAGCCCCCTGGGTTTGGTTTTAAAATTTTATTAGGTTTTTAAACTTTTATTTTTAAAAATTATGCCTTCTGGGGCTAGAGAGATGGTTCAGCAGTTAAAAGCACTGGCTGCTTTTCTAGAAGACCCTGATTTGATTCCCAGCACCCTCACGTCAGTATTGGCAGGCAGCCCACAACCACCCGTATCTCCAGTTCCTAGGATCTGGTGCATGATCCTCCCCAGGCACTTCTGTCCTGCATAGGCACTGTGAGCATACAGTGCACATGCATGCGGGAAGGCAAAGCACCCATGCATAGAATTGGTTGTTTTAGAACATTACGCATTCCAGCAAGTCAAATCACTTAAAAAACAAAACAAGACAGGGCTGGGACTAAACTGCCCTGAACAGACAGCAGGAAACCTTAAATCATCTTAGATTTTTACTGTAGAGTTCATCGCCTCCACCTGCTGCTTCCTTCATTCCCCTCTTTCCCTTCTGACGGGAAAGGCAGGCCCAGTCCTCGTTGTCATTGGCTCTCAGTGCTTTGATGTGAAAGGAGCCACGTGGTCACTGACACTTGGTCCCGCCTCTTAGCAGCTTCCAGAGTTAAACAGCTGAGCCGAGGGGTACACGCAGCATACCTGCAGTGTCTCCTCTGTGGGCCCCTCTCGCTTCTCCTTTTCTATCTTTTCTTTTGAAGGCTGAGGAATTTTCTCTTGAGTCTCTCTCTTCTTTAGTTTTGACTTACTGAGTTTCTCCATTGCAGCCGTATTGGGTTTGTCAGACATGGCTGTGGAAGGGGTGGAGTGAGGTGTGTGAACTAGGGGTCCGATCAGCACAGGTCACTGACAACATCCCCTGGGTTTCTGAGACATGATCTCACTATGTATTCTAAGCTGTCTTCAGAGTGATAAGCCCCCTCTCTACCCTCCGTGCCCTGTGTGTGGGGTTGGATTACAAGCATGTGCTGCCACACTTGGCCAGTGGCCATTTTTGGTTTGGTTTGGTTTTAGTAGCCATGTTTTTTTTAAGTGTAAAGCAAAGCTGAGGAAATACATTTTACTTAGGTTTTTTTCATTTAACCTAATACACCCAACAGTCAGTTTTAATATAAAAGTAATCTTTTTTAAACTTGTTTTTAACCAAGTCTTTGGAATACAAGGCTGAAGAAATGACCCAGTGGTCGAGAGCACTTGCTGATCTTCTGGAGAACTCTAGTTCAGTTCCTAGTACCCTCTAGAAGAGGCCTGCAATCACCTGTACCACTAGGTCCAGAGAAGCCAGGACTGTCCTGGATTCCCCAGGCATCCAAACATATGTGGTGGACATGCTCATGCACACACACACACAGCGAGAGAGAGAGACAGAGAGAGAGAGAGAGAGAGAGAGAGACAGAGAGAGAGAGAGACAGAGAGAGAGAGAGAGACAGAGAGAGAGAGAGAGACAGAGAGAGAGAGAGACAGAGAGAGAGAGATTTTCACATATACACATAAATTTTTTTTTTTTTGGTTTTTTTCGCGACAGGGTTTCTCTGTGTAGCCCTGGCTGTCCTGGACTCAATTTGTAGACCAGGCTGGCCTCGAACTCGCAAAGATCCGCCTGCCTCTGCCTCCCAAGTGCTGGGATTAAAGGCGTGCGCCACCACTGCCCGGCATACACATAAATTTTTAAAATTTCAAAATCTTGCCAGGTATGATGGCACACGCCTTTAATCCCAGCACTTGGGATGCAGATCTCTGTGAGTTCAAGGCTAGCCTAGTCTATAAAATGAGTTCAGTGCAGCCAGGGCTGATACACAGAAAAAACTCTGTCTCAAAAAAACAAAGCAAAACAAAAATATTTAAAAAATCTTTCAAAAGTTATCTTTTTCTACTTGTTCTAAACAAGCACTCAGAAACCCTACAGTAGGGCCAGGTGCCCTGTTAGCTAGCACACAGGCCTACAGTTCATTCAGAGGATGGTTGGTCTCACCTCTAGCCTCATCCAAGGAGGAGATTGGTTCTTCTCACACCCACTCTGGTCCTTTCCTTTCCCACTTCCATTCCCAACTGCCTGCCTGCCTGCCCCCCTCCCTCTCCCTCTCTCTCTCTCTCTCTCTCTCTCTCTCTTTCTCTCTCTCTCTCTCTGACATACATTTTAATCCCTTGATGAAGATGGGTAAAAAAAAAAATCCTACTTTCTCTGTCTCTTAAGGTTAATTTGTTTTTTTTTTTTGTTTGTTTGTTTGGTTGGTTGGTTTGGGTTTTGCAAAGGAAAAAAAAGGGTGGGGGGGACCACTGTTTTCTTTCCTGTCTTGGGTTTCTTGGTTTCCTTCTGGTTCTTAGATACTGGTACTACCTTCAAAGTGTCATGCCGTCCTCAGAGATTGCGTGCCTGTTCTTGACTGTATCTGTGCCTTGATCCTTCGTGGGCTTTAGGGGAGAGCATCTTGTATTCCCTTCTCTGTCTAAGGGCTCTTTCCATGCCTGTCTCAATCCCATCTCTTACTAGTGTACGTGCCTGATGAGTGGGAGGTGGCTCGAGAGAAGATCACCATGAACCGGGAGCTTGGACAAGGGTCCTTTGGGATGGTCTATGAAGGAGTGGCCAAGGGCGTGGTCAAGGATGAACCTGAAACCAGAGTAGCCATCAAGACAGTGAACGAGGCTGCAAGTATGCGTGAAAGAATCGAGTTTCTCAACGAAGCCTCGGTGATGAAGGAGTTCAACTGTCACCATGTGGTAAGAGAGTACCGGAGAAGCCAGGGTCAGACACAGAAAGTATCCCTAGGGCTACCCTGTGTGTCCTTGGCCACAGCTATGAGGTTGCTGTCTTGGCCTCTTCCCAGTGGATGTTTACCTGCTGTATTCCTGTTAGCCACAGACCCATGAGGTGGAAGCCTCACCCTCTGAGCAGAACTCTGCTCCCGGCCGCAGGCCCCAGCACCACCCAGTTCCAAGAGGCATGGGTCATCTGGGTTGCCCTCCCCTTCAGAATCTGTCTCTTCTTGAATCCTCCAGGTCCGGTTGCTGGGTGTGGTGTCCCAAGGCCAGCCTACCCTGGTCATCATGGAACTAATGACACGTGGTGATCTCAAAAGTTATCTCCGGTCTCTCAGGCCAGAAGTGGAGGTCAGTTTTGATCACCCCCCAACCATGTTATCTTGCCTGTTCCATTTCCTTCAGGAGCTCCATTGTAGGAAACATGTCTTTAAATCTATTTGCTTTTCAGCCTTGAGTGTCTTGCTGCGTGCTTTGTTGTGGGTCCCTTCGGTGAAGGATTGTCCAACTGTAGGCAGACTGGAATCTTTGGGAGAAGATCTTGTCTGTCTTTGGATCCCACTGAGTACACCTCAGGCATCTCTGTGTTCTTGTTTCTGCGATCACTCTACCCTTGCCTACATGTTTCAACAACCCCCACCTGCCCTAGGACATATTGTGGTCAACCCTCTTCCCATACTGACTTTCCAGTATACTTGACGGTCTGTGTAGCATGCATTTTTTCTTGTCATGGTCCTCAGAGAGTCACCCTTCTTTACCCTGGGACCATGTTTGTGACTAGTATCCTTATCCTTTTCAGGAAGTGCTTACTAAAGGTCAGTGTTTAGGCTGGCAGGAGCGTTGACCTTGGGCCTGGAAATGGGCCAGAGTGACTCCCCACCCAGTCTGTGCACAAGACAGCTGTTTCCTCAGGAACCCTCCACATACACACACACACACACACACACACACACTCAGACACACCCATGTGCACACATGTAAGCACACTTCCCTTACCGTGACAGCACATGTTGCTTTTCTCTTGGCCTAACACTACTTTAGAGTCCTCTCAAACTCTGCACTTGCCTTTCAGGCTGGATAATAAGCCAGCGTTCTGCTTGAACTTTTTTTTTTTCTTCCAGACAGGGTTTCTCTGTGTATTCACAGCTTTCCTGGACTCACTTTGTAGTCCAGGCTAGCCTTGAACTCACAGAGATCCACCTGGCTTTGCCTCCCAAGTGCTGGGATTAAAGGCGTGCGCCACCACGGCTGCTGTTGAACTTTTAAATGATAATCAATCCAGCTCCATGATTCTGCTTAGTCTATTGACATTTTCAAATTGTAAACCTGAGAGTGTCCTGTGCAGTTTTTTTATTAGTCACTGTGGAGACTTCCCCTCCTGTTGTATTAGCCCACAGCCAACTTTTTAGTCTGATTTATAAGCCCTTAATTCTAAGAGTAAACTTATAGACATTTTGAGAAATGTTGCCAGCACCAGCTGACTTTTATGGGGCTGCCTCAGTGGTTCTGATGTCCTCACTTCGACCCTGACTTTGTTAGCTGTGAATAAGTGGCTTGTCTGCCTGCATGCTCTGTAAGGGGAAATGCCCCTCTTCTCATCCCTTTCTGTTTGTGTTCATCTTCTCTGTGTAAGCTTCTGCTGTCTTTCTTCTACAACTTACTCATCTCCCAGTGGCAGTCCCTTCATTTTAGTTCTGAGTACCTATTCACAAATGTCCTCTTTATTGTTAGCCTGTGCTTTGGGGGTTTGAGGAGAGCCACAAGACTGGGTATGACTTGGTGGCAGAGCCACAAAGCTCTGCCCATTTCTCCCAGCAACAGCCCCAGGTTCATGGTGGAGCCTTTTCCTGCCCCACTAATATCCAGTCCACAGAAGGAGAAAGGCTTTCTCAAATAGGCGACTGGAGAGTGGTCCTTTAAGGCACCTCCTAAAATCAGGAAGTGCTTAACTCCTTTCATTCCTAATTTATGCACAGAATAAACCCCATAACTTGTGGTCTCAGGGCTATTTCTGCCATTGGTTACCTCCAATCCTCAGCAACTGTAAGAGGCCTCTGGGCCTTAGTTTCCTTGTGTATAAGAGACAGATAAAGGGCTCAGCAGTTAAGAGCACTGGCTGCTCTTCCAGAGGACCCTGGTTGGATTCCCAGCACCCACATGGCAGTTTGCTGTATCTACAGTTCTTCTGATCTCCATGGGCTCCAGTTGTGCAAGTGGTACACAAACATGCATGCAGGCAAAACACTCATACACATTAGATAAAATGGGCATGGTGGTGCACACCTTTAATCCCAGCACTCAGGAGGCAGAGGCTGGTGGATCTCTGTGAGTTCAAGGCCAGCCTGGTCTACAGAGTGAGTCCAGGACAATCAAGGCTACACAGAGAAACCCTGTCTTGAAAAACCTAAAAAAAAAAAAATTTAAAGAGACAAGTTGAGTTACTAAAGTTCCTTTTAGAAGTAAACCTTACCTTTAAATTCATCACATCTAAAATTTGTCTTTCTAACATGTCAGAATAAAAAATGCATTTGCATATATATCCTAGCTTCAGTATATTCTACCTCTCCCTCTTTGCAGTTTGCTTATTTACTTCACTGTGTATGGATATGTGCTCATCTTAAGGGGCCCCAATAAAACTAAAGATTTCTGCCCTCTTGAGATGAAGTAAATAACAACACATAATATCATGAACTGACAAAATGTCAACCCTTCTCTGCATATCATTAAGTCCCTTTTGTTGATTGTTTTTCACATGATGAGGGACGGCTTGCTCACTTCCACAGCATTCAGACTCCAATACGTGTTATGAGCCTAAATACTTGTCACCTGCATAGGCCTGACTTTACCATGCATATTTAAAACCCTACGGATAACAAAAAGTCAATGTAAGAGCAGGAAACACCAGTGCAAAAGAAATGGAAAATTCGGGCTTCCCCGGAATGATGTCACACCCCCTGGATTATAGTTAGGAGACCCTGAGTCAAAGTAAAAATGGTTAGTTAGATAGATAGATAGATAGATAGATAGATAGATAGATAGATAGATAGATAGATAGATAAATGAGCCTAGCTCTGTCGTGAAATGTGAGGAGTACTCCTACACATACTGGGGGGTGGGCTATTGCATTGGTTCCAGATTCTGGCATCTGGTGAGAACTTAGCAACCCTGGGCAAAAGCCAGAATTCTCTTGAGTGATCATCACGGTCCCAGTACATGGAGCCTCTGTAGAATAGCCCAGATAGTATGATCTCAAAGCCTTGTAATGCTCTTCGTGTGACTCTCAAAATAAGTTAGGAAGGTGACATATGGGTCCTAGGAGAGTGAGGTGGCCTCATAGTGTTGTATGTGATGCTTTGCTGTTAGGGAAACCAAGGTATAATTTATTGTACTGGTACCAACACAACAAGGCAGTTGGCATCAAAACTGTGGGGGTCATGATTGGTTTTGCACATGGGGTTGGGGTGACAGGGAGCCTTGGGAATTTTTTATGTTTGTATGTGTATAGTTCCTGTGCATATGTGCATGTGTGTACCTACATGCACCTTGAGAGAGTTGGTTTTCTTCTTTCACCATACCTGTCTTGGGAATTGAACATAGGCCCTTCAGTCTTGGCAGCAGGTCTCATCAGCTGCTTAGGGAATATATTTTATTTTCATTTCATTTTAGTCAAAATGAATTTATCACTTCTTAGGGATTCTTTTCAGTGCCAAAGGCAGTGTCTTGCCCTCCTCCACAGATAGGATATTTGTCTATGTTGCTGGTCACTGACCTTAGTCCCCTCCGGTGTGAACTCCATCTGAACTTCCGTTGTCCTCAGTGCTCATAGAAAACAGTGGTCCTAGGTGAAAACATTAGTCTTCATATCTTTGTACCTTAGAAGACGGGAATGGAGATGAATAACCCCAGGCAACTTACATGGGAAGTAAGTGTGTGGTTGTCCATTTAGGAAGTGGGTTTGTTCTGTGTGGCCTCTGTACAGGTGTGCTGCCCTTCCTTTTACTTGCACTTAGGATTATGAAAGTCACAGAAACATATAAACTAGTTGGAGCCTAAGTAACTGAGATCCCAAATACCTAAATCTGCTATTTCACGCTAAATACTTTTTGTTCTGCTCCAAGTAGAAAATACTGAACAGAGAGATGGCTCGCTAGTTGAAAGCTCTTCCCCATAATTATAAGGAGCACAGTTCAGGTCCTCAGCAATCATGTAAATGATGGGCAGGTGCGGCAGCCCACCTTTGATTCCAGCCCAGGAGGGATGAGTCGGGATGCCCAGAGCAAACTGTTGACCAGCTTTGGGTTTGGTTAGGAGACCCTGCATCAGTGAATGGACAGAAGAGAAATTAAAGATAATTCCTAACATCAACTTCAGACCTCCACATTCATAGACATGAGTACATGGGGCAGGGGTGGGAAAAGGTAATACTGGTTGGCATTTCCCCTAGCTGCCCTGTGATAGGGTCTGGGAACAAGCACATGATTTTATTACAAACAGAGAAGGCCAGGACTCAGCAGTGATAAGTTCCTTCTGAACAAGCCCTGACTTGCTGCAGGCGACCCATGGCATTCATGGATTTGCAACCCCTAGATTAAACCTGCCAGTAGGAAGAAAAAAGTCTCAGATGCTTATGTTTTTGTTTTGTTTTGTTTTTAACCTGCAGCAGAATAATCTAGTCCTAATTCCTCCGAGTCTAAGCAAGATGATCCAGATGGCTGGAGAGATTGCCGACGGCATGGCCTACCTCAACGCCAACAAGTTCGTCCACAGAGACCTTGCTGCTCGGAACTGCATGGTAGCTGAAGATTTCACGGTCAAAATTGGAGGTGTGTCCTTCGCTCTCCAGATTGGAGCAGAAATTAAAGTCACGGATGCTTTCGGGACTTTGCAGCAATTAGTCTGCCCCTGGAGAGGTTTTCAGTATGTCCCAGGAATGCAGTGGCTTGTCCTTGAGTGCAGAGATGTGTGTAGTTAGTGTGACTGTCTGTCCCTGATGTGATCCTGAGCGCCTAGCATGGTAGCCCAGACAGGGGCTGTGGTTCCCTGGTAGAATGTCAGTCATAGAAATAATCAGAACAGCTTGCTTCCTCAAGTGATTCTGGCTTGAGGAGAAAAGTCACCATCCAGCCCCCCACCCCCACCCCCCAAGTTTCTTAGCTTACAAAGAACATTGTCCCTAGATAGGCCCATGAGGTTTCTCGGAAGCAAAGTGCCCCTTTGGTGAAGCTCCTGCATAGCATAATGAGGGTGACAAGGTGGGCATGTAAGTCCACAGGAGAGGGAAGATGACTGCTCATCGGGTTTCACATCAGGACTGGTAGGCTCAAAGTTCTCCTCTCCACTCCTGCTACCAAGGATTGACCTGAAGACCTTATGTATGCCAGCTAAGCACTCTACCACTGAGCTACATCCTCCAGTTGTAGCTCCATGCTCTTGATCTTTCTGTCATGCATAGCACTTCCTGCCGTGACTTTAGCTGCTCAGCCCACCTGTTAGGACTCCCCCCCCCCC
>CAJQZJ010032551.1:6681740-6702035 GCA_907164525.1 Lophiomys imhausi
ACACACACACACACACACACACACACACACACACACACACACACACAGATGTCTGCTGTTGCTGACCCAAAGCATCTTCCTTAGTAGTAAAAGTGTCCTGTGGTGGAAGCACACTGACCAAGGAGTGCAAAGACCTCTCTGTAGTACTGTTTACTGCAGTTTCTTGGAAACGCTGTGTAGAGGTCATCAGGTTCCAAAATACAGCTGGAGTTCTTGGCAGGCAAGAGCCCTGGCACGTCCCCCACCTCGAATGTCAGCAAGTGTCTTGGCTTTCCTCTCGGGAGATCCCGTTGCTGTTGTGTTACGGAAACGGTAGTTGTTTACTCCAACTGCAGATGACCACACAGAGAAACTATGCCAGTAGTGACTGACATCATTTTTTTAGCCTTGTGAACCTTTCCTGGTCAAAAGCCTTGGATCTTATTTGGAAGACAGGTGCAAATTGGAAATAGCATTTGAATATGACCCAGCCCAGCCTGGTTGCTTCCTGTCTCAAGGATGAGGTCTGTTCTGCAGTTAGCCTATCCGAGGTTACCTCTTTCCTGTCAAATCAGGGTACTCTGTTCCATGATTAGATGAGGTCGCAGGAGAAGGCACACCTAAGGCCACACTTCCATCTGTTTATTCTGAGCTTCATGCTTCTGGAGGCTTTGAGGTCAGCTTGCAGGATAGGAAAACAGAGTCAGTATAGGGAGATAAAAATGAGTCTCACAGAGACTCACTCTGCCCCAATTCTGGGGCAGCTGTCACTACAAGCTACTACAAGGGGCACACAGGACGCTCCCTGCATATTTCCTCCATTTTGACTATATAGCCATTACAAACCAACAAGAAAATGTCTATATAAAGAGGAAAGGCATTTGGAATTCATTGTGCCAAATGCTAAGGTATTGACAGTACTCTGGGTTTTTTTTTTTTTTTTTTTCCTCAACGCAACCTTTGAGCATACAGCTAGAGATAGCAAGCACACTGGAATGCATAAACTGTTGAAGCTCTGCTTCTTGGAAGAATAGTAGTCATTTTAGAATGAACTCACAGTCATAAGACCCTTGCTCCTAAGTAGGTAAAAATCCAAAAAGAAATTCAAACAATTTTGTTGGACTTTGTAGGAGACCTTAGGAACATGGCGTTGGAAGGCACCCTCGGGTCAAGCAAAGCCCCTAATCCCATCTACGTTTATCACAACTGTTATTTGAGCTTCTGTGGAGATGTTCCAGGGACTGTCCCCTTCCTCAGGAGGGGCAGGCAGGCCAGCCTGTGTCTCTAGTGCTCTTTCTGGTTATGTGCTCTCTCTTCCTATCCTCCATATGAGCAGACTGCTGGCGTGGGACAGGATGCTGACTGAAGGGGATCCAGGAGGAGAACAGGGTGCCGGAGAGAGTTAAGCTGGAGACTACATGCTGAGTTTGTAAAGAGTCCAGTAACCAGCAGTCTAGATAGAGCAGTCAGAGCTCCTGGCCAGGCTTGTTACTGAATGCCTGGAAGCCTGTGGCGCACCAGGGAAAGCATGAGAGATGAGGGAAGTTGGCCTGGAAGGGAACCTTGTCAAGGCCAGTTGACAAAAATAGAGAAACCACATACATCATTGCTTGTCTCAGGCCATATTTCAGGCATGAGGGTGGGCGCTGCAGCCTCCAAAGAGTGCCTCTGATGTGGCTATGCAGGCTCTGAAAGTCAGATTCCATGACTGAAGCTGACAGGAAACCCATTTCTCTGACCCCAGGTCTTTCAGAACCTTGATTTTGTTGCAGAGGGTGGACTTTTTGAGTCTTTTGTACAATTTGAAGACCATATCTTAGTCACTGCCAGTTTAGAAGGACCTTCAGTCTGATCGCTGAGGTTCTGTTTCTGTCTGACATTAGTATCAATTTATACAAAAGCCTTTTGTCCATAGAAGGGACCTGAAGCAGTCAACCAACCAGTACGGTTCAGTCAGAGGCTGCCTGCTTCAAGCATAGGCCAGGATCCTCAGAGTACTAAGTGGAAAATGCCTGCCCCTTTAGGGTTTCATCCAAAGCCTCGTGTTGGCTTGCAATGGGCAGCCTGCTTTATTCCATTCATTCGACCAGAGTGTGAGAGCAAATAGGCCAGGGAGAATTTTGCAAAAGCAGAGATTCTCCCTGAGAAGGCTTGTTCACACTACAAGAAGTAGTACTGCCATTGCCTCTCTGAAGTTTCTGCCCATGTGGATCTCCTTTAGTCTGATCCTCCGGGCTGACAGGCAAAACTGCACACATGGTAGAAGTCCTCACTGTTCTGCCTCCAGACCAAAGGATTCTTTGTTATTGTGACACACACCATGGCCAGTGTATCCCACCCCAGTTTCCTCCTGGACATGGCCGCCTCCCCAGCCAGTGGCTCCTGATTTCCATAGAGGGCGGGAGTTTTCCACTTCCTTGGCCCAAGTCACAATCCTATGGAACTTTTGGACATTCCAAGACATAGCTCCCTACTCGACACCCATCAGATCAGAACTGCTTTGGGGAGCCCTGTTTTAAGACCTCCAAGCAGATTCTCCTTTGTGGTAGTGTGAAGAGCCATTAGCGTAGAGCCCTCCAAACTGGTATAAAAAGAATCCTTGAAGGAGATAGTTAGGATGCTTAGCTGTCCCAAGTCAGTGGCCAGGCTGGAACCTGGCCCTCTGCATTCTGTGCTGATCTTAAGCTAATTTGGCTTGTACCCAAGTAGTGGCTGGGACCAGGCACTGAACATGTATGTGTAGATCAGGCTCGTGAAGTGGTGTGAGGGATGTTAGAAGGCTCCTGGGCTGTGGTGACCCCACAGGGAGACAGAGGACAAATGTCCCACACTTAGCCAGGTATCTGGTTTGACGTCCACAAAGTGCTGTCACCACCACATCAAGGGCCCAGGGTTTTAAGAAATGCTAGCAAGGAGGGGGACACAGTCCTTCCCGTCCTTTTCTCAGCTATTCACATTCTATTCCTCCCATAGGTCCTTCGGGGTCGTCCTCTGGGAGATTGCCACGCTGGCTGAGCAGCCGTACCAGGGCTTGTCCAACGAGCAAGTTCTTCGTTTCGTTATGGAGGGTGGCCTTCTGGACAAACCGGACAACTGCCCTGACATGCTGTATGTATTTCCTGAGTCACTTAAGATTAGTAACCCAGGAGCCATTCCCTCTGTTGCTTGTGGGTACAGGAAAGGATCAGAAGAGGGCTTATGTACCCTTATTGGTGGAGATGAACTTGTTGGATCTGTGACTTTGTGCAGCACCTTAATCCTGTCCTGTATTCCTCGGTCCCCCAGTGCTGCCTGGCACTTTGTACTGTGGTGTCTCAGCTCCCCCTACCCACCCCCCACCTACCACCCACCCCCCGTGAAATATGGGACGATAGCAATCGGCTCATCTTTTCCATCCAAAATTTAATCCTTTTTAAGACAGTAATGCAACAGTTACTACTGTTGAACCATATTTGAGAGCTCCCCCAAGCCACTGGCAAGCCTGACAGGTCTGTACAGCAGGCTTGCTTGGAGCTTTGCTGTCAAGAGTCGGTCTCTTGCACTAGTAGGCTGAACCTCAGATAGCCCCAACACAGGGCCACAAACCATTTGCTGTCAGCTCTGTGTCTGTGACCTGCATAGAAGCAAGGTTGAGCTCATCCCTCTTTGGACATCCCTAGGCACGCCCTCTTAGGGTGTCGGTGAAACAGTTGCCTTGCTCCACTTCTGCTAAGATTATATCCTGCAGTGGTTAGTTAAGAGAGTTGTCACACAATCGCAGTGTGCCCGTGGTGCCATGTACCCCTCAGTGTTCATCCAGTGTGACTTCAAGGATAATCAGCTTACAAGAGGCATTTTACATCGGCTCCCAGTTTGGGGGCATAAGTGGGTTCCATTGCTTTTGTGATGAGGCAGCTGTTACCAGTAGAAAGAGTGAGGCAGAGCAGGTTGTCTCATGTTGTGGCAAGAAAGTGAAAATGAGCCGTTAAAGCATCAGTTCTCAAGCTGTGGGTCGCCTAAGACCATCAGGAAACAAAGATGTTTTGAACATTCTTGTTCATAACAGAAGCAAAGTGAGTTATGAAGTAGCAATGGAGATAATTTTACGGTGTGGGTGTCACCACAACATGAGGAACTGTGTTAAAGAGTTGCAGCATTGGGAAGGTTGAAAACCCCCGCATCAAAGGACTGGAGCCTGATGTAATCCTCTTGAAGGCACCCTCCCTAATGATCTGGCAACCTCCAAGGCTCCACCTCTCAAAGGTTCCCCAATGTTGTCAATCTGGGGATGAAACTTTTCACAATATGGGTCTTGGTAGGGCATCAAGCATCCAGTTTTTATTTGTACACTCTTGAGTGGACACCTTGCTTTGTTGTCCAGGAAGTTGTTGGCTCAGTGGGTCAGGAGAACGGCCCTTCCTGGAATGAGGCCCCAAGGAGGATGAGAAGGTGTTCTGATTGGCTTGTCAGGTACAGGTTGAGAGCAGTGGGTTTGTTTTCGATGTGCACACCTTAAGGCAGGACTCAGCTGTCCTTTTGCATCTCGGGTAAATGTAAGGGTAGGTTTCCACTGCTGTGTCAGGACCGATATAGGAGTCTTCTAGAAATGCTTTTCAAAACAGGTTCACCTTCACTTATGAAAGAATCCCAGGGGGGTTGTCAAGATTTCTGTACGTCTTTACAAAAGACACTCATACCTGCCTGCCTCCTGCCTGCTGGTCCTCAACACAAGCACTCCACTCTCAATGCATGTCATCGGATGGTGAGGTGATGGAGGCTGGGTGTGGGGGCGGTGGGCAGAACCACAGAGAGCTGCTAGTGACTGTGCTTAGAACCTTGCGAGGTTGAAGTCAAGGTGTGGGCCAGCCCAGTCCTATGTGAGGCTCCATTAGTTGAAAATGTCGTCTCGCGGGCTTTCTGAAGGAACCTAGGAGCAGCGTGGTGAGGTGACACTAGCTTGAAGTCTCCAGGCGATTGCAGCTGAACTCTGAGGTGGGAGATGATCCTGTGGGGGTGGGGTGGGGAGGTCAGATTTACTTCAAGGTGATAGGAGCAGTGCTGTGTCTGCAGCGTGTGAGGCCATGGCTTCCCCAATGACCTCTCCATAGACCGAGGGGATTTCTCCAACAGACTACAGAGTATTTGTGGTGCTGTGGACGATATGCTCACTCTTCATTTCAACCCCTCAGCTCTGCCACAGTGATGTAGAGCAGATACAGAAATCAGCAAGTATGGAACGTTTGAGAGAGAGAATGTAGCACAACCTAGCCTGGTACTCGGGATAACCTTCCTGCCTGAGCCTCCCCTCTTGCTGGCATTTCAGGCCCTGTTACTGGTACCCAACTAAAACTTTGTTTTTTGTTTTTTTTTTAATGTTGAAATTTGAATTTCTCCCATTTTCTTTTTATAGAATACTCCTATATTTTATATCCTGAATAATAATAATCCTGAGCAAAAATATTTTTGTTCATTCATTCATTCATTCATTTGTCCTGTTTACAAGTGCACAAGCCCTCTTACTTGGAAGGGCCTTACAAAATTGAATAGACAGCCAGTCATACTGAGCCACTGGCTTGTCCATCATCTGCTGTGCCCTGACCTCATGTTCAACGAGAGTGTGCCACTGTGTCCTTTCTAAACTGGCCTCAGAAGGCTTGCACGATGCAGGAGGATTGCCCAGAGAAGCCCTGTGGGTTCTGAGTTTATGATGTCCCTCACAGCTTTACCTTCACCTCAATGGTGCAACAGTCTTCATCCTAGCCCATCAGAAGAATAGTCAGTACTTAGGGCAAAGTTTAAGGGATGGAGTATGAACATGGCTGTCTCTAAGTCTGCATAAGGGTATACCACACTGGCACAGATTTAGGTACTAGAATCAGTGGTGGTTCACAAGCTGAGAAACAGTTCAAAGAGCAGGTGTGAGTTTTGTTCCTGTGGTTTAGGGCTGGTCACAGGAGAGGTATTGTTTTTGTTCTTTCTTTTATACTGGGGCAAACATTTGTCTCAGAAACTCATGGGACTCCTGAAGTTGATCCATCTCCAGCTGACTGGATTTCTTTTTTTTTTTTTTTTTTGGTATGAATTTAATATGCTTGGGAAGCAGCCACCTGCCATGGGAAAGGCTGTGGGCTTCCTGTGGGCTTCCTGTTCTCAGCACAGAGTGAGGAGGAAGTGTACTCGTGGAGGCTGTGCTTGGATGTGAAATGATTGATTCAGGAGGCCTTTCTGCTTTGCCATTCAGAACCCTCTTGGCAGATTGGTCTCCTTTCTAAGAAAAGAAAGGAGAACATAGTAAAGGGAGACAAGCTGGCTCCAGGAGGGAGTGTGATGTCCTTCTGATTTGCTGAGGTGCTAATGAGAGGAAGGTGTATGGTGGGAAAGGATTCTTTCAGCTCAATAAATGAACACCCCTGGGAGCAGTCTGAAACCTGCTGGGTCGCACACATAGAGGAAGGGCTTCCATTGTGTGGTTCTGTGGCAGGAACAGCCTCCCCTGGCCATGCCGTAGCCTTGTTGTGCCTGCATGTGAACCAGGTTGCTTCAGGAGTAACCAGGTGTCCAGCCTTGGGTATCACAAAGTGTTTTAGCTTTAGAGGAGAGGCTGCTGTCAGACCCCAGGGTACCCAGGTCTGAGAGTCAGTGCCGTGCCTCTGTGTGAATTAATCTAGCAAGTGCTGTGAGACTGGATCAGGGAAACTCATCCTTACCACCTCTACCCTGGATTTCAGTGCCTTGGAGGATACAAATTTGTCAGTGAACCCTGCTGAGATCAGAGGCCAGTCCTAGAGCTCACAGAACCTGGAGACCCTGGAGCAGGTGCCAGCCCTAATGCTGCAGAATGGGATGATGATTTGAACTCGGCCACAAAAACTCAGATGCAGAATCATTTTTTCCAGTAGGCATGTCCACGGCTCACTTGCCAAGTCTTCAGGATGCAGGATTCAGGAAGGAACTTGAATGTTTTATTGGCCCAGTGTCACCAGCTCAGAAGCAGCCGAGACACATTCAATCATATCTGACTGCTTTTGCATTTATCCTTTCCCAGATTCAAGCCCCCAGGATGCTGGGAATTCTGGGCTGGTTTTGTAGAGATAAATTACTTAAATAGGATCTAAGGAGGACAGTGTCTGCCTGGTGGTTCCTAGCACGAGCTGGGCTGTATAGCATCCTCCTTTCCAGGTCTCAGCTGAGAAATAGCCCCTAGAACAACAGCCTCAGCTGCTTGGGGATGCTGGCTGGGGACCCACCCAGCCCTGTAGGACCTTCCAAAAGTCCGATCTCTGGTAGGAGTCACCACTGGCTGGTATAGTGCTGACGCTCAGCACCAGACTCGAGCTGCTGAGCACATCTCAGCTTGCTAATGGCTCACATAGAGGGCAGCCTGTCCAGCTCAGGACACGGGGTGTGCTTGGGGGCTCAGGAGTCAAGAGGGGGGTGGAAATAACAGTGTGCATACACCCCTAGGGTAGAGCTTACTCCTAGGGGAGAACTGGGTGTATACCTTCAAAGTAGGACATGTTCTGTAAAACACAGCCTCAACTCACTGGAGTCCGGTGGTTTTAAAATGCACTTTTTAGAAGAAGCATTGTATCAGCTTATTAATCCCAGAGCCTACTGGAGAGCTTTCTTGTGGAAAGTGTATAAAAACAAGGTCTTAAATCGCACAGAGCAAAAAAGACTTCCTTTTATGGGCAGCACTGGAAGGCCGGCTCTGGAATGGCTTAAAAGAGGCATCACATGTCTTGTTTGTGCTGATGCCACCGCATCTCTGCCCTGCTGGTGGCACCTCCTCAGCCCCCACCCACCCATCCACCCACCCCTGACCACAGGGCCTGGAGCCAGACACATCTCATGTTCTTGCCCCCACTTGCACTTTTCTATTTAGGGATAAGCCTGCCAGCCAGAGAGGAAATTGCAGCTCAGCCACAGCAACGAGTTCCTTGCATTTGCATCCCGTTTTGATTAATTTTTGGGGAAGTGATGGGGACGTGGGAGAACAGATCTCTTTGCCACCTAATCAGAGTAGGAGAGAATGCTACCTGGCTGCTATCAATCCAAACCAAACCCTCTCGTGAGCTCTGGCTGTCTGTGGACAGACAGGAGAGAGCAATCTCCTAGTGGGATCGTGGTCACTCTTACTCATATGACTGAAGCATAGCTATATTGTCTGAAAGAGAGCCTCCACTCGCTCCTGCTCCGCCTCACTAGTTGTGTGACTTGAGACAAATTATTAAATGTTTTGGTCGGTGCTTTTTCCTTACATATAAAATACATCTCTGGCTCTTGAGGACTAACGTGGCCCCCACGCCCGGAGCTCTTACTGCCTACCTGCAACCTGGCACATACCACCAGGACCAATCACTTAGCACCAGTGAAAATAACTAATTGGTCTTGTCTTTGGTCTGGTTGTTTTCCTCTGTTCAAGGCATTGGCCACTCTATCAGGGTTTTTTTTTTTTTTTTTCATCCCCAGAAGGATAAACAGTAAATATTGTAGGGTCGCAAGCTAAACAGTCTTTGTTTTAACCAAGCCATCTACAGAGGATCTTTAAAAAGAGCCACAAGTGATGTGTATCCAGCTCTGCTCCAGTAGAATTCAGCTTACAAAAACAGCTGGACGCCTGGCGGTGGTGGCGCACGCCTTTAATCCCAGCACTTGGGAGGCAGAGGCAGGTGGATCTCTGTGAGTTTGAGGCCAGCCTGGTCTACAAAGTGAGTCCATCCAGGACAGCCAGAGCTGTTACACAGAGAAACCCTGTCTGGGGGGGGTGGGGGGGGGAGCTGGCAAGCTGCATCTGGCCTGGCTATAATTGGCTGCCCTCCTGGGCCTCTAGAATGCTTAATTCTGGATGGACCTCCAACTCAACCTTTTCCATCCTTGCTTAAGCTTACTGCCCTCCACCTGACCTAACTTGACCCAGGAGCTTCTGAGGAAGCTGGACAGATGAGCAGCAGTGCCTTTCTCTTCACAGAAAACTTCACACTTACCTATGGGCTGCTTTTGCATGGGTTTTCCCCTATGGGATTATTTGCAAGGCCCAAATAATAATAATAATAATAATAATAATAATAATAATAATAATAAAGTTAATTAAAGTAATAAATAAAAATAAAAAGAAATGAAGTGTCCTGATGGTCCAGTGATCAGCCTGACAGAATGCTAGAGGGCAGCTTGGGGTGCTGTGAGATTCCTGCCTACTTGAGGTTCCATTTGGCGGATTTTAGCGTAAAGCATCCTTCGAGCCAGGAGTTTTAAAACAACAAAACAATTTCCTGGAGGAACAGAGATGGAAGGGGCTTTGGTCTCATGTCCCTGTGAATGAGGGCTGCTGAGTGGCCCCTGTTCAGAATCATGACTGCCCTTTACTCGTTTTCTGTCTGTCCTGTCTGTCTGTCAAAGGCCAGGTGCAGCCCTCTGCACAGCTTGGGTACTGGAACGTTGACTTGGCTAAGGCATCAAGGGGGACAAAGAAAGAGTGAGCACACAGATAGAGAAAAGCTGGGTTGGGTGGACAGGGCTCTGGAAGCTCAGCGTGTGTACTACACGTAGTTGAACAGGAAGCAGGGTCACCACATGCAGGCAGACAAGGAAGTAGGGGTGTTATATACAGCTGAACGAGGAGGCAACTTTAGCTCATCTCTGCAGGAGCAGTGTCTACAAGGAAGCAGTCTTCAGGCCGTAAGCGCCCGGGGGAGAAAGTAACAGTAGACACATTCTGCACACACCATCAACGTCTGCACTCACACCTCAGGAAGGCTTTACCATCTCTCTGAGCATCACTAGGGAAGACTTTGCCACTCCCATGGGACTGAGGCATTGGGGTGCTTGGCATGGCCACGCACATGTCAGCAATACCCACTCAGGCCTTCACATCCTCAGGCTTCTTCCGCTCTCCATACCCAGGCCTTTCCTGGGCAGGGTCTGAGCTACATGAGCAACTTTCCTCTTCTGTCCTATGTGGCTGCTGGCCCACGTGACAGGTTTGTGGCCTTGTGGGAGTGACAGAGGTGCACCATGGGCTATGTACTCTTCTTATTTTGGCCTTGCTTGTAGAAGAAACTTGAGCTTGCGGCTCTTACTGGCTTGTTGGCATATGACTTAAGGTTGCCATTAGGCGTCTGCTCCGAGGCTGCCTGGATCTTGGGGACAGGGCTCCGCCTCTGTGGGACATGCAGTAAGCAGGTGCTGGCATGAGATAGCAAGCTTGGGATGTGTGCTCCTTCTGTCTGGCACCCCTGTTGCCTCCTTCCTCAGGCCCACTCACTGCCAGGGGCACCCTAGTGCCAGGAGGAAGCTTAGAAATAGCCTCGGTGGGGTATGGAGACTGTGGATATCAGGAAAGCTGTGATCGTCATTAGTGAGGAATGGAGGTTTCCTGCTTCTGGTCCAGGAGCTGTGCTTAACGCATGGCTGGGAGAGTGCTTCAGACAGAAAGCAGGTTGTTTTATCTCTTAGCAATGCTACCATTAACATGACGCTATCATGGTGGTCTCTGTAAACCAAGACTTGAAGTGGGTTTTGGCTTGGCACTGTGGCTGGGCCTGGATTCTGGGCAAGATACATGGCAGGATGCCAGAGTCACCCAGATGGGAAGCCAGGGCTGGAGAGGTGGTACAGTTGTGGGCCTCCCTGACCTCAGCAAGAGGCCTCTTGCAACTCACTCGCTCACTGCCTTTCACTCTCCCCCATAGCTTCGAGCTGATGCGCATGTGCTGGCAGTACAACCCCAAGATGCGGCCATCCTTCCTGGAGATCATTGGCAGCATCAAGGACGAGATGGAACCCAGCTTTCAGGAGGTCTCCTTCTACTACAGTGAGGAGAACAAGCCTCCTGAGCCAGAAGATCTAGAGCTGGAGCTGGAGCTGGAGCCCGAGAACATGGAGAGCGTGCCGCTGGACCCTTCGGCCTCCTCAGTCTCCCTGCCTCTGCCTGAAAGACACTCAGGACACAAGGCCGAGAACGGCCCGGGCCCTGGAGTACTGGTTCTCCGCGCCAGTTTTGATGAGAGACAGCCTTATGCTCACATGAACGGGGGACGCGCCAACGAGAGGGCCTTGCCTCTGCCCCAGTCTTCAACCTGCTGATCCTCAGACGCCGAAGCACGTGCAAACAGTAACATGCGTTTGCCCACTCCGTGGGCGGGGGGAGAGCAGGTTGTAACAATCCATTCACAAGCCTCCTGTACCTCAGTGGATCTTCAGAACTGCCATTGCTGCCCACGGGAGACGGCTTCTCCGCAGTAAACACATTTGGGACCTTCCTTTTTTCAATATGCAAGCAGCTTTTTATTTCCCTACCCGAACCCTTAACTGACATGGGCCTCTGCAAACCTTAATGACAACACTTAATAGCAACAGGACACTCGAGAACTGAGTCTTCTCATTCTCTGCCTCTCTCTCTCCTGTCTTCCCTCTCTCCCCTTCCACTTCCACGCTTTCCTTCCTCTTTCTTCTGCTTCACAATGGAAAAATGTTTGCCTAAAGCCGGGAAGCCTTTTTTTTTTTTTTTTAAATCAGAATGACTTAATGGCTGTCCCTGAGGCTCCTCATTACCCCATACACACCATACACACCTGCCTGACACCGTAGGTCTTTACAAAAAAGAAAAAAAATGCACACACTGAGATGGAATTTTTTTAAACTGTATCTTTAACCTCTTTAGGGTCATCCAAAAATTTAAAAGGGCCATTGTTCACCCATGGTTATCATTTTCATGCTGCCAGTTTTTGCCAAAATCGTGGAGATTTTTTTTGTTTTTTTTTTTCTCATGCACACTCCCTGCACCGGTTTCCTTTTGTCCAGAGACATGGGATGAAACATGGCATCTAGTTAAGAATATCACTTGAGAGACACATTAGCGATGCCTCCACTGTGCCCCGGGACACTCTTCTAGCCTACATCTCCCTGGGTCTCATTGTTGTGTGATGACTAGGTTACTGTTTGGGAGAACTGGACAAGATGGAACTTGCCCTCCTTGAAGAAGGGGAAGGTTGAACCGGCTCCCACCCCTACCCCACCCACAGCACCCCAAGAATTGTGGAGGAAATGGCTATGAGCAAGCCTGAAGGTCAGGTTGTGGGTCAAGGTGGTCCTCATACCAGCCTCCTCCCCCTGCCCCAGCCTCCCTCCTGGCCCCGCTGAGGGACACAGATGCAGAAGCGAAAGGGTTCCAGGGACTCCGCCCAGCTGTTGGTGCAGATGTGCAAGGAAGGGATTCAGTCACCGAAGCAACCCAGGCAGTGGATCCAAGCAGTCTAAGCTTTGGCATGGTCTCTGTTACTATGACTTCTAAATGGGTCTCTCAGTTCTATGTTAGACCGTGAGACATTTGCATACACATCGTCTTTAATGTCACTTTTATAACTTTTTTACGGTTCAGATATTCATCTATACGTCTGTACAGGAAAAAAAAAAAGCTGCTATTTTTTTTTTTGTTCTTTATCTCTGTGGATTTAATCTATGAAACTTTCAGGTCTACCCTTCTTCCTTTCCGCTCACTCCAAGAAACTTCCTATGCTTTGTACTAGAGTGTGACTTTCCTTCCTCTTCTCCAGTAACTGATGCTTGTAGAACATAATTTGCCATGAACTGTCTGATGCCTTTTTATAAATACACCTCCCTTCCCTGCTCCCTGCAGCCCCTTCCACCACCTTCTAGCCCATAGGCTCTGTGAACACAGTGCTCGTCAGGGAGTGGGGGGGAGGGAAGCCAACCTACTCTCTCTTTCTTGTACCTCCCTGCACACAGCATTGGAGTCTGTTACAGTGCAAGACTTGCCACAAACTCAGGTCAGAAACAAAAAGTTGAAAATCTCACACATCCTGGTTCAGTGTGTATAGTCCCCATTGTTGAAAGTCATGCGTTTGTTTTCCCTTTTTGTTTTGGTTGTGACACACACATATTTTTTTTTTTCAATTTTGGGATACAACAGCAGTTTTAACTGCAGATAGTAGGCATTTGGATTATTATATTTTAATGGGTATTTAATCCTTCTATCCCACCAAAAAAAAAAAAAAACAGCTGCTGAGTCCTCAGGGTCCAGCAGAGCATGGCCCAGCAGCCCATCTGCCACCCTCTGCCATCACCTTCACCATACCGACCTACCTGTCTTTAGAACCAGAATGTCTGAAGGGGTGGCCTCCATGTGAGCAGGGTGTAGGGCACCAACACCCCATGGCCAGGAGCAGCAGCTTCAGCAGTATTCTGGAGCCCACCCCTAGGTCAGAAGGCCGAAGTGACAGGCAGAGCAGAGCTGGCCCTGGAGTCCTTTCCTGTTAACTTCTTAGCCAGAATTGCAGACCTCTGGGCCTGGGGGTGGGGGGGGGGTTCTTGTTTAGTTTTTAGCACTTCTTAGCAGACGAATAACAGCATGAGAGTTGCTTCTGGGAAGAAAATATTTAAATTCTGAGTAAGAAAAAATGGAAGATGATGATGACAGTTGTGAGTGGAGATTAAACACAGAAAACTTGTAGCTCTCTGGCTTGTCTGTAGTTTCAGACTCATGGCTCTCACTAGCCTCTGCCCCACAATGTTTCCCCTTAACAGAGAGAGAGAGAGAGAGAGAGAGAGAGAAGGAGAGAGAGAGGAAAAGGAGAAGGAAGAGGAGGAGGAGGAAAAAGGTTATTAAGGTATTTCGTGTAGTTTAATTTATTTTGTGATACCTGTTTTAATCACTATAGAGAAGCCCCCATTATGAATTTAAATACTGAGGAAAGGGTGTGAGTGTGTATGTGTATGTGTCTCTGAGGAAAGGGGGTGTGTGTGTCTGTGTGTATATTAGATGGGACAGTTTTTTGGTTTGGGGGGGTTGCTTTTCAAACATTTATCTACCTCACTCTTGTTTTTTATGTATGTGTGTATATGTATATATATATACATATATATGACATATATGTATGTATATATATATATATACATATAGACACATATCTCACACTTCTCAGTACCTGACAATAGGCCAATGATACTGGTAACCTCATCCACACCACAGGCCACATACCCAGATGAACCGGGGGTGGGGGGGAGGCTGGATTCTGGGGTGAGAGCAACACTGACTCAGTAGGCCGCCTCCTATGGTTCTCCAAAAGCTCACTTTTCTTGGGGTACCTTTGTTATCTTTCTCCTCACCTGGTTCCCTCAGAGGCTTCCCTTCGTCCAACCCAGCACCCCTAAGAACCCAGAGCACACCAGTGGAGGAGGGGGTTACCTGCCCATCCTCAGCTGGATGACTTTGGAACAGAACTTCATATAGATTGAATGGCCGACCCATTTCATCCCTAAGAGAACAAGTACTCACAGATTTTGAGGGCAGGAGGCACACACACATAGATTGTTTCAGAGTTCCAATGTGTGCACATGTAGGGTGCCCTGTTGGCCCCTTCAGCTGCTCCTCTGAGACCTGCACTGCGGCAGGGGCATGCCACCATTGCTGTCTTGGCATTGGTTCCCCTTAGAGGTCCAGCCATGTCAGCAATAGAGCTCTCCCCTGACCTCTCTGCTCCTGACAGAAGGCCAGTATAATAAAAGGGGGCAAGACAAAGCCTGCACCCCCTGTAGGCTGCTGTCCTTCCCTCCTCCCTGCCCACCCCAGGGCTAGATAAGGACTGACCAAATCTTGAGGCTGGAAGGCCAGCGGTTGGCACCCAGCCTTCCCTGTGCTTTGCCTCTGTCCATCCCATCACCCTGCTGCTCACGGGGGTGGACAGTGCTCTCCTCAATTCCAGCAGCTGCTCTCACGGCCCTGGGGACTTGAGCTGAGGACCGTGGTGGGTAACTTTTCCCCCAGTGTGGTGAACTGCCTGCCAGTTCAGCGCTGTGGGTTAACTCAGGAGCCCTTTGCCTCCTGCCACAATGCTGCCCTTCTCTGAGTTCCTCGGAGCTCACAGGGTCCCTGGGAGATAACTTTTTCATCAGGGTTTTCTTCTACACTGTAGGTGACCCCATGGTATAGTGGCCTCTCCTCTCTTTTGCACAAACCTGCCGGTTTCCACAACTGGATTTCTACAGATCATTCAACTGATTTTTAAGGGTTTTTTTTTGTTTTTTGGTTTTTTTTTTTGGTTTGAGGGGTTTTGGGGTTTTTTGGGGGAGGGGATTGTTTTGGTTTTTGAAACTGTCCACGTTGCTGGTGTTCTTTTGTTTTATGTAGGTGTTATTTCTTTAAGTAGAGAGAAAACACTAACAGTAGTGCCCATCGTAACAAATGCTCCAGAAACACTTCAATAAAAGAAAAGTTTGCTTGTATGATGGTGCAGTCATTTTGCTGGACAGACCCACCAACCTTGACCATTGCAAGGCATCATGTGTCCACAGTTCTAGCCTACTTTCACACTGATTTTCCCACCTCTTCCTGATGTTTCCTCTTTATGTGCTCCAAATAATCTTATCAAGCTGAGCTGTGGCCTTTTCCATGCAACCCCCTTTTCTGACAGGAGCTCGCACTGCTTAAAATAACATGAACCACTGAGGCTCAGCATTCAGGTGACGTGAACGTTACGTGTTCTCCTACACTACCCTTCCTTGAGGCAGCAGGGGCTGAATCATGGAGACACAGTTGCACCTGAGCTACTTGAGGCTCACACTACCCCATCTCCTTTCAGGAATGTCCTAACATTTGACTCTTAGTTGGAATGAGGGTTCCTCCTTGGAGGAATAGAAGAGTGTTCAAGGCCATCACTGGCCTCTCCTTCTGGCCTGTTTCTTATGACTCAGGACCATTTAGTGGTAGGAAACGCAGCTTCATAAAATAGAAAAGTGATCATTTGAAGTGAGCAAGCAAATGGCGGAGTGTTTGGTGTGCAGTAGTGTCTTTCGGGTGGGCTAACGGATGAGCTCTGTATGATGCCAAGTTTTAAGCCAATGTGGGCTCCTAGAGCCTCATCCTTAGCAGCCCACCTCTGTTGGCAGGGGCTGCACCTGAGGCAAGCAAACAGTTGTGGCCAGGTCCCACTGAGTTCAGGTGGGTGAGAAGTCTGGGATACTTACCCAAGGTTCTCTGTTGTCACTCTTGGGTCCTCTGAGAGCGGCCACACAGTGTCGAAGGCAACTCCTTTCCTAAACATTAGCATCCTGCAGGTGACAATACCACCATATCGATATGCTTTGGCCCATTTTAACAGTAATGAATTTAGGGTTTGGGTTTTTTGTTTTGTTTTGGGTTTGGTTTGTTGGGTTTTGTTTGTTTGTTTTGTTTTCTTTTATGTTACTTTTGTGTTCGTCTGATGTCTTTTCATTTCCTGGGCTAAGCAGCAGCATTGGAAGGCCTGGACCAGAAAGATCCACTCCTTAACAACCAGTGATGACGGTCAAACTTTCTCACTCCACTTAGAACTAGGTGGTGGTACAAATGAGAACTTCAAGACAGGATTTTTGTTGAAAGTTGAACTTCTCTTGCCAGAGATGCTGAAGATCTAACCCTTCAACAAGCCAGGGTGCTTCACTGTGGGCCTCCCAACTTGGAAGACCAGTTGGCAATTTAGAGATAAGAACATTCCTTGATGGAATGGTGGGAATGCCTGTGCAGTGGGAAACCGTGGTAGCTGGGATCATGGCGTGGAGAGAATTGCTGACAGAAAGGTAAAGGGCCTGGAAGAAGCCTGGACCACATTTGGACTTGATGGTTTCTGAAGGTTCCGTACCACATCGAGGCTGTGGAGTCATCTGTGGGCATTTGGTTTCAGATATTAAACTCAGCGTCCTTCTCTGGAAACCTCGTAGAGCTAAGTCCTGTTGTTGAAGACCCTAGACCCCGTTGTGCTCACCAGCTGAATTGTCAGTCTGGGGTTTATTTTGTTTTGTTTCTGCGAGAACTTCATAATCACTGATTTTTCTGTCCACACTTGTGTCTGCATCTTTCCAGTAAACATTTTTTTCAATTAGTCACTCAATATTGTTTCCAATAGGGCTTCTAAGTCCAGTAGATTACGGGTAGTCAGTTGACGAAGATCTGGTTTACAAGAACTAATTAAATGTTTCATTGCATTTTTGTAAGAACATAGAATAATTTTATAAAATGTTTGTAGTTTATAATTGCCGAAAATAATTTAAAAACACTTTTTTTCTCTCTGTGTGTGCAAATATGTGTTTGTGATTTTCTTTTTTCTTTTCCTTTTTTTGACACTTGTTTACTAGCTAGCTTTACAATATGCCAAAAATAAAAGATAAAATAAAAACCAAAAAAATTTAAAAAATAAAAAATTGAAAAAAAATATCCTCCGGTTCCCCAGACCCAAGCTGTTTGTTTACCCTCTTCCCCACGTGCTTTGTACTCTAGTTCGTAAAGGAAAAAAAATGACAGTGGTTTAAAAAGTACTTCTGTGTTCTTCAGTATCTCGGTCTTGGAACCCTTTGCTAGGGGAGGGAATTATCTTTGACTGATTGTTTCCCTGTGGATTGTAGCAGCCTAAGCAAATGGAAAGAACCAAGAACCTTGCTGGCCATAGAAGTAGCAGTGTGGTGGTGCCACCCAGCAATTCACTGGTGGCATCTGGCTCGTGTGGCTGGTGTTTGTCCTAGTTCTGCAATGCCATAGAGATCAGGGTTCACGACACACAATGGCGTCACAGTGGTGACACAAACAATTCTGACATGCAGGCCATTGGCACATGTGCCTCAGATCCCAATGAAAGCCGTGCCTACTTGTACTTTAGGCAGAATGCTGAAGGTATATTTTTTTCCAACACAGAACAGAAACCACAACATGTGTCCTCCCTACCCCACCCCCATTTTTTAGAGTTAAAAATCCATTTTCTTTGACTCCCTGTGCATTATTGGCCATGTGTCTGCAGTTCCACAAGATACCATTGCTGAGAACATCTGGAATTTCCTAATACTAAGAAAAAGATCTAGGAACCATTTGCGGGATTGGTTTGGTTTTTCAGTTTCTCATGGATGTTGAGCATTGTGTAGACACATACACAGTTGGACCAGATGCCTTCCTGGTGACATCACCTGTCTGCTTCCTAAGCCAATGAGGTTGGGATGACAAGTTTGCCAGAGTTTGTCTACCTCTGGGATTTAAAAAAAAAAATTTAAAAAGGTCAAATCAGAAGGCTCCATGGAATAGATGCATTGCCAATAATGTATTGCTGAGTTTTCTTGTTAAAAATTTTTCTTAAAAAAAGAAAAAAAAGTTTTAAAAAGATAATATGGCCAATTTGTTACATAAAATAATTTTCTGTGTATAAATTATTCCTAAAAAATCCCCTCTGTTTATATAAAAAAATCAGTAGATAAAAAAATTCAATGTTTTTGTATATTCTGTTGTAAGAATTTATTCCCTTTTACTGCGGCATACTCGGGATTCTTTACATTATGAAAAAAGAAACTTTGTCTATTTTGAATGGCTGGAGCTAAGGCCACTTGAGTTTCTATTACTCTGCTTTTTTCTAGTAGTTAAAGTACCACATGGGTTAAGTTAAATAAAAGAATTCTGTATGCACCTTTGTCTCCTAGTTTGTTTCCTCTGTTCTAGAGCCATCTTCCACTTCAGCAGGGAGCCGAACTTCTCATGGCATGTGTGTCCACTCATGTCACTTGGAAATGCTCAGCACAGAAGCACTGCCACGTTCCTGACAGCTGAGTTCCTCCTAATGCAAATTGCTGTTGAGCTTGGAGAAGCTACTGTTTCCCCATTAAATCAGCTAGAAGAAAATTAGAGTACACAAAGTGCAGGTTTCAGTACTGCTTTATAGGCTTGGCTCCTAGAGCTTCCGTGAACTGGCCAAGGTGGGTCTGATATGTGTGACTCGGGGAGTGGGGCAGGGTTGCCAAAGACTTAAATACATGCATTTTTATATCCTTGGTAATACTTCACAGGGTGCCTCATGGGGTCCTGGAAATAACCAGGAAAATTGGAGGCAGGGTGTGCCTGGCTGCAAGGCAATGCCATAAGTTAGTCAGGTTGCCCACGGGCACTCTGAAATGTTGGCATCGCCATCTTTGTCCTGGGAAGTTGGTGGGTGATTTTGGTTGGAAAATGAAGAAAGCTATACACACCTTCTAGACTCAGACCAAAGGTTTAATACACTTTTGGGAGAGTGAGCCTGTCATCTCACTAAACACTGACTACAGAAAACTACTCAGAGTGACAAAATCAGGACACCAGATGAAGAACTGAACGGCAAGATGTAGGCAGTAAAAGCAAGTTGGAGGTCAAGGCGACTCAAGACCGAGGGAGTGTCACCAAATAGCCAAATCCAATGGGTATTTGGATTTATAGTCAAAAGGTCTGAAGGAACACACTCTCCAATCTGGTATTGTCCCAGAGTTTTTGCTCACTGAATGCCCAGGGAGTGTCACCGGATAACTGGACATCTTATTTCCCTGGTATCCCACAGACTGGTGTGACTTACAATAAGCCTGCCCGGTCTCAGACAGCCACTTCTAAGGATGAAGTTACTACACCTCTAAAAGCTAGACCCTCCCCTCGCCTCTGAGTCATCTCTTAAGTGGGTTCTATATTTTCTTTTACATGTTTACTAGATAGATTTACAATATTTGCAAAGAACAAAACAAAAAAAGAAACCAAGCTGACTGAGGGCCCCGACTCAGATGTGTGTGTGTGTGTGTGTGTGTGTGTGTGTGTGTGTACACGTGTACACGTGTACACGTGTACTAGTGTGTTGTTGGTGACACATTTTCTCATCCACTCCCTCACTGGGTATTCACAACCAATCTGCAAAGGTGGGAATTTTTATTAGTCTGGTTTATAGATGAACACATAGTCATGCTTCAAACCTCCCAGCTGTTAAATGACCAACATAGACAGGCATTTTACACTATGGCTATCAAACATACAAAACTACCCACCATCAGCCATAACTGAGCTGGGTTCAGTGTGTATTGCCAGGGGATGCCAGGCCATTTACAAAAAAAAAAAAAAAAACCACAATACCAATGGGTTCCTAGGGTGTTAAGAAACTTCAGAAGCACAGAGGAAACGGAAGAGCCAATCATCAGTGGGGAGCTCTGGGCCTCTCAGCTGAGCATCTTTAAAACAAACAAAAAACATTCTGGCCAGGTGCCCAATGAACTGAGTAACACTGGAACCCACTGCCAGAGCAAGGGGATGTAAAGTTTGGGGCAGCAGCTCTTTGCTTTCAGAGAAGGGTCTCCATGGGACCAGCCAAGCAGCCAGGTTTCACTTTGATCTGCCTTAGTGTGACTTGGATCTGTCCTATGTAAAGCATTCCAGGCTTATTTGTAGAGGGAGTCTTGTAAAGTCATTTCTTGCAGATTTTTGTGAGTTCCAGGACAGCCAAGGTTTCTACACAGAGAAACCCTGTCTAAAACACACACACACACACACACACACACACACACACACACACACACACA
>CAJQZJ010032551.1:6702045-6741288 GCA_907164525.1 Lophiomys imhausi
CACACACACACACACACACACACACACACACACACACACACACACACCAGAGCTGCTCCGTTCCATTCCGTTCCTTTGGTTTTGACACTGGGTTTTGGTAGCTACTCTCTTCTGTTCCTCTCCCCATCTGCCTCTCTCCCTGGTTGTCCTGGAACACATACACACTAGGCCTCATGCAACACACTACTGTTGAATGATACCCCCAGCTCAGTCTCCCAAAGTGGCTACGAATGCCTTTCTTACAGTAAGCCACTGTGATTTTTTTTTTCTGATATAAGTAGGCAACAGCAGTTTTGAGCATACCAGCATGACAAGAAACTCCCCAGGGTTTAATATCTACCTCCATCCACTTCCTTAGCGGAGACAGTGCTACTGATGGGCCCATAATGAAAATGGGTAGCCAAAAAAGACACTGGTGGGGTAGACACACAGGTCTGTGCGGTGCGCACTGCTTGGCACAAGACCTGGTGCAGTGTCCTAAAGTGAAACCAAAAGGAGTGTGGTGGTTTGAATGAGAATGGCCCCCATAGGCTCCTAGGCTTGAATACTTGATCCTCAGCTGGTAGAGAATGTTTGGGAAGGATTATGGTGGGGTGTGTCCTTGTTGGAGATGTGTCACTGAGAGTTTTCAAAAGCTTAGGTCATTCCGTTTGTGGCAGGATGCCCTGACAAAAGCAATTTAAGGAGGAAAGGTTTTGTTCTGGTGTAAAGGTCAAGATGGGGAAGATGCCACATGCAGGGAAGGCAGAATGGCAGCAGCAGGAGGCAGGCTGGTCACATTGCATCTGCTTTAGGGATGGAGAGCAAAAGGAAAGTGAAGGAGAGCTATCATGAGAGGAAGCTCTCTTTCTCAGGCAAAGCTCCACCACTTAAAGATTCTACAGCCCTCCAAAACAGCTCCACCAACTGGGGACCAAGTGGTTCAAACACATGGGGGGTGGGGTGGGGTGGGGGTACATTTCAAATGCAAACTGCAACAAATGGTTGCAGAGAAAGTGATAGAGATGGAGCAGACTGCATGTAATAAACATCACTGAACTGCTTACTTAAAGATTGTTAAAATGGCTAGAGAGCTGGTTCAGTGGTTAAGAGCAGTGGCTGTTCTTCCAAAGGATCCGGGTTCAAATCCCAGCACATACATGGCAGTTCATAGCTGTCTGTAAAGGCTGGGCATGGTGGCGCATGTCTTTAATCCACTCGGGAGGCAGAGGCAGGTGGATCTCTGTGAGTTCAAGGCCAGCCTGGTCTACAGAGTGAGTTCCAGGACAGCCAGGGCTATTACACAGAGAAATCCTGTCTCAAAAAAAACCAAAAAAAAAAAAAATTGTTAAAATGACGAGAGAGAGAGAGAGAGAGAGAGAGAAGAGAAGAGACTGGGTGGCCCCAAAACCATTCATAGGACCTGAATAACAAGACTGGGTCCCTGGAGCCAGGGCTACACCTGCATTTCTAGAATCTCTGAAGCAGTTCTGTCGTCCCACCAATCCAGGAAGAACCACAAAGCCTTGGAAAGGAGACTGCTGACTTGCATTTTATTGTATGAAACCCATGGTTTCAGCTAGTTAGTCCCTTTGGGAATTTTCTTCTTGCTTCAGACACTAAAATAACTCTGTGATTCTGTGTGTCCACCTCTTGCCCCTACCCCTAGCCCATGTTACTGTCTCACAGGCCACTTTTTTTTTTAAGATTTATTTATTTATTATGTATACAGTGTTCTGCCTGCATGTATGCCTGCAGGCCAGAAGAGGGCACCAGACCTCATTATAGATGGTTGTGAGCCACCATGTGGTGGCTGGGAATTGAACTTGGGAACTCTGGAAGAGCAGTTAGCAGAAGTGCTCCCAACTGCTGAGTCATCTCTCCAGCCCCTCACAAGCCACCTCTTAGGGGCCTCTCACAGCACAGCTGGCCTTTCCACCCAGGGTGGAAACATTTCAGCTCATCTAAAGGAGGCATCCCCCTGCTGCCTCCCCTAAGCCGCTGTACTTTGACTCTGGACTTCCTCCATTTCCTCCAGCATTTCTTGGATGATGATTTGCAAGGCTTTGCCCAGCAGGCTGGCAGGAAGCCCATGTGACAGAGGAGGGACATGGATGAGTGCCGCATTGCCAAGGTGCAGAGACAGGTAGTAGGTGTAGTCACAGATGTACCTGGAACCACACGAAATGCCCCGTTACTCCTGGACCTTGTCACTTCCGGACACACAGTAAGTGCAGTCTTCATAAAGCATGAGGGAGCTATCACTTAAGTGTGGTTCTTCTGACAGAGAAAGGACGTGGGGCTAAGAACACGCCAGTGAGACATTGATTCCTGGGTTCACAGTCTAATGACCAGCAGGCAGTCCGGACAGGATTGAACCAGACTTTCAAACAACTCCTGGTAAAATACCTTCACCACAGTGACTCTCCTCATTTGTATCCTCTCTCAGCCATTTATCCCTTGAAGAGAGGAGAAAGTGCTTAGGGGGAGGAGCTGCCAGCATCTGGAGGAGAGGTTAAATTATTCTGTGCTACCTGTGACTAAGAAGGGCAACTCTGGGGATGCCTGTGACCAAAGCAACCACAGGGACGGCTTAGGACAGCCTGTTGAGGAGAGAGAAGGGACTCTGAAGGACAATCCCCCTTCCCACTTGTTTGGCACATGAACACCTGAAATATACCTGCCCGCATCTCGGGAAAAGGCCACCTCGACATCCTCAACAGCCACACGCCGGCAGACCTCCTTCATGCTGACTACCAACAGCATCACTTCGGGCCCACCTGGGAGGCACACTCCACCATCCGGCTGGAAGCCTCTTACGTCTCTATCCTGATAGCCTCAGTTCTTGCCACACTGCTCCAGAAAGATGGCCTTGGTGGAAGTGTCCATGCCCACGTGCACAGCAAGCTGGATGAACACAAATATCAGAAATCACAGGACACCAGATCACTAGATGTGCAAAAAGACCCAGGTCATGGCAGAGCCAAGCTCCAGGGTACAAAACCTGTTAAGCTCCAAATCTACTAGGAAACCCTAGGATCCCTGCCCAGGCCCCTAATTAATGGTGCTGCAGCAAAAAGAGCACCTCTTTGGATTGAATAAGTCACGCTACATCCACATTCAAATATTTCTCTATTTCGAATGGCTCTTACAAGGTCATGTGCTCACTTTCTCCGTGGGTGGGCCAGGGCAGGTATCTAAGACGGCCATGGGAGATGCTGGCTTTTAGTGAAATCACACATCTTTTCAATGAAACCTTCATTAAGGAAGCTAGCAACAGTCTAGTCAAGTTCTATTAGACTTTATTTTTTCCCTCTTTTGAAAATAGTTGCAGAGGGTTTTGTGGCAGTATTTGGTCAGTGTCTTACCACAGCGGGTTGTGTTATTTCCTTCATTCTATGATTTTTAGGGGAATGGATATTTGTACCCCCTTTTATACAGTGTTTATATTCAGTTACTATGTAGGCAGAGTGCTTTTGTTTGCTTGAAATAGGGCTTTAAACTCACAATGCAGGCTGGCCTTAAATGCACAGAGATCCACCTCCCTCTGCCTCCCAAGTGCTGGGATTAAAGGCATGCACCACCATAACAGGACCCTGGCAGGGTGCTTTAAAGGTGAGCTGACCATGGGTGAACCACCATCTGACCATCCCAGGCCCAAAGCTCTTTGCCTTAAGTCCCTCAGAACAGCCAGAACTAGCCATACACAGGGCTTAATTCAGGTCCCTCCCCCCCTCTCTCTCCTCTTAGGTGTGAGATATCCTTGAGTCTTGGCTTGAATGCAATATTTCCATTTCATTCCCTTCTCTGCATCCCCCCCTCCTCTCTCCAGTAGTCTTTTAAGACCTACCCCGTCTTTCAGCATAAACTTAGACACAAACCCAGAATCTTATGACAGACGTTTGTAATTCACATTGCTGATGGGACCTGGGGAAAAGGTACGCTCCAGTCTTCAAACCTACAACAAGGTCCAGAAAGTTCCTAGGTCCTGGGCCCACCACCATCAGCCTCCCAGACCCACTGCCTCTCCAGGCATCACTTATTTGTGGTTGAAAATCTTCCCAGATTTTCACCTCCCTGTAATCCACAGGCAGCTGCAGTGTTAGCAGTTCTATGTTAGTGTCCACCCCTAAGCCCAGCTTGGAGAGTTCCTGCAAAACACAGCAGAGGGATTTGCCTCAATTCCCCAGGCATAAAAACTGGGCCGGACTCTAAAGGGCCCAGAGGAACCCAGGTTTTTCTCTGGCCCTCAACCCTTCCTTCCTGATGTGGAGGAACTCAAAAATGTCCAGGAACCAGGAAAACAGCCATAGCTCACTCAGTTGCACTTCTGGAAAATGTGGGCACCCTAGAGAGACACATCTCAACAAGCCATGTTTGCAGCACTGAGGTCTGTGGACAGACTAAGACAAGCCAGAGCGAGAGGCTGGGAACGCACATGGCAGCAGAGGCAGCTAGGACAGCAGAAGGAAGCACAAGAGCCTGGGGCCTTCAGGAAATTGCTATGACATGCTGCTCTCAGCAGCAGTTGACAGGTGTCCTGCATGTCACAAGGCAAATAAATCATCTAGCCTAGCACCCCTGGTGCTAATTCCAAGCACCAACTGTCCGGTGTAATCTGATGAGTCCCTCATCATCTCTACTGAAGGTACAGCAGGGACGTCCCACCCCACAAAGGACAGGGATTGAAACTTGAGAATACTGCATATGCTAGAAGGAATACTTAGGTGTGGATTTCTCTGGGACAATAGGAAACCATGGAAGGATTGTGGTCAGGAAGCAAAGAACTTAGAGCTATGTCAGGAGGTAGAAGTGGGATAGGGCTATCTCGGGGTCAATTTGAAGTATCCAATGGGGAGCTGGTCTCTTGGCTCTGTGTGATTGGAATTTGCATAGAGGTTATTGTGTAGACAAGATTTTAGCAACAGCAAAAGTCATGGATTTTTTTTTTTAATTAGAGAGGACAGGAAAGGTAGGAAGGAGGAGGAGGAAAGAAGGAAGGAAGAGAAAAGAGGAAGAGGAAAAGAGAGAGGGAAGGTAATAGGAAGAGAGGAGAATGGAAAAGCCAGAGAAAGGGAAGGGAGGAGAGGACAGAGCAGTGTAAGGTGAGAGGAGGCAGTGAAGGATGTGAGTATCCTCCATCTAGGCAATGTAGAAATAGCAGGTAGGTTGGAAGAAACCCAAGAACCTGAGATCTTAGAAGTGTGTTCTCACTGTTGGTCACAGTTCAACAAGGAACACAAAGCCTAACTTGTGCTTCAGTTTCTGCCTATGTTGTTCCTTGTGGGGAATTTCTGCTGTTAAAGTTGAAGTCTGGCATCACCAGAAAGCTCCTGAGCTCAGTGCTAAATGACGGAGTCCCATTTTTTCAGCAGAATTCCCTCCTCCACCTGATCTGGGGAAGTTATAGATCCTCTAAGGAGTGTCATGTAGCCCCCAGGGAAGTTACAGGCCCAACCCTTTCCTATTAAGAAACCCATTCAGGAAACACCTGGAGATTCCAGGAAGTACTTCCCCATGCTAATGAGATTCCTTAGTGCTTTGGCTTTCAGCCAATGGCATTTGTCTATGACTCCAACCATGCCTAGAGTTCTTTCTCCACCCCTGCTGCCTCTGGGATAATTAGGTACCCTTTCTTCCCATAAGTCAGTGCTACCACATGCTAATGAAGTACCCCAGGCACTCTCAGCCCCACCAAATTAAATGCATTCACCTCCAAAACCCTTCCCACTGCCCAAAGGTTTATAATGCGCCTGATTCATGAAATAAATTCTCTTTCTCCATTCCTCCACCACCTCTGCCTGAGACTCGACTGTTTTGGGCTTGGAAAGGAGGTGCTCCTCATTTCACGAAGGATTCACTGCCTATGCCACTTGCCTAATGAGACTTGCATGGGGGCATGGGCAAGTCTGCCCACACCGCCACTGGCTGCCTGGTGGGGCTCTGGTCCCTATCACCCAGGCAGCCTACTCTGAGGTCACCAAGGGACACTGGGCTTCCACCGTTTCTCCTGTGCACGCACTGCTTATTGTGATGCTCATCTATGGAGATGGCCTGTTCCTGGCTGTCTCCGAGGCAGCCTCCAGCTCTGCCTGAGCCAGGCCAAACTCCCAGGACCACTTGGCTCAGTCTAGGGTCTCCAAGAGTTTCTTGAGGCTGCCTGGCCAGTAACTGGCAGTTTAGTTGGAAGACCTTTGATCTTCCACCAACCTGCAGGGAGGATTTCTCTCTCTTGCCTGCTTATCATAAGAGCTGTAACTCTTGGTGGTAGAATTCTCCAACAGCTCTGGCTTGGCCAGATGTTCTGTGGCATGAATCCCGACCCATGTTTCACCCTTTTCTGCCCAGAAACCAACTGAGTTCGGAACTTTGGGTGGAGATGTGTGCACAATGCCAAAGCTCCCCAGAAGCCGCAGAATGCCAATTACTGACTTCCTTTCCTGGCATTTCCAGGTATCAAACTGTATGCCTTCTGCCCACAGGTCCCAGACAAGAAACCACAGGTCCTTGTCAGGGATCTGGGGACATGGTCCTCAGAGGTAGATGGTGACCTGGCTGTCTCTGCTGATCTTCTTGGAGCATGAGATGCTTCTAGACAATGGTTCTGAGTCTCAGCCTCCCTGCCTTTGTGATGCAATCACAAGTGCACCTCACAGGGTTGCCACAAAGGTTTGGCAAGGCCATGCATCTGGAGGGCCACGTGGAAGAACATGGTCTTTGGATCTTGCAGGGTTAGGAGTTTGCCCAGCAAAAGAACATTCCTTTTGGAACAATACAATCTGGAGATATACAAAGATCCACATCCTTGCTTCCTTTCTCTCCCTCTTCCTCTTCCCTCTTTCTTCCTCTGTTCATTTCTTTGCATAATTCTTACTTCTCCTTCCCTTCCCCTTCTCTTCCAACTTTCTTTCCACTCATCTTTCCCCCACTTCTCATGTGGTCACCGTTCATGAGTCTAATATTACAGTGATCATCTTGGCTGCTTGGCTCTACAAATGGGGGTGACAATGGAACAGAAAGTGATTTCCCTAACCCTGAGGAGAAAGAAGAGAGCGGGAGTCATCAGGTATCACGGAGACCCTGGCCTGGGTTCCAACACCACTCAGGCTTCAGGCTTGTGAGGGGAGAGGTGAAAGCCACACCTGGGAGGGGTCACCAGGCATATGGGAAGAAAGCATTACAGAGACATGAACAAGGCTGGGGTTGAGTGTTGGAGCAGCTTGCCTAGCCTAGCATGTGCAAAGTCTTGGTTTCCAGTCCCAGCACTGAAAAAAGGAAATAAAAAGAGGACTAGCAGAGAGGGTAGGAGAAATGCAGGCTAGCCATGGGTGGAGTGTAACGCAGCCATTAAGATGACTTTACAAAGGCTACTGAAACTGAACTCCTGTGAGGCGGAGTAAGTAAAACAAGTTAGGATCACACGCTGTTCCCTAAAGTGTGGGTGGAAATGGACACATAGTGGCACGGTCAGCCCTGAATCAGTGCACAGTCGGCACTGATGCTCATTTCCCACTCTCCTTGGTGAGGTGTTTACAGGCATATAATGTGCCATTTTTCTGAGCTCATAAATAGTCCAGTCATCACCCTAGGCTGCCCTTGGAGGACGTCTGGCACTCTGCTAGGCATCTCCCCACAGCCTCGTAAAGAGTAGATACCGGCCCCATCCTACAGAGGTGATAACCGAAGTCCACAGAGACACAGTTAAATGGAAAAAGCTGCAGGAAACGGTGTCAACCGAGACACAGAGGAAAGCCTGGAGAAACCCCAAGGGGTGTCCACAGCCCTTACTCCTGTTTTGAGAGATCCTGGGGTTGGTTCTGGTTAAAGGTGACTCTGTCTGAGCAATATCAAGTTCCCAGGCCCTCTTCCAGTATCCTTTATGTGATTGCTCCAAACTGATGAGTCAGTCTTACCTGGAAGATCCAGGATTAAATGACAGAGACCCTCTATACAGGCACCATCTCCAAGTGTTTTTGATCATGGGCCCCTTTAATAAAAATGTTTGACCCAGCATGCCTGCTCATTAGGTGGTATCTGGATGACCCAGGGCACAATGCACACTTCAACACGTCTTCCCTGGTGGTCTAGTGGTTAGGATTCATGGCACACCCGCAGGACACATGCTTTGGAGTGGGCTTCGTCGGGCAGATGTAAATCTTTAAGGGCTTCATTCTTTCTCTAACTATTTTTCTTAATACTTTCCTTTGCTTGGACCAACATGTCAGCTTGTCTTTGTTTCTTTGGCTAATGGGGGGGGGGCCCTGTGAGGGTCACAGGATTTCACTCCTCATTTCCTTGTAGCTCCCATTATTCATTTTATCTCCTATGTGCAATGTTGTTACAGATCATTTTTATGAGATTTCTTGATCATAATGTGAGGATTAGTTTAATGAAGGTGGAATAGCATGATCCTGAAACCCATTAGCAGGTTGAAATGCTTTATAATGAACTGAAAGTCAGTCGAAGAAGACAGGCTTTTATAGCACCATGGTGTCCCTTCCGCCTCAGCTTTAGGATCCTGGGCCTGTCTGGGGACCTGCGTAGACAAGCCAGCAGAATGCCATGCTCAGTGCCCTTGCCACATATTGCTCAGGGTTAACCTTGTACTTTTACAGCCTATCCAGAGACCTTTGCGTCCCTGGAGTTGGCTGCTGTTGAAAATAAATAGAAAAAGAAAGGACATGTTGGGGCCAGACGGATAGATCAGTGGTTAAGAGAACAAGCTACTCTTCCAGAGGTCCTGAGTTCAGTTCCCAGCACCCACATTGTGACTCACAAGTCTATAACTGTAGTTTTATGGAATCCAATGCCTTCTTCTGTTGTGCAAGATGTACATGCAGACAACACACCCATATACATAAAATACATAAATAAATCTTTTTTTTTTTAAAGAAACTGTTTCTGAGGATGTAGAGAACTTGGTAATTCCTACCAATCTCTGACTGGCCATATGACTCAGCACCCCCACTTTTGAGCAAGTACCCCCAAAAGGAAAGCTTGCAGCTCTGTTCACAGCAGAGGAGAAGAAGACCCAATCCAAGAGTGCCGGCAGTGGATACACCAGTAAGAGACACAGGCACAAGAGAGTATTAGACGGCCTTCAAGAAGACCCCATCTCAGGGAGGCTCCCAGGAGTCCATGCGGCGGGGGGGGGGGGGGGGCTAGCTGAGACTCCTAGCAGCAAGGGATATGGAGCCTGAAGTGGCTACCTCCAGTAGCCAGGCAGGACTTCCAGTGGAGGAAAGGGGACACCAACCCACTCACAAAACCTTTGACCCAAAATCCACCCTGCCTATAAGATGAGCAGGGATAAAGATGGAGCAGAGATCGAGGGAATAGTTAACCAATGACTGGCCCAGCTTGAGACCTGCCTCATGGGAAAGAGCCAACCCCTGACACTATTAATGACACTCTGCTATGCTTGCAGACAGGAGCCTAGCATGACTGTCCTCTGAGAGCCTTCATCCAGCAGCTGATGGAAACAGATGCAGAGGCCCACAGCCGAACAATAGGCGGAGCTCAAAAAGTCCTGCGGAAGAGTGTGGGGAAGGATTGAGGGAGCCCGAGGGGCCAAGGAGACCACAAGAAGACCTACAAAGTAAACTAACCTGGGTCCACGGAGGCTCACAGCCCACAGCATGCATGGGCTGGCAGGCTCTTTGCCCCTTAGGCTTCCTACACATATGTGGCAGATGTGCACCTTGTTCTTCATGTGGGTCCCCTAATAACTGGAGCCAGAGCAGTCTCTGACTCGGTTCCTGCCTCTGGATTCCTTTCCCCTAGTGGGCTGCCTTGTCTGGTCTCAGTGGGAGAGGATGCACTTAGTCCTGCTGCAACTTGGTGTGCCTGGGTGGGTTGGTACCCAAGGGGAGGGAGAATGGGGGAAAGGGGGCATGAGGGTGGGATTGGAAGGAGAGGAGGGAAGGGGACTTTGGTCAGGATGTAAAGCGAATAAAGGAAGAAGAAGACCCTGCCTCAGCTAGGTGGTGATGGTGATAGCATGCGTCTTTAATCCCAGCACTTGGGAGGCAGAGGCAAGCAGATCTCTGAGTTCGATCCCAGCCTCGTATACAGAACAAATTCTAGGACAGCCAAAGCTACACAGAGAAACCTTGTCTCAAATAAATAAATAGATGATTGATTGACGATACGTTAAACACACACACACACAAAGAAACAAAAGACCCCATCTCTTTCCTTCTCTCTCCTTTATACTACCATCTATGTTTTAACTTAAAATTGTAATGTATGTATTTATTTTGTCTGTCTGTCTGTATATGGATGCCTACATGCCATGGCTCACAAGTAGAGATCCCATGACAAATTACAGGAACTGGTTTTCTCCTTCCACCATGTGTGTTCTGGGGACCCAACACATGTTGGCAACTTTGATGGCAAACACTTTTACCCACTAAGCTTTCTTGCTGGTCCTCTATTTTGTTTTTAAAGACGGGGTCTCATGTATTCCACACTGGCCTCAAAAACACTATGTGGCCGAAGCAGGACCCTAATCCACCTGCTTCCACCTCACAGTGAACTACAGTGATATGCATTACATCTACTCCTCCTCCCCTCTCTCTCTCTCTCTCTCTCTCTCTCTCTCTCTCTCTCTCTCTCTCTCTCTCGACTGGCCTCCTTGTGCCTCATTCACTGGTTTGGCAGCTCTCGGCCCCTGGACGGATGTCTTTAGTGGCTGGTTTTCAGGAACTTACTCTCAGCAGGTTCCTTTTCTGCCAATCTTCTTGGGCTAGCTTGTGGCAAGTGCCTCTCTCTCATGTGCATGGGGGCCCTGTCTCCTGCTTCCTCCAGTTTACATGCCGAGTCTTCTGACCACTGATTCTTACTGCCTCAGGGCTGGCGTGGCCTCAGGGCTGGCCGATGGCACACATTGGTTTGCATTTATTTCATCATCTCCCTCGTGTGCTCCTCTCTTGTGGGGGCTCCCTCTCCCTCACCACTCATGCTTAAATAAGGCGTGTTCCTCACAGTTTCTTATTTTTTTTAAACATGTATTACTTCATTACGACTCCATTGCCACCCCTTCCCTCCAGCCCCTCCCGGCTACTCCCTCCCACCCCCTACCCCCTCTTCCTCCCCTCCCATGCCTCCGATGTGGGGTGTATCCATATATCAGCCCACTCAGTTCGTTAGTCACATGAGGTCTAAGAGCGTCCTATTGCACAGGAGGCATACATGGCACTTCCACTAGGGTGGGATGACCCACTGACAGGTAACCAAGACCCTGTTCCTGCTCTTTTGGGTCTATTGATTGTAGGATGGTTATCCTATACTATAAAGGCAAAAATCCAGTTACAAGTGAACATATGTCATGTGTATCTTTCTGAGTCTGGGCTAGGTCGCTCATGATGAACTTCTCTAGTTCCATCCATTTGGCTGCAGATTGCATGGTTTCCTTGTTTCTGATAGCTGAGAGGTATTCCATTGTGTAGATGTACCATAGTTTTTTGTTTTTGTTTTTTAATCCATTCTTCAGTTGAAGGATATCTGTGTTGTTTCCAGTTTCTAGCTATTACAAATAAAGCTGCTATGAACATACTTGAGGAGCTGTCCTTGTGGTTTGGTGAGGAATCTTCTGTATGCCCAGGAGTGGAATGGCTGGGTCTTGAGGTAGAGCTATTCCAAGCTTCCTAAGATATCACCAAACTGATTTCCATAGAGGTTGGACAAGTTTGCACTCCAACCAGCAATGTGGGAGTGTTCCCACTTTCTCCACAGCCTCGCCAGCATATTCTGTCTTTTGAGTTTTTGATCTTAGCCATTCTGACAGGTGTGAGATGGAATCTCAGAGTCATCTTGAGTTGCATTTCTCTGACAATTAAGGATGTTAAGCATTTCTTCAAAGTGTCTCTCAGTCATTTTAGATTCCTCTTTTGTGAATTCTGTTTAGATCTGTTCCCCATTTTTTTTTTTGTTTGTTTTTCGAGACAGGGTTTCTCTGTATAACAGCTCTGGCTGTCCTAGACTCACTTTGTAGACCAGGCTGGCCTCGAACTCACAGAGATCCGCCTACCTCTGCCTCCCAAGTGCTGGGATTAAAGGCGTGCGCCACCAACGCCCGGCTTGTTCCCCATTTTTTGATTGGGTTACTTGGTTTGCTGGTGTTTAATTTCTTGAGTTCTTCATAGATTTTTGGATATTAGCCTTCTGTCAGATGTGGGGTTGGTGAAGATTTTTTTCCAATCTATAGGCTGCCATTTTGTTTGAATGACAGTGTCCTTTGCCTTACAGAAGCTTTTCAGTTTCATGAGGTCCCATTTATTGATTGTTGGTCTTAGGTCCCGAGCTATTGGTATTCTGTTCAGGAAGTTGTCACCTGTGCCAATAAGTTCCAGGCTTTTCCATACTTTCTCTTTTATTAGATTTAGTGTGTCCAGTTTTATGTTAAGGTCTTTGATCCACTTGGACTTAAGTTTTGTGCAAGGTGATAAATATGGGTCTAATTTCATTCTTCTACATGTTGACATCCAGTTGGACCAGCACCATTTGTTGAAGATGCTGTCCTTTCTCCATTGCCATTGCATGGTTTTGGCTTCGTCAAAAATTAAGTGACAGTAGGTGTGTGGGTTTATTTCTGGATTTTCAATTTGATTCCATTGATCCACTAGTCTGTTTCTATACCAGTACCATGCTGTTTTTATTACTATTGCTCTGTAGTACAGCTTGAAATCTGGGATGGTGATGCCTCCAGATGTTGTTTTATTGTACAGGATTGATTTAGCTATTCTGGGTTTTTGGTTTTTCCATATGAAGTGGAGAGTTATTCTTTTGAGGTCTGTAAAGAATTGTCTCACAGTTTCCTGAGGTTAACTCACAGCTTGTGGTCTCTCTCGAGGTAACTGGTAGTCTTTGGCCACACCCTTCCACCGGGCACTGCTCTCTGCCTCCCTCAGAGCCTTGGCTTCAAAAGGGTTCTGTCCCATTTTGGCTCTCTTCAATGTCTTTTGAAGAGAGGCAGCATCCAAAAGCCCTTTCTCTCAGCTTCCTAGACATTACCAATTACACCTGTTTGCCCAGAACCATATGCTTCCATGTGCCAGGCCAATCTGCATTCTAAAAGTCCTTACTATTTCACTACACAGGAAGTGGAATGGTAGTCATCAGAAACCAGGTGGAGGGGGAGATGGGGACCAATCATTAAATCAGCAGAGTTTTAGTTCTGCAGATTCAAAAGTTCTAGACACTTGCTGCACAACAATATGAATACAAAATAATAATAATAATTGTTAGGACCAGGGGAAGGAGACAAGAGTAGGGTGGGAAAGTTCCAGAAATGAACAGTGCTAAAGGTCAGATAATGATGTGAATGGACTCACTGAACTTTACACTTGCAAACTGAAGGGCATGCATATTTAACACCGTTTTAAAACTGTGTCCTTTACCAACAACCCCCCCCCCACAAAATGTTTTGTTGTTGTTTGTTTTTTACCTGCCTAATAGTGATCTGGAGAGAGACTGGACTCATGGTTTGTGGCTTAACTCGGTATAACTTCTCTGTCTTTTAAACAGAGCAGTATTAAAAGTGAACTTTTTAACTAAGCTGATCCATTTAAGTACCCAATGGATCCATTAGGTACAATTCTCGCAAGTCATCAGGACAAGTGAAAAGCAAGAGGAAGCAGTCATGTGTGCACACACACACCTGGGCACATGTCTGTGCCTACATGTGGAAGCCAGAGGGCAACCTCAGGTATCTTCAAACATCCACCCCCCCCCCTTTTTTTTAAGCCAGGGTCTCTCACTGTCCTGGATCCAGCTCACCAAATAAGTTAGGCTAGCTGGCCAGTAAGCCCTAGGGAAGTTCGCTGGTTCCTCCTCCCCAACGCTGGGATTACAGCACGTGCTACTGTGCTGGCTGTTTTTAGTTGGGTTCTGGGGACCAAACTCAAGTCCTTATGCTACTAGGAGTATACTTTATGCCACCTGAGACATATCTCCAGAGAATAAAATCTTACAAGTGAGAAAAGAAAGGGATGTTTAGGAAATAAGTTAAACTTAAAAAAATATTACCTGGCAATTACAATGTGATTCTTTTTCACTGTGTAAAGAATCATGAATTGTTTTAAAACCCACTAGGAAAGAAATATTCAGAATGCTAGGAGTATCTTCACCGAGTCAGTTATGGATGGTTTTCATTTTCTTATTATTTTTAGTTTTGTAGTGTTACTACAGTATTCATAGATTACTGTCATGATTAACAAAAATATGGAGTAACAAAAAACCCAGAATAGCTAAATCAATCCTGTACAATTAAAAAAAAAAAAACTGGATGTTTCACCATTCCAGATTTCAAGCTGTACTACAGAGCAATAGTAATAAAAACAGCATGGTACTGGTATAGAAACAGACCAGTTAAGCAATGGAATCGAATTGAAGACCCAGAAATGAACCCACACACCTATGGTCACTTAATTTTTGACAGAGAAGCCAAAACTGCACAATGGAAAAAGGACAGCATCTTCAACAAATGGTGCTGGTCTAACTGGATGTCAACATGCAAAAGAATGAAATTAGACCCATATTTATCACCTTGTACAAAACTTAAGTCCAAGTGGATCAAAGACCTTAACATAAATCCCCGGCACACTAAATGTGATAAAAGAGAAAGTGGGGGAAAGAATTGAACTCATTGGCACAGGTGACAACTTCCCGAACAGAAGTACACCAATAGCTCAGGATCTAAGACCAACAATCAATAAATGGGACCTCATGAAACTGAAAAACTTCTATAAGGCAAAAGACATTGTTATTAGAACAAAATGGCAACCAACAGATTAAGAAAAGATCTTTACCAACCCATCATCCAACAGATGGCTAATATCCATAATTTACAAAGAACTCAAGAAATTAAATGCCAAGAAACTAAATAACCCAATCAAAAAATGGGGAACAGAGCTAAACAGAGAATTCACAAAGGAGGAATCCCTAATGACTGAGAGACACTTGAAGAAATGCTCAGCATCCTTAATCATCAGAGAAATGCAACTCAAGATGACTCTGAGATTCCATCTCACACCTGTCAGAATAGCTAAGATCAAAAGCTCAAATGACAGCAAGAGCTGGTGAGGTTGTGGAGAAAGAGAAACACTCCTCCATTGCTGGTGGGAGTGCAAGCTTGTGCAACCACTATGGAAATCAGTCTGGTGATATCTTAGAAAATGTGGAATAGCTCTACCTCAAGACCTAGCCATACCACTTCTGGATTCCTCACCAAATCACAAGGAAGTTTCCTCATCTATGTTCATAGCAGCCTTATTTGTAATAGCTAGAAACTGGAAACAACCCAGATGTCCCTCAACTGAGGAATGGATAAAAAAAAAAAAACAACAACAACAACAAAAAAAAAAAAAACCAAACTATGGTACATTTACACAATGGAATATTACTCAGCTATCAGAAACAATGAAATTATGCAATTTGCAGCCAAATGGATGGAACTAGAAAAGCTCATCCTGAGTGAGCTAACCCAGACTTAGAAAGATGCACATGGCATCTGTTCACTTATAATTGGATTTTAGCCATATAGTACAGGATATCTATACTACAACCAATGCACCAAAAGGAAAAGGAACATAGACTTTGTTACCTGACAGTGAGACACTTTGCCCTAGTGGTGCTGCCATGTAGGCCCCCAGTACACGAGGAGGCTCTTAGCACTCATATGACTGTTGAACTGGGGGGTGGGGGGTGGGACTCATATGTAGGGATGACCCACTCCTGACGAATAGGTTAGGAGGGAGAGAGGATGGGGGGCGGGGACTGGGAGTGGTAGAAAGAGGGCCCTGAGATGGAGATGTAACTCGAAGTAATAAATAAACACACACAAAAATAAAATAATTATAAACTGTTAGATTAGGCCAGCGGAGCAGCTGGCATTAGCCTAGCGGGAAGCCTGTAGGCCTGGAGAGCCTGACTCACCTTATCTGGTGGCCTGACCTGTGCTGGGGATAAAGCCCTGTGCCAAGGGAGGCCCTCACCACCCCTGACTAACTCTGTAAACTAATATGTTTATTATTAATAATAAACTGTTATATTAGGCCACCAGAGCAGTTGGTGGCCTGGTGGGAGGCTGGCAGGCCTGGCTCACCTGACTTGCCTTAGCTGGAGGCTTGAAACCCACAGAGGCCTTTTCCCAATCGTTAAATACACCAAGACCTTTTAATGTTTCAAAGCTTAGCCCTTCGCTGACTCTCAATTCGCTATTCTAAATTAACCTGACCAACTATTCGCAATCCACCATGTGGCTTGCTGAACCTTCAGAGCTCATTCCAAGATGTCCTGCTGCTCCTGAGTCCTGGTGGGAAGAGAGAGCTTCCTCTATCTCTTCCCAGTGTTCCTTAGTTAGAGTTCCAGAAGTTCCACCCTCCTATTCTCTCTCTGCTCAGCTAAATGGCCATCATTGACTTTTATTATCCAATTAGAGAGCGCCTCAGAAAGGGTGGTACAAGATCTCTGAGCACTGAAATCGGCTTCTGAGAACCAATGTGCAACACACCACTGCTTCGCTCTCACAGACTCCCAGACAACACCTTGAGACATGCTTCTTCCGAGACTTACTGCCGCCTTTGTTGCTGAAGATTGCAGTCCAGGTTGGGCTGAAGAGGAGATCACGGCCCCAAACGGCGGTGCAGCAACTATTGTCACCACTGCTGCCAATATCAGAGCCGTGAAAACCGCTGCTTCTAAGCAGCCATCCTTGCTGGTGTTCCTGGTTAGCTGGGTTCCCATTTCTGCTGTTTGCCTCTGTTCCTCTGTATGCTGATTTGGCTGGATTTCTGACAAGTTACCCCAAGGACCTGAGACTTCTTAGTAGGTCTATATACGTTCTTTCGTACCTCTAGTCAATGGGCTGGGAGGTGTTTAGAGTTACTAATAAAAAGTTTAAAAGTATGCCTTCAGCACCCCGCAGACTTCCTTGTTTTTAATGACTTTGACGGTTCTATGGAACACTGGTCTGACACTATAGAGTTCGTGCCTCAGCTGGAACCTGTCTCCTGCTCTTCTCCTATCAGACTGGGCTCTAGGCTTGGAGGAGGAAGACTCTAGAGGTATAAGGTGGCTTTGTCACGATGATATCTCCATTGTCACTATAAATGTTGCCTTTGATCATCTGGCTGGGATGTTTGTCAGGCATCTTTACCGTAAGTGCTCTTTCCTCCGCTTCACATCCTGGATTCCATGGCGGGAAGTCCCTGTGTGCAGTCAGCACCTGAGGAGGAGGAATAAGCTCTCAAGGCCGGAAGGATCTGCATAATTTATGCACCTGCAGAAACAACTTCCTCCCTCTCCCATTCCCTAATTTACATAGAGAATATATGTAATTTTCTTTAGAGTGGTATCGGTTCCTGGATATTCATATTATACTTTAGGCTGTGGTTTGATTCCTGCATTGCTTTCCTACCTCCCTCCTTTTTGGGGGGGCCCGACTACAAAGGCCCCTCTGTTCCAGGAGTATTGCATGCATCTGTGGTTTATTAGCTGTATTACAATGTAGACTCTAAGATGGGTGCTTTTTAAGTAACTGCCTTCTGTACACCCATGACAACATGCTTCAATGGAAGTTATTTGAAAACTGATGCTGACGTGGGTCACCTGAGGCAGCGTGTCCAGTCTCCACCACCAAGTTCCTTTCTTGTTTATTTCTGGGAGTTTCCACTTACTGCTTTTTGGACCAGAACTGACCTCCGTTCACTGAAACCACAGATGAGAAGCGACTGTTGCAGAAGTGTGTACACGTGCTCCTGCCCTCATCCTCACCAGCCACTGCATTTCATTGACCCGACGAACTGCTAAAGAAATGTTCTGGCCTCCTGACAGTGGGTGTGTAAAAAATTATATAGCTAATAAGTTATTTAACAGGGCGCCATATGTAAAAAAATATATAGCTAATAAGTTATTTAACAGCATTTAGATTATTGTTGCTTGTTCAGCAGCCTTTAATCCTTATCCCGCAATTAGAAATGAGCACACACAGAAACCGCATGGATTTTAACAAGCCTTGGCCTGAACTGTGCAATCTTGGCCCATCTAAGCTAGTTCTTAATTCTATTACCCAAATATGACTCCATATATACATACGTCCCCTTGGACTGCCATTCTCCACGATATGCCGATGTTCCTGGCCATGTGGAATGAGGTTCCTTTTTCTAACCCATAGTGTGTGCCTCCTTCCTGCTGCTCCTGGCTGGAATGCTTGAATCCTCTGTCTAAAGCGCAGGCTTCCTGCTCTAATCCCAGGAAGTCCCACCTTTCTCTGGCTTTGCCCAATCTCAGACCTCGGCATTTTATTTAAGTAACAGACAGCAAGCAGGACCAATTAATTAACATTTAGAATGCTTAACACTACCCCAACAGTGGGTGACAGCCACAGTCAACTGCATCTTACTCTTCGTCAGAGTTGGGCAGTTCTTACATGGTTTTGGCTGCTATGAACAATGGCGCTTGGTGTTAGGTCTCTGGGATGGAGAGCCCTATGTGCTCTTCCTGGGTCACACAGTCTGCCAGCATGGGAAGCACTCCAAGCAGCTTTGTTCACTCGGTGGAGGCCAGGCCAGGTTCCCAAGGGCATCAGGGCTCTGCTTGTGCCCTCTTAAATGAACACTGGAGCAGAGGACACTCATAAGAGTGACCCTGGAAACAGGGCCCCAGGATGTCAGGTCTGAACTCGGATTCCAAAGCCACTCTGGAAGGCTACCTGGGCCTCTTCTCACCTCCACCCCCATATCCAGACTCAGTCTCATCCAGACTCCATTGGGGATGTCATACCTGGGGGAGTGTCTAACATCTGTAGGGCTTGCGGTTGCCAGCCAGGTGGAGCTGCCATGAATCAGATACCCAGCATCTGTGCTGACATGTGCAGTCACAGTTGAACACTGTCCATACCTGGGACCAGCCCTGCACAGCTGCATCTCTATGATGTTCTTCTCCATTTGCCAGCTTCAGGCTCTACCCGGCCACCGTTCTGCTTACATCCTGTTACATTCCTCTCTGATAGCCTTCTGCAAGGATATTCAGACAGGGACCGATGAACCCAAAGGGTCCTCCAGGGACGGAGAAATGGTTGGGAAGCTACAAGATGCATTTTGGGCAGCATATTTGTGCCAGTGCACCTGAAGGCCAGAGGTCTATGTCAGATGTCTTCCTCCATAGACATCCACCTTATTATTGACACAGGATCTCTCAATGAACCTGGAGTCCAATGACTCCCCTAGCCTGGGTGGCCAGCAAGTCCCAGGGATCCTCCTGTCTCTGTATCTCCAGCATTGCAATTCCAGGTGCATCCTGGTATGCCCAGCTTTTCGTTGGGGTTCTGAGTGACTGGACTTGGGACCTCACTTTACTGATTAGTTATCTCTCTAATGATATTAAAAGTTTCTGTTAAAAACACAAACAGAAAACAAACCAAGAAAGGTTACTGTGTCTGGCTCTCTAGAGTAAGTTGAGAACCCTGGATTTTCTCCAGACTAAAGTGAGGTTTAGAGGGACCCACAGGAAGGGTCTGGGCAGTTGTTGGTCTCCTTTTGAAAGATCTGTCATCTTACTCGGGTTTGTTGGTATGGAAATGGATTTAGGATATTACTGTACTGATCCACTGCCTTGTACTCTGTTCATTATTACTGTTTTTAAAACAGCATGGAAAGGGCTGGAGAGACGGCTCTTCAGTTAAGAGCCCTGGCTGCTTTTCCGGAGGACCCAGGTGTGGTTCCGAACACCCACACAACAGCTCACAGCTGTCTGTAACTCTAGCTCCACAGGATATAGACCCTCTTCTGGGCTCCTCAGGCTCTAGGCACACATGAGGTATACAGATATATGTGCAGGCAAAACACTCACAGAAAATAAGAATAAACCTAAAAACAAACAAACAAAAAAAAACCCAACATGGAAGAAGGATGAGACCACTTCCTCTTAGTGGATGAAGGGAAATTCGCCTCATATCAAGTTCACCAAAATTGGTAAGTGTCCTAACCTCTTGGCTCTACCTGGGTTATGTATATTTGAAATGTGTTACATTATGTCTTGTTACAACGGATCTAGGGTTATGTTTTATAAAAATCCTTCTTTTATTACAGTGGTTCTCAACCTTCCTAAGGCTGAAACCCTTTAAATATAGTTCCTCATGTTTGTGATGATCCCCATCCGCAAAATTATTTCATCCCTGCTTTACAGCTGTAAATTTTGCTACTGTTATGAATTGTAATATAAGTATCTGATACACAGAATATCTGATATTGGACCCTTGTGGGTTGAGAGAAGTTTCTAGAAAATTCTTTGGAATGGGGCTGTAGAGATGGCTCAGTGGCTAAAAGTACTGGCTGCTTTTCCAGAGGACCCAGGTTCAATTCCCAGCACCCACATAGCAGCTCACAACTGCCTGTAACTCCAGTCCCAAAGGATCTAACATCCTCCACAGACATACAGACAGGCAAAACACCAATGAACATAAATTTTTTTAAAAAGATTTATTTATTTATTATGTATACAGAGTTCTGTCTGCATGTATGCCTACAGGCCAGAAGAGGGCACCAGACCTCATTATAGATGGTTATGAGTCACCATGGGGTTTCTGGGAATTGAACTCAGAACCTCTGGAAGACCAGTCAGTGCTCTTAACCTCTGAGCCATCTCTCCAGCCCCAAACACCCAAACATAAAATTTTTTAAAAATAAAAAATCGTTTAAAAAATACAAAGAATAAAAATTCTCTGAAATGAATCTGAGGTGTTTCTGTCTCCAAAACTGGAATATCTAGTATTTCAGTTAGGGTTTCCATTGCCGTGAAGAGACACCATGACCACTTGGCAACTCTCATAAAGGAAAACATTTAATTGGGGATGGCTTACAATTCAGAGGTTTAGTCCATTATCATCAGGACGGCACACAGGCAGACATGGTGTTGGAGAAGGAGCTGAGAGTTCTGTATCCAGTTTGGCAGACAACTGAGCCACTGAGAAAGACAGAAAGCCACTGGGCCTGGCTTGGGCATTTGAAACCCAAAGCTCCTCACAACTAACACACTTCCTCTAAAAAGGCCACACCCACTACAACAAGCCACGCCTACTACAACAAGGCCACGCCTCCTAGTACCCCTCCCTAAGCATTCAAATATGAGTCTATGGGGTCCATTCTCATTCAATCCACCACATTCCACTCTCTGGCCCCCATATGCATGTAGCCATATCAGAATACATAAGTGCATTCAGTCCCATTGCAGAAGTCCACATAGTCTATCAGTTGCAATCTTGTTTAAAAGCCCAAAGTCTCTTCTGAACTTATAGCAATTTCTTAATTGTAATCCTCTATAAAATAAAAATTAAAAACCAGATCACATACTTCTAACATTTATTGGGACAAGATTTACATTACCATTCCAAAAGGAAGGAAAGGGAGCACAGTGGGGAAATACCGGACCAAACCAAGACCAAAACCATCCGGGGAAACTAAAACCTCTGCACCTCCATGTCTGATATCAAAGCGCTCTTCAGTTCTCCAATTCCTTTCAACCTGATTGACTGCAACACACTTCTTTCTCTTGGGCTGATTCCATTCCCTGTTAACAGCTTTCCTCTGCAGATAACCCATCACTCCGGCATCTCCAACATCTCAAGGTCTCCAAGGCAATTGTCTTAGTTAGGTGTTCCATTGCTGTGAAGAGACATCATGACTATGGAAACTCTTATAAAAGGAAACATTTAACTGGGGCTGGCTTACAGTTTCGAGGTTTCAGTCCATTATCATCATAGTGGGAAGCATGGCATGTTGCAGGCAGACATGGTGCTGGAGGAGCTAAGAGTTCAACATCTTGATTCACAGGCAGAAGGACACTGGGTATAGCTTGATCATATATGACCTCAAAGCTCGCCCCAACAATGACACACTTCCTCTAACAAGGCCACTTTCTCCAATAATGCCACACTTCCTAGTAGTGCCACTCCCTGTGGGTCAAACATTCACACACATGAGTCTTTGGGGGCCATACCTATTCACACCACCACAGCAATCCAGCCTTCACCTTCCCAGCTTCATGCAAAGGTCTCTCTGGGCCTCCATGCAGGGATATCCCTGACACACACCTGGCCTCATCAGCTTTCTTTGGTCAAAGAGGGAGATGCCATAACCCCTTTCTTTGTATCCTTGACTCTTAAAGTCAAAACTATGTGGCCAAAGCTGCCACATTTTGTTGTTTGCTGGGCCTGGAACATGCTCCCTCATTAAAATACATTTTTACCAGCTTTCTGTTTTTAATACTTTCCTTTAGTGCCTAAGCTTGGCTGTCCTAGAACTCAAACTGTAGACTAGGCTGGCCTTGAACTCAATAGATCTGTCTGCCTCTGCCTCCCAAATGCTAGGATTACAGGTGGTGTATCACCATACCCAGACCTAAACACTAATTCCTTTTTACAACTGGAAGCTTAGTTAGTTGGGGTCTTGCCCTGAGGTCACTACTCCCTTTATTCCACTTAATATCAGACTTTTCTTTAATCTGTTTATATCTTTGAGCACTGGACTTGACTCCTTTACACTTCTGTGTTCCTTTTCTACTCAAACTGTACCTTTTGTATTTTTCTTTGTTTAGCTTGCTCCTTTTCTTTTCTTTTCAAGACAGGGTTTCTCTGTGTATCCTTGACTGTCCTGGACTCACTTTGTAGGCCAGGCTAGCACTGAACTCACAGAGATTCACCTGCCTCTGTCTCCCTGAGTGCTAGGAGTAAAGGTTTGTGCCACCATGCCCGGTAATCCTTTTCTTATAGATCTGCGTAAGTATGACCACTAATAACCAAGCTACACGGTCAATACTAAGCTATCTGGAAATCTCCTCTGCCAAAGATGTTAATAAATAACTCTTCTATTTAGCCTCCACCAGATTTTTTTTTTTTTGCACAAATGTAGAATGTAGCCACATTCTTTGCCACAATATCACATCAATGGTCCCTAGGCCTCATACTAATATTCCTCTCCTCTGAAACGTCTGTGCTGAACCCTCACAGTTCAAATCACCCTCAGAACTGTTTTCCACACTCCTACTAGTATGGCCTGTTACTCCCTACTTGACCTACTCAACTACTTTCTTTTTTTTTTTTTTTGGTTTTTCGAGACAGGGTTTCTCTGTGTAGCCCTGGCTGTCCTGGACTCGCTTGGTAGACCAGGCTGGCCTCGAACTCACAAAGATCCGCCTGCCTCTGCCTCCCAAGCGCTGGGATTAAAGGCGTGCGCCACCACCGCCCGGCTCAACTACTTTCTTAATCCAAATCCAACACCCACATTCCACCAAGAAACTTGGCCAGGCCTATCACAACAAAACCCCAGTCTTTGGTACCAACTTCCATCTCATTAGCCACCCCACCTCCACCAGTGACACACTTCCTCCCAGGTCACACCTCCTAATGCCACTCCCTAAGGATCCAAATATGAGTCTTTTTAAAAAGATTTGTTTATTTTTATGTGCATTGGTGTTCTGTCTGCATGTCTGTGCAAGGGTGTCAGATCCTCTAGAACTGGAGTTACAGACAATTATGAGCTGTCACATAGGTTCTGGGAATTGAACCTGAGTCCTCTCGTAGAGCAGCCAGTGCTCTTAACCGCTAAGCCATCTCTCCAGCCCTATGGGAGCCATTCTTATCAGCAATGATGATGCAGTTGTGCTATACATCACTGCAGAAACCCGGGGCTTGTGGAAGTTGGCTGAGTGTTAAACACCTGGGCTCATACTGCTGGCCAACAGCCCTGACTCACTCTCTTGGCAACATAACAGAAAATGCATCTTTCACTGTGAACTTTTAGATTTCATGCTATTTTTCTGCATTTTCTTTTCCTTTCAACATTCTTCTCCCATTTATGAGTGGCCTCAACAACAACAAAAAAAAAATGCCTTTGTGCTATGCTTTGTTAAAGTTCACCTCATTCTTGGAGGTGAGATGCTGCAAGTGTGGAAATAAACTTTTTTTTCTTTTTCCATCTGTAACCCACGCATTCTCATTCATAATGCTTTGTACATATAATTAAACGTTGCTTGGGAATGTGCACGATATCACCAAGCTTTAATTTTACTAGAAGAATGCAAGAGGATAGAAAGAAAGTTATCCACTGCTGTAGCCAGTGACTCAGCCCCTGGAACACATGCTCCAGACCAAGGCCTCTGTAGGACAAAGATACATTGATATTGGTCATTACAGAAAGTGTGGAGCTTCTACAGACTCAGATTGTTTAGGGCATCTCAGCCTGTTCCTACATCTTTACAGCAGTCAGGGTATGTCATGCACGTGAAGTAGCTTGGCCCTTTATCTTGTATGGTCACTTAGATGACTATTCCTACCATGGACACGGTTGGCGGTTTGCCATCACTTTCAGTGGCTATCAAAAAGCAATTAGGAAGACACCAAACCAAAACTGACATGTTAGACAGGGATCAGGATAACCCAAGTCGACCCATGGGGACAGAACAACTCTGCACATTGACAGAAAAGAGTTTGCAACCAACACTGTCCAAAGGAAGGACACAAGGAAGGGAGAATAGAAGCAAGGGACAGAGTCCAGGGCCAAAAAGGAAGGCAACTTGGGTACCAGGAACCTGGGCATGGCCCTTGGGAACCTCTCTTTCCAGATGCCAATGTTGGTGTGCTGTCAACTGTTACCTAGGTTTCTACTCTGGTCACCATCCTTTGGGCCTATTTGAAGCAAGAAGATTGAGCAGTGTCTATCACCAAAGAGATGGTGGATAAGAGGGTCTGGAAGAAGGCTACCCAACAGAGAGGCATTGGAGAGCCAAGAACACCCTTTACTGCCACACACTTTAGTTCTATTTTTTGTTAAGTCTGGAATTATGAACAACTATTATTACTTGATACAAACAATGCTGATATAGATTTATTTGTTTGTTTGTTTTTTTTGTTTTTCAAGACAGGGGTTCTCTGTGTAACAGCCCTGGTTGTCCTGGAGCTCACTCTGAAGACCAGGCTGGCCTTGAACTCAGTGATCCACCTGTCTCTGCCTCCTGAGTGTTGGGATTAAAGGTGTGCGCCATCATCACCTGGTGCTGATATAGGATTTTACCCTGAGACTCACCATTTCCCCAATATTTCATAGCTTCTGTGGTGTTCGAATAGTAATGGCCCCTGTACACTCATGTGTTTGAATGCTTGGCCCATAGGGAGTAGAACTATTAGGAGGTGTGACCTTGTTGGAATAGGTGTGGCTTTTTGGAGGAAGTGTGTCACTGTGGGGGCGGGCGGGTTTTGAGGTCTCCTATGCTCAAGGTATTCACAGTGTGGCTTCATAGTCCTTCTCCTCCCTGCAGGTCAAGTTGTAGATCTCTCAGCTCCTTCTCCAGCACCATGTCTGCCCATATACTGCCATGTTTCCTGCCATGATGATAATGGACTGAACCTCTGAAACTGTATAAGCCACCCCATTTCTGTGGTCATGGTGTCTGTTCACAGCAAGAAAACCCTAACTAAGACACCATCTTTCTGTGATAATTTTCTTCCTGAGAAACATTCTTTACACAGTCCCCTTGTGTTGTCTTTCTAACAACAAACCTGGCATTTGTTTTTATGAAAACTACTTTACTTCAGCCTTATTCTTGAAGAATTATTTCCTAGGTCCACAATTTCTGTTGGGCAGTTATAATTTCAGCATTTTGTAGATTACTACTGAACTGCTTTTGAGGTTGTGTTGTTATTTTTGAGAAAGTTGGCCTTAGGCTAGTTAGAGTATCCATTTTTGTAAGTGAACCATCTTCTCTCTCCGGCTACTTTAAAGTCATGCTCTTTTGCAGTCTGCAGCTTTACTATGACATGTTTAGGTGTGGGATTTTCTTTGTTCTTATCTCTGTGGATTCAAGGATTTCATCAGTTCTGGATTATTCTTAACCATTGTGTTTTGGTTAGGGTTTCCATTGCTGTGAAGAGACACAATAACCACGGCAACTCTTATAAAAGAATACATTTCACTGGGGCTGGCTTACAGTGTCAGAGATTTAGTCCATTGTCATCGTGGCGGGAAGCCTGGCAGCGTGCAGGCAGACTTGCACTGGAGGAGCCAAGAGCTCTACATCGTGATCCACAAGCAGAAGGAGACTGTGTATCACACTGAGCTTGAGCATATATAACCTCAAAGCCCTGCCTCCACAGTGACACAATTCCTCTAACAAGGCCACACCTCTTCCAGCATGGCCACACCTCCTCCAGCATGGCCACACCCTATGGGCCACCCATTCAAACACATGAGTCTATGGGAGCCAAATCTATTCAAGGCACCACACGTTGTGTATCTGAATATAGCTTTCTTCCATTCTCATTGTTCTCTTCTGGAATTTCAATTAAACAGGAATTTCATTATCTATTTGGATTATCTCCCTTACTCTTCCTTGTCCATCTTTATGTTGTCCTTTGAGTAATATCTTCATATCCATATTCCAGTTTACTAATTTTTTTCTTCATCTGTTTCTGAATTGCTATGTATATGTGCATGTGGTTAAAGCTACCATCTGTCTATCTATCTAATTCATCTATTTGTCTTTTTCTATCATCTACCTCCTAAGAGATAGATTATTCACATACCATGTATTTAACCTATTAATATTTTACAATTCCACATCTTTCAGTACACTCAGAGTTATATAACCATCACCACGGAGAGTTATATAACCAACCATCACCAGAGTCGGTGACAGAGCCTTTTAATTGCAACCTAAAGCACTCTAAAGATACATGTGAGAGGCTCAGTGGGTAAAGGTGCTGGACATCCAACCCTGATGACCTGAGTGAGTTGCGTCCCTAGGACCCACAGAGGGGAAGAGAGAATTAGCTCCTACATGCTGTCCTTCACCTTCACAGGAAAACCATGATGTGCTGTGTATACACACACACACACACACACACACACACACACACACAGCATGCATACACACACACACCATCACACAAATAAATAAATGCCCTTAAAAAAAAAAGAAACTTCATATGCATTTGCTGTCACCATTCTCATCTCCCTAGTGCCCTGCCAGCCTAGCCTGCCACTAGTCTACTTTTTCCTCTCAATACATTTGCTTAATAGGGACATCGATACAATTGGAGTCAAATGAGACATAGTATTTTGTGACTGGTATCTTTCATTTATCAGAATTCTAAACTTTTAAGTCAGTCATTTTCTCCTAACAACTACATTTTTAGTTCTCAGACTGGTATCACTCTTGTTCTCAGTCTACCTGAGTTTTGCTTTCAATTTACCTGAGTTTTTTGATGGGCTCGTTATTTCCGTGACTCTGTTTGGGCTTTTTTCTTTTTCTTTTTCTTTCTTTCTTTCTTTTTCTTTTTTTTTTCTTTTTTTTTTTTTTTTAGGCAGGGTTTCTCTGTGTAGCCTTAGCTGTCCTGGAACTCACTCTGTAGACCAGGCTGGTCTTGAACTCAGAAATCTGCCTGCTTCTGTCTCTAGAGTGCTGGGATGAAAGGTGTGTGCCACCACCACCTGGTTACAGTTCTGTTTTTTTAAATATGGGTCTACTGATTTTTCCACATGGTAGTTTGTTTTCGTGTGTACCTGGTGATTTTAGGTTGGGAACAGACATATGAAATATGACTTCATATTTCTCTGTAAAAAGTTTGAGTTTTATTTGTATTTGAGTATGTTTGTGTGTTTGTTTGTTTTGAGACAGGGTCTCTCTATGTAGTCCTGACTGTCATGGAACTCACTGCGTAGACCAGGCTAGCCTTCACAGTGATCTGCCTGTCTCTGCCTCCTGAGTTCTGGGATTAAAGGCATGCACCACCACGCTTGGCCCATGAAGTTTGAATTTTAAATCCTTACAAAAACCTACATAAGAGTCTGCAGCAATCAGAGCTTTTGACCCAGGATCCTTTACAATGGTCTGGCTAAAAGGTGGGGCCTAGATTTCATCTCTAGCCTTTTGCTGCTTACAATTTCTTTCTTTTCTTTTCTTTTCCTTTTTTTTTTTTTTTTTTGGCTTTTTGAGACAGGATTTCTTTGTGTAGCCCTGGATGTCCTAGACTCTCTTTGTAGACTGGGTTAGCCTCGAACTCACAGAGATCCACCTGCCTCTGCCTCCCAAGTGCTTGGATTAAAGGCATGTGCCACCACAGCTTTTTCTTTTTCCTTTTTGAGCTAGGGTCTCATATGAACTAGCCTGGCTTTATACTCACTGTACAGCTAAGGATAGCCTTGACCTTCTGTTCCTCCTGTCTGTACTCCCCTAGTAGTGGGAATACAAGTATAGTATTCCTCACCATGCCTAATTTTATGTAGTGCTGGGGATGGTACCCGGGCCTGCATGCATGCTAGGCAAGTGCTGGACCAACTAAGACACACCCCCAGCCTTGAAGGCGGAATTTGCCCTTATCTGCCTGTCTTGTGTGTGCTGACTTCCCTCAGCCTGTAGCTCCTGTGTGTGTGTGTGTGTGTGTGTGTGTGTCTGTGTCTATCTCTAGGTCTGTACGTGTGTGTGAGTGTGAGTGTGTGTGTGTGTCTGTGTGTGTTTGCTCCTCAGAGCTATCCTTGGCTTTCTGCGTGTCTGACTCTATACAAAAGCTTGCCCCTCAGCATGTCCAGTTTTGTACCCTCCTGCCACCTCCTGTACACCCCAGCCTGTGTCTCCTTCAGCTTCGGTTCAATAACCTTAATGAGTCTCCAGCCTCCCAAGTAATCCTCTCCTTTCTTTCACATCCTGTGCTGATCCACCACTCCCATCCCACGTGCCTGCAGCTGCCAACCTGACTAACGGAGAAGCCCCCTGGTGGTAATGCCACTGAGAGCTCCATCAGCATGCCCAACCTGTCCTTGGGACTTCAAGTGACTTCCTTAACCATCCCCATATTTGCATCTATACAAATCATGTATATTTAAAAAGGGAAAACTGAGGCACAGAAAACTTGGGCAGCGTGTTTGTATCCCACTACTTGTAACTGTGGGAAGTGTGCGAATCAGAAGCAGTCTGGCTCTTTTCCACTGTCCATGGCCTCAGAAAGAAACAGAAGGGTCTGGAACTACCAGCGACTTGGCAGAAGTGAAAGCCAGGAGCTCACGAGAGCCTGGTACTGGCCTGTTACCTTGTGTGCCACAGGAAGGCTTGGCAGTAAGCCCAAGGTTCTCAGAGTTTTTCAAGATCAGAAAAAAAACAAAAACCCAAATGCTAACTCAAGGGTCAAGAGTCCCCTGCTTGCCTTTGTGTTCACAGACCACAAAAGCAATGCCATGGCTACCTTGGGTACACAATACTAGTAGCTCTGATGCATTTCTCAGCTTGACTGGGAAACCCTGAGAATAGACTCCAGTCCCCACATTTGGCTTGATCCATCAGCAGCGTGAAACTGAAAGCCAAGTGTGAACAGGCAGCTGTCAATATCCTGAGCCTCTGAGTGACACCCACATGAGGACTGATGGCAGACAATTGGCGCGGGGAGGTGGGCAGGGCAGGGACACCAGCCCTCCTTATGGGTAGAGGGTGGTCAAAGGACATGCCTTCTCCTGGCCAGCCACATCCTTAAAAGCAAGTTTTCTGTTGACAGTAATGGCCACAGATGATGGGCTCACCTGTGCCTCATGCCAGACTCACATAGAGCAGCATGTACAAAGCTGCCTTCACAGGGTCCTCAGTGAAGCCCAGGGACATCAATGTTATCACTCCTCATGCATGAGTGAGGACACAAGCTGGTGAAAATGAATCTCCCCAGGCCCCAAATCCAAAGGAAGAGAGGACCAGAATCTAGCTCTAGGTTCAGTAGAGCCTACACTGGGAGTTCCTAATCCTACCTAGGAGTGTCTTTTAGCCACTTTTGTTTACTACACAAATGGGAGAAGTACCTGACCAAGAAAGTCACAAAACCCACGGACCAAAGACAAGCCTTTCTTCCAGGGGTCTCTAGCTTGTCTTCCCTCCAAGGCGTCTCTGGTTACTAGGAGTTCCATGTACTGGGGTTCCTCAACAGCCACAGAAGGAATCAGGTTGGCCTGGGGCAGGGTTTACCTTCACCGCTTCCCAGCTTGAATTCACCAGGTGCTGCCGGAAGGGCCCAAAACCTGAAACCAAAGATACCCAGGTTTGTTCAAACAAGCCCATGCCACCCAGTAACAAGTTCTGCCACCCTGCAATAAGTAGGCCTCAGAGAACTGTAACCTTGCTAAATCTGGGGGCTTCTTCAGAATCCTCTATGGGAAACCCAGTGGGGGAGTCCAAAAGAAAAGGGAGTGTGCAGAGCTGGAGAGATGGCTCAGAGGCTAAAAGTACTTCCTGCTGGCCCTAGTCCACTGTTACTGTGATAAACGCTGATAAACACTGTCCAAAACCAACCTGGGAGGATAGGGTTGATTTGTCCATCATCAAGGAAAGCCAAGGAAGCAGGCATTCAAAGGAGGAACCTGGAGGCAGAGACCGTAGTCGGATGCTACTTCCTGGTTTCACTTATAAAACCCAGGACCACCTCCTCAGGGATGGCACTACCAATAGTGTGGCCCACACCTTCCTTTGTCAATTATCAATTTTTAAAAAAATGCCCCACAGGCGTGTACCTAGGTGAGTCTCATGGAGACAATTCAGTTGAGGTTGCCTCTTTTCAGGTTTATCAAGTTGACAACGAAGCTATGCCACCATGCTGCTCTTCCAGAGGACTTAGGTTCAGTTCCCAGCACAAATGTTCAGAGCCTCACAACCATCTGTAACTCCAGGTCCAGGGAGTCTGCTTTCTTCTTCGGATCTCTGTAGTCACCCAAACATACATGGCTCAGGCACACACACACCTACACACACAAAGACAGACAGACAGACAGACAGACAGACAGACAGACACACACACACACACACACACACACACACACACACACAGTAACAAATAACTGAAAGAGGCGGTCCGATCCTCTTCCACAGTAGAAAGGCTATGGCCAAGTACATCAAGTTTTGGATTGAAATTCGAGCTGTGTTAGTTGCTTTTCTCATAGTTGTTACAGAATGCCTAACAAAAGCAACTGAAGGGGAGGGAGGATTTATTTTGACTCATGGTTCAGAGGGCCAAGTTCATCATGGTGGGAAAACAGGCTGTGACAACAGAAGTGCGAACCTGTGGGTTGATCCGTAAATATCAGCAGACCATAAATATGATCAAAAAAAAAAAAAAAAAAAAACCCTGAGTGCTTCTGCCGGACCAAAGTGAAGCTACAAATCCCAAGGCTTGTTTCCCAGCAAGCCACTTCCTCCAGCTAGACTCTACCCCTTAAAGGCTCCACAGCCTCTCCCAACCCACATCCCCAGCTAGTGGCCAAATGTTCAGGCAGATGAACCCAGTTCACATTGAGACTGTAATTCAGGCTTTGTGGAGATCCAGAAACAGGCCTGTGCGAAATCCTCAGCTGCTTGTTGACAAAGGCACAAGAGCAATCCCATGGAAAGAGGACCACGGTTTTTTTTGTTTTGTTTTGTTTTGTTTTGTTTTGTTTTTCTTCCAAAAAATGATGCTAGAGGGATGGGCCACTGTGATGTTGCTGTAACTGTCAACAGAATCCATAGTCACCTGGGACCAGGTCTCTGGATATGCTGGGAAGTATATCTTGAGTGTGTTCAGTGAAGTGGGAAGACTTGTCCACTGTGAGCAGCGTGATTTCCTGGCTGGGACCCTGGACTGTATACAGAGAGAAAGGGGGCTGAGCTGCATTCATTGCTCTCTGCTTCCTGATTATACATGCAATCCCACCACTCTGACAACCGTACCACTGAACCGTGGGCCAGAATAAACCCTTTCTCCCTTAAGTCACTTTTGTCAGAGTGGTTTCTCACAGCTACGGAAAAGTAATTCAAACAGAAACCAAGAGGCAAAGCCCTGGGCTCTTACGCCCTGCAGCTTGGGCACAGGAAATTCAAAATGGAGAACAAGGCCTTAGACATAAGAGGTGAAACTGAAATAAAAGGGGAAAAAAGGGGGGGTGGGAATCTCAGGAGCCTTGACCTCAAAAAGAAAACACTGACAAACTGGACTCTGGGTAACAGGGGCTCAGCTAATGTGCACAGAGCCTTGGGCTTAACCCCAAGCATCAGAAAGGAAAGACAGCTCAGGCTCCGTAGGTAAAGTGCTTGCCCAGCACGCATGAAGCCCAGGATTTGAGCCCCAGCATAAAAACTGCCATGATAGCGCACATCTGTAATCAGAGGCAGAGGCAGGAGGATCGGACGTTTAAGAACGTCCTCTGCTACACAGAAAGTACATCACGTTGGAGACTAACCTGAGCTACAGGAGGTAGCTTGTCTTTTTTTGTTTAGTTGTTTGGTTTTGGATTTTAGAGACAGGGTTTCTCTAGGACAGCCTTGACTGTCCTAGAGCTAGTTCTGTGCACTAGGCTGGCCTCAAACTCATAGGGATCTGCCTGCCTTTGCCAGGATTAAAGGTGTGTGCCACCACTGCCCAGCCAAGATCCTGTCTTAAAACAAAACAAGACAAACAACAAAAAAGATTAAGAGTGTCTGCTCTTTTAAAAGTTCTGTTAAATATAAAAAGGCAATTACAGGGAATAGTTTAAAAGGGCATATCTCATTAGATGAAGGATATTATGGAATATATTTTTAAAGTCTAATTAAGAAATAGAAAAAAGGACAGCAGGGCATGGGGGCACATGCCTTTAATCCCAGCACTTGGGAGGCAGAGGCAGGCAGATCTCTGTGAGTTCAAGTCCAGCCTGATCTACAAAGTGAGTTCAGGACAGCCAGAGCTGTTACACAGAAGAACCCTGTCTCAAAAAACAAAACCAAAACCAAAAATAGACAAAAGGAGAGCGGGATGTGATGGCACTTGCCTTTAATCCCGGCACTCGGGAGGCAGAGGCAGGTGGCTCTCTGTGAGTTCAAGGTAAGCCTGGTCTACAGAGTGAATTCCAGGACAACCAGGGCTATTACCCAGAGAAACCCTATCTCAAAAAACCTAAAAAAGAAAGAAATAGACAAAAGGAATGAGGAGACTTTTCACAGAAGAGGATTTACAGTCAGCACAGAAACACAGGAGATGTTTAATATCATAGTTCAAAGCCTCAGAGAAGCTGGTCATGGTGGTAAATTCCCTGCACCTGGGAGGCTGAGGCAGGAGGATTGAAAGCTCCAATTGCAAGCCCCTGTATCAAGATAAAATAAAACCACAGTGAAATGTGACATCTACAAATGCTAGAAAGAATAGAAACCTAGCCCTACATACTGTTGATGGCAATGGAATATGCCACTTTGGAAGGTGGTGATAGAAAGTGGGCAGACCAGTGTGTACACACTTAGACATTAATCTCAGAACTGGAAACTACTGTTCACAGTAATGTTCTCTGTCATATTCTAATGCTGTAACCTACCTATATGTTTTTCCACAGGTGGTTAGTAACTGTTCTAGTTTTGCTGCTGCTGTGATAAGAACAGTAACTTAAGAGGAGAAAGGATTCATTTCAGCTCATAATTAAGTTATAGTCTGACACTGTGAGAAAGGCAAGGCAGGAACTTCAAACAGTAACTCACATGGCATCCTCAGCCAAAGAGCAGAGAGAAATGCACGCATGCTCACTTGCTCATGCTCAGCTTGGTTTCCTCACTCCCCTACAGCTCAGGACCCACAGCTTACGGAATGGCACCACCCATAGTGGGCAGGGGACAGACATTGCCTAGGGAATGGTGCTGCCCACAACAAACTGGGTCTTCCTACACCAATTAACTTAACTAAGACAATTTCCAAAAGACATGCCTGTTGCTGGGGCCCATGCCCAGGAACCTTGGGGGCCAGATGAGCTGGCATGGAGTCAACAACCCAGACTCTGGGGGTCCAGAAAGTGTGAAAAGCAGATATTTTTATTTCAAGAAGAGGGTGCCCCTTTTATAACCTCCGCCCAGAGTCTCATTGGCTCCCAAACTGCAGGCTGCTGTGGCTCTTCCTCATTGGTTCCTGTCTCATTATCTGGTGTGGTGTCATCAGTCTCCAGGCATGCCCGGGCAGGTCTCAGTCCAGCTGCATGTGGAAGCCCACCCACTCATCTGCTGTTTAGCAGCAGGCCTTGCTCCTCCTACATATGCTCACAGGCCAACCCAATTCCACCCTGGGCCTCTCTTCCAGTGATTAGGTTCCATTAAGTTGACAATTAAAGCTAACCATCACAACAACTTAGCAAGGTATGGGATCGCCCATATTGTGTACTATTACTCTGCCATGAAAAGGGGGAAAAGTAGAAATGATCCAGATGTTCATAAACTGATGAATGAAAAATGAATGTGGAATAATCCATACAATGAAATACTTTGTAACAAAAGTACCTGAAGTATTGATACATACTGTAACATGGACAAACATTGTAAACGTGATTAGTGAAAGGACTCAGTCTCAAAGGACAACATATTCTAAATCCATGTAAGCTCTACATGTTCAGAATAGGCAGATCTATAAAGAGAGAAAGTGAGCTGGGTGTGGTGGCCCATGCCTTTAATCCCAGCATGCGGGAGGCAGAGGCAGGCAGATCTCTGTGAGTTCGAGACCAGCCTGGTTTACAAAGCAAGTTCAGGACAGCCAGGGGTATTATTACACAGAGAAACCTTGTCTTGAAAACTAAAAAATAAGAGAGAGAGAGAGAGAGAGAGAGAGAGAGAGAGAGAGAAAGTGATTTTGCGGTCTCCTGGGGCTGTGTATGTTGAACATAGACTAAATACTGATGGGTTCTTTTTTAGCATACTAAAGAATGTCTGTCTCTGTATCTATACTAAGATGCATTGAAATGCAAACTTAAAATGAGAGAAATGTACATCATGAGAAGTGTGTGTGTGTGTGTGTGTGTGTGTGTGTGTGTGTTATATACATGTATGTGTGCAGATGTGCACACAGGAATCCAGAGAAGGACATTAGGTGTCCTTTACTATCATGTTTTGCCTTATTGCTAAGACATGGTGTTTCACTGCACCTGGAGCTAGGCTATCTTCCAGTAAGTCCCAGGGAAACTCCTGTCTGTCCCTCTCTAAGTTGGCATTACAGCTGCATGCAAGGATACACCTGGCTTTTTTTTTTTAATCATGCTTAGGCACCAAGCAATCTTACCCACTGTGCCACCCAAGCACTACATCTTAATTCATTTACATTTTAAAATAACATATCTGGGACTGGAGAGATAGTTCAGAGGTTAACAGAGTTGGCTGCTCTTCCAAAGAACCTGGGTTCAAACCCCAGCACTCACATGGTAGCTCCCAACTGTCTGTAATGACTGAGCATGGTGGTGCACACCTTTAATCCCAGCACTTGGGGTAGGAGGGTGGGGCCCCGCGGGGAGGAGAGAGGGGGCTGTGATCGAGATGTAACTTGAATTAATAAATAAATGTTTTTTAAAAAATCTCAGGGCTGGAGAGATGGCTCAGTGGTTAAGAGCACTAGCTGCTCTTCCAAAGGACCCCAGTTCAAATCCCAGCCACCACATGGCAGTTCACAGCTGTCTAATTGCTGGGCGTGGTGGCACACACCTTTAATCCCAGCACTCGGGAGGCAGAGGCAGGTGGATCTCTGTGAGTTCAAAGCTAGCCTGGTCTACAAAGTGAGTCCAGAACAGCCAATGATACACAGAGAAACCATGTCTTGAAAAACCAAAACAAACAAACAAAAATCCCAGTACTCAGGAGGCAGAGGCAGGCAGATCTCTGTGAGTTCAAGGCTAGCCTGGTCCACAAAGTGAGTTCAGGACAGCCAGAGCTACACAGAGAAACCCTGTCTCAAAAAACAAAACAATACAAAAAAAGCAGTATCACATGGCCACATACTACATGATTCCATGTTCATAATAGTTTTATAAGCCGGGCGGTGGTGGCGCACGCCTTTAATCCCAGCACTTGGGAGGCAGAGGTAGGTGGATCTTTGCGAGTTTGAGGCCAGCCTGGTCTACAAAGTGAGTCCAGCACAGCCAGAGCTGTTACACAGAGAAACCCTGTCTCGAAAAAAACCAAAAAAAAATAGTTTTATAATAAAATAATTGAAAAATATAGCAAAGAGATCAATGGTTGTCAGGGGAAATGGTTAATAAAGATTGTAAACTTGACTGTATCAAGAGATGGCCAGGATACCTCTGGGAGAGATGATGACATCATGAAGCCTTGACCGAATGAATGGTTTGATTTAATTTACTTTTTAAAAAGACTTATTTTTAGTCATGTGTGAGGGTGCCCATGCATGCCACAAGAGGGTGTCAGATCCCCTAGAACTGAGGTTATGAATGGTTGTGAGTCACCATCCAGGTGCTGGGAATCAATCCTGGGTCCTCTGGAAGAGCAGCCAGTGCTCTTAACCACTGAACTATCTCTCCAGCCCCCATGAATGATTTAATTTTCATTCTTTGATGATTTCAAAATTGAAATTCAAAATACTTTGAGGTGGTAGATCTGGGGAAGATGGTGCCTGTTTGGAGGAAAGGGGTTACTGAGAGCATTGCCTTGGGGCTGTCTTGCCTTGACCCCTTCCTGTAACTGTTCCTTTCTGCATCCTGTCCGTCATCAGACACCACTAGCCTTCTCTTCCACTTCCCTCTGTCACCACAGTGCTCTCCTTCATCAAGGCTCAGATACAATGGTGATGACCAAGGTTGACTGAACTTTCTGACAAGAGTTACAAATCTCTCCTCCATCTATGGTGTCCATGTCAAATATTCCATCACAACAACACGACCAACATGAAAACTAACTCTATGGTCGCTGGATATAACCTAGAATCTCTGAGAAAGAGAGTCTCAGTGAAGGATTGTCTACCTTGAGTTGGCTTGTGGGCATGTCAGCTGGGGACTTGACTGTCTTGTTAACTGATGAGGGGAGACCCAGTTGACTGTGGGCGACAACCATTCCCTAGGCACCAGGTCCTGAACCTTACAAGAATGGAGAAACCAAGCTGAGTACAAGCAAGCAAACTACAGAGTGCACAGGGAGGCATTTCTCTCTGCCCTTGACTGCGGATGTGATGAGACCAGCCATCTGAAGTTCCTGTATTGACTTCCACACAATGATGGACTGGAACCTGGGATTGTAAGCTGAAATAAGCTCCTTTCTCCTCTAAGTTCATTTGTTTGTTTGGGTTTGTTTTTGTTTGTTTTCTCTGGGTATTTTATCATAGACAAATGACTCTGTAAGACACACCAAGTGTTAGAACGGGGGGGAGGGGATGGAAGAAGCCATAAAGGACTAGCATGAGGGGGTTTTGAGGTGACGGCCAAGTTATATATCTTGACTGTGGAGGAAATTCCAGGAAGTTACATACTGGTTGAAATAAATAGGGTTTTCCGTGCGAACATACACATATTCTCATTCCTCAGCCCCTTTCTCCCTTTCTCCTTCCCTCCCCCCCCCTCCCTTTCTTAATTGTAAAATAATGTCAGCATGTTGGCTTTGACAGTGAAGATATCAGAATCAGACCACGCTAATGAAAGCTGTAAGAAGCTCTCCGTATAGTTCCTTACAATTTCCTCTTGGTCTATAATATTTTTAAAATGATAAAATGGGTGACCTCCTATTGGGGGAGGCTAGCTTGTCAGCCTGAGATGAGGGGGACATGCTTCTCCGGCTGCCTGCAGGTACTGTCCTGCAGTTTTATTGGGAGTGTGACTGAGGGCTTGCGTTACTCACTTGGTTCTCACACCATACTTCCCAATCCCCACAAATTCGAGACTGTAAAAGGACAGGATTCTACATCAACTCCCTGGACCCCAGGGCCTCTAGAATAGATGGCAGCACTGGAGAGGGGATTCAGCTGTGCCTGGCAACTGCTGAGTGCATGGGTCTTACACCTATCAACAGGATTGGGTCACAGGGAGAAAAATCTCAGGGGACAGAAAGCATTTCAACAGGATGTCCCACCAGCACAGGACTACCATCTGGCTTTGACTGAGGGACATAAAGTCTTGCAGCTGCTGTGGGAACCCACAGCCATAAAGAACAGCATAGGAAATGTTGAGATTACGTAGAAATAATGAGAAGCCAGCTTCCTCCTAGGATAATAAAAACCCATCAACACACATCACATGGTTTAGAATCAGACTCGGCTTTGCGAAAACTACATCTATTTGTTTTAAATTAGGAAAGACAACCGGGAGCAAAGTTAAAAGGTCTTGTTTTGCTGCCCTAAGCCTCCCTCACTCACCATCAAGACTGCCTTGGAGTGGAGTTGGGGTGTCAGCCAGGGAAATCTGGTGGAATCAGGGGAGCCTTGGGAGGAGTGCCGGCTTGCTTGGTCTCTTATTTTACTGTTGGTGCAGGCCAATACCTCGATCTTAAGGCTCTTGTTGGAGGCCTTGCATTTCTACCAGCTGTCTACATGCCGGTTGTCAAGACAAGATTTAAACACTCAGCAGATCCAATTAAATGAAGAGCCTTCCCCCAGCAACTCAAAACGTTGCTAATAAAGGCAGGCTATACCCTGGAATCCAGTGGGCATTTCCCAATGGCACCTGACTGCCAGCTACTGCCAGCTGATGAGACAAATGTAGCGTGAGGTGTGAGTCCAAGAGGGGGCAGCACATTTCCATCCCCATATTTCATTTCAGACAGGCACACCTTTTACCAAGAGTATGGCTTCCTCAGGAAGTCAAGTGTGATTGGAACCACTCAGTGTCTGGACTCAAAATAAGAAGATAAAAGTGGAAGGGGATAAAAGTGTTTCAAAAGAAATTTTTTCTCCTTTTTTGGAAGGTTGATAGTATGAATCACTGTCCGAAAGTATTCATCAAAGTAGCTTTCAATTAAGACAGGCGACAGGAATCCTTTATGTTCCCTTTATCGGATACAAGTGAAAAACTTGAAATGTGCCAAATGTGTCTAACTAAAAATAAATAAAGTGCTTTGGTGTCTAACTAAAAATAAGAGCTTTGTGAGGAAAGAGCAAGCCCTTAGGGACCAGCTGTGACAATGACAAGGTGCATGTGGCTGGGGTGACTTTGGATGTGCTGCTGAGACAGAAGACAGAGCAGCCACCATTCCTCCCAGGCTGACCTTCTGGGGTTCAAGGCACCAACGTGTGTGTGTGTGTGTGTGTGTGTGTCTGTCTGTCTGTCTGTCTGTCTGTGTGCCTATGTGTGTGTGTCTGTGTGTGTGTGTATGTGTGTCTGTGTGTGTATCTCTGTGTGTGTATGTGTGTCTGTGTATGTCTGTGTGTCTGTGTGTGTGTGTGTCTGTCTGTGTGCCTGTGTGTGTGTCTGTGTCTCTGTGTGTGTATGTGTGTCTGTGTCTGTGTATGTCTGTGTGTGTGTGTGTGTGTGTGTGTGTGTGTGTGTGTGTGTG